>CM056049.1:275160668-275544010 GCA_029574335.1 Rana kukunoris | reverse complement strand
CCTCAAAAGGCCGGTTGTATCTGTAAGATTAGAAGTCTAGCACATCCCTTACATTAGATATCAAGAGCCACCCCACCATCAGAAGTTGAGTCCCCCACTCTTCCTTACATCACAGTGCACCCCCCCCCCCCCTTTACTTATGCTGCTGCTGGGAAGAAGCTGGATGCATTGCGTGAAAGCAGAAAGTACAGGGTCTGGAGAAGGACCAGAGGAGGGCTGGAGCTCTCCTGCAGCTGCAGGAGAGATGCAAGGGCCACATAAAATGGCCTGGAGGGCCGGATTTGGCCCGGGGGCCTTGTGTTTGACACATGTGTTATAAGGTAAGTATTTCATAATGTGCTAGTATGTAATGGATACTAGCATATTATGCCATTGTCTTGCAGGTTGTTGTTTTTTAGCAGTTTACCACCGCTTTAACAGGGTGATGTTTATTGTATAATTAAAAAGATACATTTTTTGGGGGGGTTTCGATAGAGTAGTAAGGGGTTAGAACCCCTGTCATGTGTTATTACATTCTGTGTCCCGATAAATTTGCCCTCTGTTCTGATCCCTAATGTCATCCGGAATGAAAGTGAAGGTAAATCTAAAAATTTAAGTTGCCACCAAAACAGGAGGTAAAATCTTCCAATTATGATGTTCCTGTGAAAGCTGTCTGAGTGGGAATTTCCCTTACATTGGAAAGATATCCTCTCTCCTTCTGCTGAGTTTTCAAGACAGGAAGTGAAGAAAAATCTGCCTAAAAGGGTTGTAAAGGTTTGTTTTCTAAATAGGTTCCTTTAAGCTAGTGCATTCAGTGTTGCCAACTGCCAGTATTTTTACTGGCAGCCAATAAAACATTTGCACTTTTCTCCTGCCAGTAAGAAAAAAAGGTCGCCAGTAAACAATATGGCTGTGAAGCTCAGCTCAGAAGTGTGCATATGCAGCTCAGGTCCAGAGCCGGTGATCTGCCTAGCTGGTTCCAGCTAACGAGCTGGTTCCATGAAGGACTGCGCAGGCGATGTGCGCAGGCGACGTGGAAAGGCTCCGGCTCCGCCTCCTGGCTCTTTTTTTAACATCCTCCAATCCACGGGGATGTTAAAGAATGAGCCTGGATGCCGCCCGAGGTTCGGAGATTTCCCGTCGGGAAGGATTGCGCCTGCTCGTTAAGGGAACAAGGCTGACAAGCCACCGGCTGAGACCATCCAAGTGCCTGCTGCTGTGTTCGAGCGGTGCCGGCAGGGGGGGGTGGGTCTGGTGGAGGAGGTGTCTGAGCTAGTTGTGTGATGTAATGGTGCAAGGCTGAACGGAGCAGCCGGAGCCTCGTTTTTGGGTCTTCGGGATGGGAATAAGGCAAGCCAGGAGCGGGACTGTCAGTGCTGTTTGGACTGGAGTGGACTGAAAGGACAACCTGGCACAGAGAGACTGTCACTGTGACTCAGGAGGGGACGTGTCATTTCAGTGTCATCATCTATGCTGCTGCTCACTGCTGTTAGTATCACTGTCAGAGTCAATTTCATGTGTCCATTCTAATGTATTGTCCCGAGTATGCTTTTTGCCTTAATATTTACCTTAAATCACATCGCTAATTGCATATTGTACTTGTTTGTAGCCTAAATACTGGAATTTGTAATTTTGTAACTTTTGGAACTGCCAGTAAAAACTTAGCTGTGCCAGTAAATTGTGGGTGTTGTGTCAGTAAATTTTAATCTGGTAGGTTGGCAACATTAAGTGCATTGTTGGTTCACTTACCTTTTGCTTCGATTTTTCTTCTAAATGTTTTCTTTCTTTGTCTGAATTTCTCACTTCCTGTTCCTCCCCAGTAAGCTGTTCTGGCTGACTAACCCCCAGCCAGAATGGCTCAGGTGACGGGGGCAAGCGGGGAGGAGAAACAGGAAGTGAGAAATTCAGACAAAGAAAAAAAAAACATTTAGAAGGGAAATCGAAGGAAAAGGTAAGTGAACCAACAATGCACTAGCTTAAAGGAACCTATTTAGAAAATAAAACACAAACCTTTACAACCCCTTAAAGTGGTTGTAAACCCTTACAGACCACTTTAACCTACAGGTAAGCCTAAATTAAAGGAGTTGTAAAGGGAAAAAAATGTTTGCCTAAAACTAATGTCTGCAAGGTAGACAGACAGAATAGTGTAATGATTCTGTTAACAAACGAGTAAATACCTATTAAATTCCTTCATCTATATCACCTCCGGCATTCTAGTTTCTGTTCTCTCATTCACTTCCTGGTTTTCATCATTTGTTCATGTAAGAACTACATTTTCCAGTATGCATTGCGGCACGCCCAGTAATTCACACCTCCTTGAAGTCTCTAAGGCCCCATACACACGAGCGGACAGATTTGTTCAAATCTGTCCGTCCGACAGATTTGAACAAATCTGTCTGCTGGGATTTTGGTTTGCTCGCGTGTACACACGAGCAAACCAAAATCCCCGCCAGCAGAGAGCGCGCTGACGTGTCGGTGACGTTGACGCCGCCGCGTCACCGCACCAGGAAGTAAAACACTTCCGCGCATGCGCCAAATCCATTCGGCGGCGGTGCGGCGGCGGAGCGGGACGACATGTCTGCTGGTAAGTGTACTAACCAGCAGACATGTCGGGCGGACAGATTCCCACCGGATAGATTTCAAAGCATGCTTTGAAATCTGTCGGGTGGACAAATCTGTCCGCTAGCCCATACACACGATCGGAGATGTCTGCTGAAACGGTCCATCGGACCGTTTTCAGCAGACAAATTCGATCGTTTGTACGAGGCCTTACACGTAGAGAGCGTCCTGCCACACAGATGTAGTTCCCAGTAGGGGGCGAGCACGTTACTGACCACCTCAATAAAGTCTCCCTTCACGGTGGTCAGTAAAATCAGACAAGCAGGAAGTGAACAGAACAGAGAAGAAATAGAGCAACTTCTGAGCAAAAACGAACAATGAGGAAGTGAAAAGAGGAATGTCTGCAGGTAAAGGATGCTTATTATGAAAAAAAAAAAAAAAACATTCCTTTACAACCCCTTACCTGTAGGTCCAAGAAATATCTCCTTAACCTACACAGTTAAGGAGATATTTTCCAAGAAAGGGGCACCGATGTCTACGGCGCATGCGCGCGCCATAGACAACGGCGCATGTGCACTGAGCGTGCCATTAGTGAAGGCGATCGTGCCGTCACTAGCAGCTCCTGTACGCATGCGCGGGAGTGACGTAATCGCTGCTCCGACCAGTCTCAACGCCTGGAGCAGCTATACCCGGAACTCACTCCGGAGAGGTGATCGAGGACGGCTTCGATCTCAGGTAAGTAATTCATAATGAGCTAATATGCTATGCATACTAGCTCATTATGTCTTTCTCTTGCAGGTGTTTTTTTTTTCCTGATTTTTTTTAAGAGGTTTACTTCCTCTTTAAAGCGAAACAGATACCCCTACATCATCCAAAATGAAGAAAAGCTTTTACATGCACTTTAGGCATGGAATAATGCTGCTTTATGCTGTATAAAATACGATGTGAGAATAGCAATGGTAAGTTAAAATCAAAGTGTGCTACCTGTACCCTGATCTACCACTTTGGACATTAATACTTCGACTTCAGTAATCACTATTTTTAATCCATTTTATATTTCCATCCTAACTGAATCTGTTGGCATTTTAGAAGGGTTTACTGTAATTCTACTGACACTTCAAGCACTTGAATTACAACAACAAAAAACATTATTTACTTCTGAGTCTACAGCAGAATTATCAATAAATCTGTAGCCCTTCCTAGTCCTTCTCTAGACACTATTATCAAGCTTGGCTTGAAACTCATGCCGCGTACACACGAAAATTTGTTTTTCAGCATGTCCAAAAAACTATGTTTTTCCAACTTCATCATTAAAAACTACGTTGCCCCCACACCATCGTTTTTGAAAAATGATGAACAAAGCACGGTGACGTACAACACGTACAACAGCACTATAAAGGGGAAGTTCTTTTCGCCTTTGGGCTGCTTTAGCTGATTCCTTGTTAGTAAAAGACGATTCGCGCTTTTCTGTCTGTTACAGCGTGATGAATGTGCTTACTCCATTATGAACGGTAGTTTTACCAGAACGAGCTCCCGTCTCATAACTTGCTTTTGAGCATGTGTGGGTTTAAAACCTTGTTTTAGCCCACACACAATCTTTTTTTACAACCCGAAAAACAAATTTTTTTAAAACTACGTGAAAAAATGCAGCATGTTCGAATTTTTTTTTTGTCGTTTTTCAGAAGATGAAAAACGATGTGTGAAGCCCACACAAGATCATTTTAAATGACGTTTTTAAAAACGAAGTTTTTTTTCATGCCGAAAAACTATCATGTGTATACAAATAGAATATTATAAAGGTTTGTGACATATTTTAAAGCAATACAAAGTGGCAATTAAAAATATTTTAAAGATTCCAGAAGGAAAAAACGAAGAGAACGCTTCAAGTCTCAGCATTTTTTTTAGCAATAGATTGGCAACATGGAGGCAAAAAAGAATTCATACACGACACCACATCCAAAGAGACCTACAGTGCAGAAAATAAGTATTTGAACACCCTGCTATTTTGCAAGTTCTCCCACTTGGAAATCATGGAGGGGTCTGAAATTGTCATCGTAGGTGCATGTCCACTGTGAGAGACATAATCAAAAAAAAAAATTCCAGAAATCACAATTTATGAATTTTTAACTATTTATGTGTATGATACAGCTGCAAAGAAGTATTTGAACACCTGTCTATCAGCTAGAATTCTGACCCTCAAAGACCTGTTAGTCTGCCTTTAAAATGTCCACCTCCACTCCATTTATTATCCTAAATTAGATGCACATGTTTGAGGTCATTAGCTGCATAAAGACACCTGTCCACCCCATACAACCAGTACGAATCCAACTACTAACATGACCAAGACCAAAGAGCTGTCCAAAGACACTAGAGACAAAATTGTACACCTCCACAAGGCTGGAAAGGGCTACGGGGAAATTGCCAAGCAGCTTGGTGAAAAAAGGTCCACTGTTGGAGCAATCATTAGAAAATGGAAGAAGCTAAACATGACTGTCAATCGCCCTCGGACTGGGGCTCCATGCAAAATCTCACCTCGTGGGGTCTCAATGATCCTAAGAAAGGTGAGAAATCAGCCCAGGACTACACGGGAGGAGCTGGTCAATGACCTGAAAAGAGCTGGGACCACCGTTTCCAAGGTTACTGTTGGTAATACACTAAGGCGGCGTACAGACGATCGGATATATCCGATGAAAACGGTCCGCGGACCATTTCCATCGGATATGTCCGATCGGGAGTTTGATCCGATGGCGTGTACACACCATCGGATCAAATTCCCCGCCGCCGGACGGCGCGGTGACGTAGTGGTGACGCGGCGGTGACGTTGACGCCGCCGCGTCACCGCCACGTCACCGCACCAGGAAGTAAAACACTTCCGCGCATGCGCCGAATCCATTCGGCAGCGGCGCGGCGGTGGTGGGGAGCCGACATGTCTGCTGGTAAGTGTACTAACCAGCAGACATGTCGGGCGGACAGATTCCCACCGGATAGATTTCAAAGCATGCTTTGAAATCTGTCGGGTGGAGAAATCTGTCCGCTAGCCCATACACACGAGCGGAGATGTCTGCTGAAACGGTCCATCGGACCGTTTTCAGCGGACATATCCCCTCGTGTGTACGCGGCCTAAGACGTCATGGTTTGAAATCATGCATGGCACGGAAGGTTCCCCTGCTTAAACCAGCACATGTCAAGGCCCGTCTTAAGTTTGCCAATGACCATTTGGATGATCCAGAGGAGTCATGGGAGAAAGTCATGTGGTCAGATGAGACCAAAATAGAACTTTTTGGTCATAATTCCACTAACCGTGTTTGGAGGAAGAAGAATGATGAGTACCATCCCAAGAACACCATCCCTACTGTGAAGCATGGGGGTGGTAGCATCATGCTTTGGGGGTGTTTTTCTGCACATGGGACAGGGCGACTGCACTGTATTAAGGAGAGGATGACCGGGGCCATGTATTGCGAGATTTTGGGCAACAACCTCCTTCCCTCAGTTAGAGCTTTGAAGATGGGTCGAGGCTGGGTCTTCCAACATGACAATGACCCGAAGCACACAGCCAGGATAACCAAAGAGTGGCTCTGTAAGAAGCATATCAAGGTTCTGGCGTGGCCAGTCTCCAGACCTAAACCCAATAGAGAATCTTTGGAGGGAGCTCAAACTCTGTGTTTCTCAGCGACAGCCCAGAAACCTGACTGATCTAGAGAAGATCTGTGTGGAGGAGTGGGCCAAAATCCCTCCTCCAGTGTGTGCAAACCTGGTGAAAAACTACAAGAAACGTTTGACCTCTGTAATTGCAAACAAAGGCTACTGTACCAAATATTAACATTGATTTTCTCAGATGTTCAAATACTTATTTGCAGCTGTATCATACAAATAAATAGTTAAAAAAATCATACATTGTGATTTCTGGAATTTCTTTTTTGGATTATGTCTCTCACAGTGGACATGCACCTACGATGACAATTTCAGACCCCTCCATGATTTCCAAGTGGGAGAACTTGCAAAATAGCAGGGTGTTCAAATACTTATTTTCTGCACTGTATGTGGTACCTCAAACCCACCTGGGTACTTTTGATGCTCCATAAAGAAAGAAACTGGCCTCTGATGCTGATAACCACTACTACTGTAATACCTAAAGCTTCATACATGATACCGAAGATACATTATTACATTTGATGAATACTGAAGCTAATAATATAAAGGCTCCTCATTTTACATTTTTCTCAAAGCAAGTGACTGTAAACCCTTACATATACCCAGTAAATTGACTGGTTTTAGGTTTATTTGCAGTCTACATCAGGTGGCGGGGAGCTCAAGAGCACAGTGAAGAGAGCAAAGGCATGACTGGAGGGAAGAAACGCACCTCCTTCAAACAGCCCACAGGGCTAGAGCTGAGGCTGTCAATCACAGGCTGATTACTGGTGCTCCCTCCCCTGTCACCTTTTTTCTCTTGGTGTCAGGAAACGCTTTCAGAAGTGACTTATGCAGATAGAGAAACAAGGCAGTGGACCGAATTGTTCTGTGCTTCTGTGATCCCTGCTAAATAAATGTTTTTTTTTTTTTCTAGTCACGACAGGAACCGACTCCTCTTTCCACCCTTTTAATAAATGTTTTCTTTAATGTGCCCATGGGACTGAGTGCACTTCAACCTGTCAATCATTACTGGACAAAACAAAAATCTAAGTGTAGGTAAGCTAGCTATAGTCAGCTCTTCTTTGCTTACTATCTTTAGCCCAATGCGTATGCATTAAAGCGGAGTTCCACCCAAAAATGGAACTTCCGCTTATCCCACTCCTCACCCCCCTACATGCCACATTTGGCATGTAATTTTTTTGGGGGGGGAGTGGGGGCTTCAGGAGGAGTGGGACTTCAAGTCCTACTTCCTCCTTCCGCCGAGGGGCTGGTTAGGCGATTAAGCTTAATCGCCTACAGCAGCCCCTCCCTGTAGGCGATCGCCTGGGACACATGACAGGTCCCATGCGATCGCCTGTCCAATCAGCGGCGAGCCACGCCGCGCGCATGCGCAGTGCCGCTCGCACATGCGCAGTGGGTGCCCGGCCGTGAAGCCGAAGGCTGTCACGGCCGGGTGCCCACAGTTACGATGAGGACGCCGGCCGGGGAGGGGGGGAGAGAAGCGGAGCCTCGGCCGGCGCGTCGCTGGAACGCTGGAGCAGGTAAGTGATTGTTTATTAAAAGCCAGCAGCTACACTTTTTCTAGGTGCTGACTTTTAATAAACATAAAACAAGGCTGGAACACCCCTTTAAATACGAGTAGAAAGCAGTATAACAAGAATGTAAAAAGCATTGCTCAGTTATACAAAAACCATCAACTTCCAAAGCAACAAGTATTTTAAGGTACAGTGGAAAAATCCAATGATTTGCCTTTATTCACCTTCAGTTTTTATTTTTTTATCCAATGTACTGTATATACTCGAGTGTAAGCCAAGTTTTTCAGCCCTTTTTTTAAGGCTGAAAATACCCCCCTTGGCTTATACTCGAGTCAGTGTACCTAAAATTATTGACAGGCTGAGGGCGTCCATTGTTTAAAAGTCACGGTCTCCTCCTGGTCCCTTCCGTGATAGCCGTTTCTCAGCAGACACAGTTCTGCCTATCACGGACGTTCTCTCATCCTCGGACTCAGTTTCCCAGCAGACACTGTGTTCAGTGTTCCGCCAATCACGGACGTCCTTTTATCCTCGGACAAGAGGACGTCCATGATTGGCGGAACACTGAACACAGTGTCTGCTGGGAAACTGAGTCGGAGGATGAGAGAACGTCCGTGATAGGCAGAACTGTGTGTGCTGAGAAACGCCTATCACAGAAGAGACCAGGAGGAGACCGCGACTTTTAAATATGGCTAGAGAGAGGGATGGGGGGAAAAAAAACAAGACATTCGCATAGAAAGAAATAAAAGGAAAAGGAAGAAGAACAAAGTGTGGTACATCCTAAAATAATAAGGGGTTTTAATAATGTACGAGTGGAAGGGAATGCTAAATGCTTATGGTTTAGGGATGCAAATTACTCGTCTTGCCTTGGGTGCTGACAACCCACGTTGCGAAAATAATTTTACTGTTAGGGGTCCACACACCTTGTGAATTTTTCTCAAGTGGTCACGGCATTAGAAAGTTTGAGAACCACTTACCTAAGGTATCTTATAATATAGGCTCTTCTGAAAGTCTAGGTCTAATTAGAATCATAAAAAGGTTATTAAAACAAATATGTGATCACAAGTAATGTATTTCTCAAGTTACATAACTGATGTCAGCACATTATTTGTAATTATAAAACCTCTTTTTATGCATCTCAGGAACATATGATAACCAGGACATGCACATCTGTATCACCTGCTTGTGACTCCCCCACCTCTGCCCATTCATATCATGCCTATCTGCGGTATTTGACAAAAAGATAAGTGAAAGTGGTTGTAAACCCTTACCTATAACCAGTGAAGTGGCTAGCTTCAGGTGATACACAGAGGTGAAACAAAACATCTTACATACGTTGCACCTGTTTATCTGCAGCAATTGTCCTGTACACAGCCTTGTAAAACTCATATGAAAATAATTTTTCACATTCACAAAGCAAGGGGTGGGGAGCAGCAGTTACACACTGTATAAGAGCTGTGAGAGCTAATTAAAGGGAACAGACACACCCCCTTCACACATCACTCAGGAACAGAGCTAGGACTGTCAATCACAGGTGGTGTGCTGGAAGTCCCTCCCCTACCACCTTTTTAGTTCTTGATGTCAGAAAAACTTGTCAGAAGTGACTGTTACTGATAACAAAGGAACTAGATAGCAGAGATAAATGACAATTTGGAGAGAGGCAAGTAAACACTATAGAAATGTGCTTTGTTCAGACTAAATGTCTGAAATGTTTTAACCACTTTAAGTCTTGTATACAGCTATATCTGTTTAAACCTCTCTTCTGCTAGGTCTAGGCAGATCACTTGGCAATGTAGAAGGGGCATCCTTACAAAGCATTCTCTATATACAGTGTACAGCCTTTCAGTCTGGCCTACTTGCTTCTCTTATTAAGCCTCTAGAGAAGAAGGAACGTCTAAGTGCTGACCTGAAAGTACAGATATGCATATATGAATCAGCAGATTTTAAGGAAATGATCATGTGCAGTGACAGGTTCCAGTTAGAAACCTTTATTTTCCCTCATATCCATTTATCGTTTCAAACTTTAAGGCCCTAAATATCAGTTGGCACCTGAGAGAATTTGAACAATACATATAGTTATCATTCAAAATCCAAAATTGATATTGCAGCTATGGGTATAGCCTTGCAAGCTAAATCACCTACCAGTTTCTCATTTTGCTTTGGAAAATCCTCTTCTGACCAAACTTTACAGGCATTTGTTATTGCTACAACTGCCCTGACTTCTGCTTTAAAGCCTCCTTCCTAACTCCTGTTTGTGAAACTGAGCTTTTGGGGAGGAAGGGGGGGCAGGTACCTGAATTTGACAGGTACCTGCTCCCACTTCCGTTCCGTTCAACCTAGGTGACCGGAAGCAGATGTTCTCCCTCCCGAAGTCTTCTGGGACACATGGCAGGTCCTAGAAAACTTCAGGATCAGTCATGGAGTACAGCACCACTCGCGCATGCGCAGTGGGCACCTGGCTGTGAAGCTGCAAGCTGTCACAGGCGGGTGCCCATAGTAGAAATGCCAGCCCCACCGAGGGAGGACTCAGGGGACAGGAGGGTGGCAGTTTATTAAAAGTCAGCAGCTACATAAATATGACTGGAACTCCGCTTTAAGAACATGTGGTCTAACTGCCCAATACCTTTTTAAAAAAAAAACGAATCAATCTGCTCCATATACCAACCAATAATCTCCATATACAGTGTAAGGTTTGAAAGTATGTTTTGTTAAAAGGAGAAGTATGGCCAAAGCTTTTTTGGCTGTACTTTTTCTACGGATCGCATAAGTGCAGTTCATTATGCACACCTGTGACCCTCTTTCAGCCAATAGCAAGCTAAAGCCCATTTTCGGCTGATGTTACTCAGCTGGTCCAAGCTGGGCAAAGATCCTGACTTTATAATCGGGATCCACACAGATGCCTGGACTGCCAGCCCTGCTCAGCCTCTTAGCGGTGCCGCTGGGAGACTGAGCCAGCTGCTCCCTTCCCTCCCAGCTTAGATCTCCAGTAAGCGCTGGAGGGGAAGAGCAGAGAGCCAGTGACTGATCATCACCACTCTCTGCTGAGTGTCAATGGGAGAACTGAGCGATCAGCAGGCTTTGGATTGCTTAGTTCTCAGTGCAAAGCAGGCGGACGACAGATGTAGCATCAATCCTACCGATCCACCCAGGTGAGTATATGTTTTTTTTTTGTAAACCCAAATTTCTTTTATACTTTCATTCTCCTTTTTAGGCGTCAAACTGGTGCCTCCCCTTCTCCATGAATGCTGTTTCCTATTTGCAGTAACCCCATAAAATTTGTACTTTTGGTAATAGTCACCCAGCACTGGAGATCTGCTTTTTGTTTAGGTCCTCCCTTGTACTCTGGGTAGTGACGGATTATACTCCCACAGTTCCCGGTAGAGACGTTTCCTAGCGGCCCATTATCCACAACATTATATGCTACACCTAGAGCTAAGTTTTATTCCCAATGCATCTGTTCCTGAGGAAGTGGAGCATACTCCACGAAACGTGTAGCACTTTTAGGATTTTGTTATTACATCATGTATTTGATTTTATAAATTTTTTCTATTGTACCAACTGTACATTGCTGTATTTGTACACAACCAGCTCTTGGTCTATATAATCATGTTTCGAATATGCTATGATCCAATTAAATCATTAACCCAAGCTTTTTCATCATATGTATGTATTGTTGCAATTGCGTACTTTCTACCATTTTGTTGATACAGCCTTTTAATAAAATTGTTCCTAACAACATTTACTTTTTACATTATACCATGTTATGAGTCCACTTGTGTATTTGGATTCATTACATTATCATGTGTGAACTATCCATTAGCTAGTTGCCACGCAGCTCATTTTAAAGTCCCAACTTTTTCTTCTTCTCTTTTATAGTTCATTCTGATGCATTTTCAGATATGGTAAAACATTTTTTTTACTCTCCTTTGCTTCATTGCAATTTAGTTATGCAAAATAGGCACTAAAATAAGTAAGGGACATTGGGGAAACATGTTTTATACATAATTCATGGCCAAAACAACTTTTAAAGTATATCTAAAGCCAATATAATATGTTTGTTGTTGCTTTGGATAGAATATGCAATATGCAATAATGCTCAGTTGATTTTCTCTCCCAATCTGATAGCTGCAAGTGGAGGTGCTGAAAAACCCCAGCTGACGTCAGCCGGGAAGAAGAAGAGAAGAGAGGAGAGAGGAGGAGAGGAGACCAGTGGGCAGTTACGTGATCGCCAAACGACGCTCTGAAGCAAGCCATTATACCGCATATTTTTATATGACATCCACTGGGGAGCTTAATGTTATATATCAGACAGAACTATAGAAGAAAAGCACAGGTTTTTTTTAGAGCAGGAGCGGAAGATGTGGGAGCTGACAGGCAGGGAGGGGAGAGGAGGACAGAGGGAGACACAGGAGAGCAGGCTGCGGATGACAGAGTCACGTAAACTGACCACGGTGTCAGGACTCAGCAGCCCTGATATATTGTGGTCAGCGTACAAAGGGGAGGGTTGAAACTGGCAGGATCAGACAGGTTTTTTTGTCCAAATTACACAACTCAAGCACTGTGCTCTATAACATGCTTTAAATGAACGGGATCCAATTTTTTTTTTTTTTAGGATAACAAACCTGTTTTAATATATATATCTGGATACTGTAGGTATCAGAAGGGCATAGTTGAAGCTCTGCCAAGACTGTAGATTTGTCAGGCTTCATCAAAAGTAAAAATATCAAGACTGGCCATGTAATCACTGTAGCAGTGTCCCCTAAGCAGTTAATTCGCACAGAGAAACACTATTAAAAAAACAGAAAAGCACTGTAAACAAGCCTTTCTCAGTGTAAAGGATGACACTATGATATTTTAAGAACTGCCAAATGCTTCTGCCAAAGAATCTGTTTCTAAAGCAATGCTCCTCAAGGAAACAAATGCCAGGCAGAAAATAGTCTCTCGCATAAGTCTATGGGGTTAATTTACTACAGGCAAATAGGCTGTTTACTTTGCAAGTGAATTATCACTTTTTAATGGAATGTGGTGAAGCTCTGATGGTTTTCATCATCCAATCATTTTCAAGCTATTTTTTTTTTTACCTTGGACATGATTGGGTATTTTTTGCAAGGTGAATTTTAACTGCATTCACTAGGCTATGGGGAAAATTCAATTTTCAAAGTGAAAACTTCCTTGCAAGGGGAACAAGTTATGTGCATTTAGTTAAAGCGGAGCTCCACCCATATAAACAACATTTTGCCATGTTGTTTAAAAAAAAAAAAAAAAAAAACCTGAAAAAAAAAAAAAAAAAAAATACTCACCCGAGATAGCTGTTGCTATGCGGAAGTCCGTAATCTGCCTCTTCCACTCCGCGGTTTGATTTCTTCTTCTCCTTCTCCTTGTGAATGGGCGCGCTGCTTTCTGGGAACTGTGTGTGTTCTCAGAGAGCAGCGCGCCCATTCACAAGCCAGCGTGAGACTCGCGCAGGCACAGTAGGAAACGGGCAGTGAAGCCGTACGGCTTCACTGCCTGTTTCCCATAGTGTGAATGGCGGCGCGGGACTCGGAGCGATCGCGGGACCGGCATCGGGGGGGCCATCAGCGCGGGTGCCTAGGACAGGTAAGTGTCCTTATTTAAAGTCAGCAGCTACACTGTTAGTAGCTGCTGACTTAAAAAAAAAAAATTTTCGCGGCTGGAGCTCCGCTTTAATCAACCCCTATGTGTGTTTGTGCATGTTTTCCATGAACAGCTTGCATTATTTTCAGAATTATGCATGTCTGGATGACACTAGATTTAAACAATGAGAAAATGTCATTACATAGCTCAATCCACAGAAGTATGTCAGTGTCTCCTGCTGTCATGGCAGGTGGAAATCACTTTGACACTGAAGACCCCAATCCTATTAGCTACTCTTGTGTCAGCTTCAGAGCAATTTATTTCATGATCTATATATAGATTATCTGAAGACAAAGAGGGGTTATTTTCTAAAGTAACATTAAATCATTTTCAGCCAAACCTATGTTTACTTAAAACATACTAAAAGGTTCTGGGTAAATATATATTTATTTAATTCCCTTCACCCTGATTTGGTATTTGAAATTATCAATTAACGTTAGGCGATCAGGCAAGGAATGAGGAACAGTCCTCCTCTCTTAGGCTCGGTTTCCACTAGTGCGACTTGTAATGCGACTTGGGACTGCAAAGTCACATGACAAGTCATACCCCATGATTTTCAATGAGTACCATTCATATCTGTGCGACTTCAAGTCGCAGCAACTTCAAAGTAGTCCCTGCACTACTTTGGTCCCACTTTCATGCAACTTGAGGTCCATAGACCCCAAGAATATACAGGCATTGCTTCACGTCACATAAAAATCGTGGCAAAATCGCGCGACTTTAGGGTTGCAATAGTGGAAATAGAGCCTTACACAAAAATTTGAAAATCACATCAGCTGTTTTGTAGGTGTACATTATGAAGATTTGTTTGTTTCCGATCTAGGTCTTTCTTATATTGCTATCTTTATATCTCCATTTTATATACAAATGATTAAATGTTGTATTCAATTTTATATAATTAAAATGAAAACGTGCCATCTTGCTCATTCAGGACAAAAGCAGTGAACGGCCAACCTCGTCCGCTTCTGATCACTTTCCCACATGTCCCTGTTGCCTTGTTTGCCTGTCACAGTCCCAATTTAAAAAAAAAACGTACAAGTTAAAGCGGAGTTCCACCTTTTTACTTTCTATTAACAGCTTGCCTTTAGGTTCTAGGTGGTTCAACTTCCTGTCCTAAGACCCCATTGCCTCCTGGGAAATGATGACACTCATTTCCCAGGAGTCTCTAGGCATTACTGTGCCTAAAAATCGCCCAGCATGCACCTCTCCCTGAAAACCAGGAAGAAAAAGAAACTGGGCTTCACATGCCCACACATCTGATGGATATGGCCACAACATGAGCTGGAGGATATAAGGCTGTGTTTGCAATGATTTCTGGAACGATTGGGGAGCTATTAAATGTGATTAATTTAAGCTTGAAAAAATAAATAAAAAATTATGCCCGGTACCCGGCTTTAAATTTTGGCCTGTTGCAAGCCGGGCCGCTGGTACCACAGACACTGAACACGGGATGGGGGGGGATGAAGCCACTACTCAGAAAACTGCACATAATAGCTCACCTGGAGTTTGCCAAACGGCACCTGAAGGATTCTGAGACCATGAGAAACAAAATTCTCTGGTCTGATGAAACAAAGATTGAACTCTATGGCTTGAATGCCAATGTCTGGAGGAAACCAGGCACCACTCATTACCTGGCCCACCATACCATCCCTACACTGAAGCATGGGGTGGCAGCATAATGCTGTGGAGATCTTTTTCAGCTACAGGAACTGGGATGATAGTCAGGATTGAGGGAAAGATGAATGCAGTAACGTACAGAGACATTCTTGATGAAAACCTGCTCCAGAGCGCTCTGGACGTTTAGACTGGGGCAAAGGTTCATCTTCCAACAGGACAAAGATCCTAAGCACACAGCCAAGATAAGAAAGGAGAGGCTATGGGACAACTCTGTGAATGTCCTTGTGTGGCCCAGCCAGAGCCCGGACATGAACTCAATTGAACAACTCTGGAGAGATCTAAAAATGGCTGTGCACCGGCAGTCCCCATCCAACCTGATGGAGCCTGAGAGGTCCTTCAAAGAAGAATGTGAAAAAATTGCCCAAAAATAGGTGTGCCAGGCAACACTGTATCTTGGCTTAGACCAACAAGGCCCAGGCCTAGGGCAGCACTTTCTAGGGGGGCAGCATGAAAAGAGTCCCCGTCGGCTTGCACTACACTTTTAGTGTAGCGCCAGTCTTATGAGGTGGACTGGGCCACAAGACAAATAGGTCTGGCGCCCCCATGAAGTGGCAGCACTGCTGCAGGTATAATAAGGATGGTGCAGACACAAGGGACACTGGCATGGTAACCTATATCTTAAACAGGAAGGTGTGTGACCTTGACAGGAAGGGGTGGATCATATTTAAATTATGGGTAACACGAGTTTAGTCAGGCCTAGGGCAGCACAAAACCTAAATACACCACTGGTGCCAGGCTTGAAGCATCATACTCAAAAAGACTTGAGGCTGTAATTGGTGCCAAATGTGCTTCAAAAAAGTATAATTATGTACATATTATTTTTATTTTTTACAAACTTCTTTCACATTGTCATTAAGTATTGTTAATGGAATTTTGAAGAAAATAATGAATTTAATCCATTTTGAAATATGGCTGTAACGTAACAAAATGTGGAAAAAGTGAAGTGTTGTAAATACTTTCCGGATGCACTTTATCCTCATCCTTGCTTCACTACTAGGGTTGAGCGAACCCAACTGTAAAGTTCGGGTTCGTACTGGACTTTTGGATTTTTGGTACCCGGACCCGAACAATTTACTATAAGTTTGTGTTCGAGTTTGGTGTTCGGCGATGTAATGGCGCTCTGCAGGGCAGCCAATCAACATTCGTTTAACTCGTGTGACCTAGAAGCCATCACAGCCATGCCTACCAATGGCATGGCTGTGATTGGCCAGTGCAGCATGTGACCCAGCCTCTATATAAGCTAAAGGCACATAGCACAGCACGTCACTCTGCTTTAGATAGGGTAGGGAAAGGCTGGCGCTGCTGCTGCTCTGAGGGAGAGAAGTCACACAAAAATAAACAAAAAAGAAAATAGACTGCTGCACACCCTTAAGAGTTAACTACAAAAATGTATTAGAATAAGTATCAAAAAAGAGAGAAGTCAGAGTCATACTCAGTCCTGCTTCAGAAATCAAATTACTCAGCGATCTACATAGCACAGCAAGTCACTCTGCTTTAGATACTTTAGGGAAAGGTTGCTGCTGTTGTTTTTGGGAAGAGAAATAGATAGGAGTCAGTCCTGCTTTAGAAATCAAATTACACCAGCACTGCATAGGCTACTGTGAGATACACCCTTTAGATACTTTTCTTCTATTGTGCTATTCAAAAAACATCCATTTAGGGCAAAATAAAAAATGTTTGCTGTGTTTTCATCATATATGTACGTGTGAGATACACCCTTCAGATACTGTTCTTCTATTGTGCTATTCAAAAAACACCCATTTAGGGCAAAAAATATATTTTGCAGTGTTTCCTCCATATCTGTATTTTTTTTAATGTAATTTATGTTATTTTAAGTTATTTCCCTATCCACATTTGTTTGCAGAGTACTTGCCATGCTCTTACCAACATTTTGCTGCCCTCTAGCCCTTTACATTACTTTTTTAGAGACATTTTAGTACTCAAAAGTTCTGGTCCCCATTGACTTCAGGTGTCCGCTCAACTCTATTCACTACTTTAAGGGGTTGTAAAGGTTCGTTTTTTATTTTTCTAAGCTAGTGCATTGTTGGTTCACTTACCGTTTCCTTCAATTTCCTTTCTAAATGTTTTTTTCCCCCTTTGTCTGAATTTCTCACTTCCTGTTTCTCGTCAGTAAGCTTGCCCCCATCATCTGAGCTGTTCTGGTTGGGGGTTAGTAAGCCAGAAAAGCTTACTGAGGAGAAACAGGAAGTGAGAAATTCAGACAAAGAAAAAAACATTTAGAAGGGAAATCGAAGGAAAAGGTAAGTGAACCAACAATGCACTAGCTTAAAGGAACCTATTTAGAAAATAAAAAAATTAACCTTTACAACCCCTTTAAGAGCCGTACACGCGTCTGAATATCGAGCGGCATCGGTCGCTTCAATAGAAATAAAGATGAGGATGAAAAACATTGAGCTTGGACCTTCATAAACAAGTTAGTAATGTCAATGATTTTATGGGCCCCATTTATCAAATAGCAGTATGGCATTACTTTAGCTGTATTGCTGCTTTAACAAATATATAACCGCAAAATTTATAAAGCACAATGGGGTCAATTCACAAAGAGAAACGTTATTGGTTTTCTTCAGGTGTTAAATTACCACCCCTTATTTAATGCTAGCAAACATGGTATTCATGAAAGCTATAATCGTTATTCAACATAGTCGTTATGGTTTTCAACTGACTCTTTATCCAATCGTTATGCTAACTACTCAAGAGTTATTTTAACGTCCCAAATCGTAATAATAACGCCTAAGATCATTAAATAATGCTGGAGAGATGCATTCTGGGAGCAGAAGGGGAGGAGAACAGCTGCATGTGGAAAAGAGCAGATGCAGAGAGAGAGACACAAGCAATACACATGGAGATTGAGCACGTGATGTGCAAAACTTCTAGTGTGTGTTTTTCTAAAGCCATGTGTATTTCCTCATACAGAGAATAAATCATGGGAGATGATAATCGGAATTTAGCTATCACCTGGGTTTCAGAAAAGTCATCCAAAATAGTATGTGAAGGGAATACACGTTTAAAAAATCTGAACAACATTCTAACGTGTTCTTCTTCGCCTCTGGATAATTTTAAGTTCAAATAGAGCATGGTTCCATCTTGCCCAAAACTACTAAAAACTTCACTACACTACAAAAATCGCCAAAAGCTTCCTCTAACAACAAAATATCGCCTGGGAAATGTCACAACGACACCCTGAGGGAGGGGCTATTTAACGATTGCTTAACGATCGATAACTGTCAAAAAAAATGTTTGTGAATTGCACTTCTGAACATATTTAACGATTTGACTCTTTAAAATAACGATTTGACTCTTTAAAATAACGATCGAATCTTTAAATAAGGATCCACACCTTAAAATATCGGTTCTGTGTAGTGAAACGTTATTTGATGATTTTTCAAAGCGTTAAATCGTTTAGTGAATTGAACTAGCTTCAATAACGTGCAGAATCGTTAAAATAACACTCGCAATCTGAAAATAAAGCTTTGTGAATTGACCCCAATGTGCTTTACAAATGTGCATTACATTTTGTTTTCTTTGGGACTTTAAGGCTGGGTTCACACTATAACACCCAGTGGCTCACAGCAGGGGGCCCGATGCGTCTCCATTCAAAGGTTTAGGTCCGATTTTAGCCAGAAATTTGGGCTGAATTCGGACCTGAAATGGACCAAAATACACCAATTAGTTGTATGCCTGAGTTCTTACTGCTGTATGCCATGTTTAAAAGAAAAAACTACATTTAAAGAGATTCCAAAAGTTGGAATATTTTTTATATATATATAAATATATAAATCAAACATCTTATACTTACCTGCTCTGTACAATGGATTTGCAGAGAGCATCCCGATCCTCTTCTTTTTGGGTGCCCCCGCCGGTAGTCCTGGCTCCTCCCTCCTGCTGAGTGCCCCAATAGCAAGCCTCAAGTAGGAGGGAGGAGCCACACTACTATAAATAGACATTGGCAATACACACACAGAGCGTGACGTAGCCCCACCGCTCTCGCTCTCCTCATTGGCTCCCTGGCTGTGATTGCTGCTGTGTGAGCCAATGAGAAGAGATAGACCTGGGAGAGCCGCTGCTTCTCATGCACGTTGCTGGATCGAGATGGGGCTCAGGTATGTATGAGGAGACTTTACATTTTAGAGTTAGGACTGCAGTACACAGAGAGCCTTGACGGGGTCTGCAACTTACACATGCATTTGCAAATGTGTGCAACTAAACCTCTGTTTTTAACGCATACTGTTAGACAGGTGAATTTGGTTGGTTGCTGATTGGTCGGTAAGTTTGAGCTTGGATATTCTATGTTGTTTTTGTATGTATATGCGCCTTTTCCAGTGCTCCTTACTGTATAGACCAGTCATAGGTAGGGGCAGTGACATTTGTTTTTAGTATGTATAAGGGGAGGCTGGGGGGAGCTGCATACAGAAAGTTTTTTAAATTCATGCATAAAGGTAAAATACCTGCTTTCAGAACCTCTTTAAAGGGGTGTTCCACCCAAATGTAATGTTTATTAAAAGTCAGCAGCTACAAAAAGTGTAGCTGCTGGCTTTTAATAAACAGACACTTACCTTCTCCACGTTCCAGCGACGCGCCGACCGGGGCTCCGCTCCTCTCCCCCCCTCCCCGGCCGGCATCCTCATTGCGACTGTGGGCACCCAGCCATGACAGCCTTCGGCTTCACGTCCGGGCACCCACTGCGCATGCGTGAGCCGCACTGTGCATGCGCACGCGGCGCGGCCCGCCGCTGATTGGACAGGTGATCGTCTAGGACCTGTCAGTGTCCTAGACGATCGCCAAAGGGAGGGGCTGCAGTAAGGCGATTAGGCCTAATCGCCTTACCAGCCCCTCGGCGGAAGCAGGAAGTGGGACAGGAAGTCCCACTCCTACTGAAGCCCCCACTCTCCCCCCAAAAAAATTACATGCCAAATGTGGCATGTAAGGGGGAGGGGAGGGGATTAAGCGGAAATTCCATTTTTGGGTGGAACTCCGCTTTAATATGATGATGATTACAAGAGATTTGACCAGTGCTAACCCCAGTCAGACAGTGATGCTTAGGCGGTGCAAGCGTCAACACCTGGGCAATAATGAACATGTACAGGCAACAGAAGTACTCATCACCCATAGAGATTTTTGAAAAGGTTAGAAAAGCTTCAAGAAAAATTTATATTTCCTTCACCATGAGTGCGTCAAATGTTGAGTCAAGAAGCAAGAAATGTCAAGGCGTGCTGCAATCACAAGTATGAGCTTTCTCTCGCTTCCTATCCTTCTGAGCTGTGCATAAATATGTTGTTCATTATTATTATTATTATTTATTTCAGCATCCCTTTACAGTGTATACCCGCATTCAAGTTTCATCAAATCTAGGAAGATTATTAACAGCGGTGCCATTATTCTGGCAACAGTGGCCCAGTAATTTCATCTCACCTTTGAACCTAGTACACACAATGACAAAATCGGACAAAAAATACTGCTTTTGAATCGATCGTACAATAATCTGACGATGATGTTCATCCGAAGAGTCAAACACGAGAATTTTTCTTGCACGATGCCAGATCGTACAAATTGTTGTTTAACCTCTTGCCAACCAGCCGCCATCATACTGCGACAGGTTGGCTCTCCAGCGCAAGGAGGATAGCGGGCACCCGCGCCCGCGGGTCCCAGGGACTTGGTGTCCACCGGCAATCCACGATTGCTGTGTACAGATGTATACAAGGCGATTCCCCGTTCTGCCTAATGACATGTCAGAGATCTTCTGTGCCCATTGATCGGGAACAGTGATCTCTGTTATGTCCCAGCGAGCCCAACCCCCCTACAGTTAGAACACACCCAGGGAACACACTTAACCCCTTGATCGCCCACGAGTGTTAACCCCTTCCCTGCCAGTGTCATTTTTATAGTACTGATCAATGTAATATTGTCACTGGTCCCCAAAAAGTGTCATTTGGGGTCAGATTTGTCTGCCGCAATGTCGCAGTCCTGCTAAAAATCACAGATCGCCGACATTACCAGTAAAAACAATAAAAGAATAAATAAAAGTCCCTAAATGTATCCTGTAGTTTGTAGACACAATAACTTTTGCGCAAACCAATCAATATATGTTTATTGTTTATCAAAAATATGTAGAAGAATATATATCGGCCTAAACTGATGAATATATATATATTATAGCAGAAAGTAAAATATTTTTAATTTTTTTTCAAAATTGTCAGACTTTTTTGTTTATAGCGCAAAAAAATAATTAAAACCAAAGAGGTGATCAAATACCACCAAAAGAAAGCTCTATTTGTGGGTAAAAAAAAGGGCGTAAATTTTGTTTGGATACAACAACGCACAACCACGCAATTGTCAGTTAAAGCGACGCAGTGCTGTATAACAAATAATGGAAGGGGGCAAATTCTTCCGGGGCTGAAGTGGTTAGAGCAGATTAAACAGCACATTGCTTGTGCTGTGTAATCTGTCCCCCTCTAAACTGTAAAAAAAAAAAAAAACACACACACAACATGCCACTTCCTGTATCCCCCTCTCTGCGCTGACCATGAAAATTAGGGCTGCTGAGCCCTGACCACCATGGTCAGTGCACGTCCCTCCGTCAAATACAATATAAAACATTACATTACATCACTTTCAAAGTTGTATTTTGTCTAAGGATGGGCTCAGGCGTGTTTGCAGCTGCACGTGCAGAGCACTGCGCTGCGCTAATCATAGGCAGTGTGACATTTTCCGATCTTTGCAGCTGCGGATCAGAAAAATGTCTCACTGCGGGTGATTAGCGCAGCGCAGTGCCGACTTTCTGGCGGGCTCTGCACGTGCGACTGCGAACACGCCTGAGTCCATCCCTTATACTGTCATATAAGTAACCTCTTCATTTTCAATGTGAGACTAGCATGCAAAAAAAATAAAAAATGAACGATTGTTCGGCCAATATTCTCATCGTGCGTACAAGGCTTTAGACAAAGAGATCCAAGTACCATTGATCTAGCCATAAATTTGCACCAAGATAACAGATTATCTTAGTGCAGTTACTTATAATATTTGACCTAAAACCTAAAGAATATTTGATGAAGTAAGGCGTTTGTGTTAATAAAAATAACGTCACTCAGACTTGTTTAGTGAGATTTGCTCTATGGATATTATTAACCTTGACATTAAACTGATCAGCTATGACTGCCAAAGACACTCACCCTATTGAGCTGTTCCAAGAGTCTTTGGTTTTGGTCTGATAATTCCTGGACTGCTGTGCATTTCTCCCGATCAGCCTCTTTCAAATGCACCTGCTGCTTCTCCAGCTCTTCCTGTAGCTGTTTCACATCACTCTCCAGCTCAGACACTCGCCCTTCCCATTCTCCTTCACGATTATCAAATCGTCTTTTCAATTCATGCTTCTCTTGCTCCAGATGCTATAAAACAAAATACATCAGAACTGAGTACATGGTTATATTACTTTAATAATACTCGTTTACTAGCTATTTCTGCGTATAACGGCAAAATGACTCAACAAACCAATAACTGGTACTTATGTCTATATAGATTTCTGTGGACTTTTTTTTTTTAGGCATGCATGCAAGTTTACATAATTGAATTCCTTTCTGCAAGTTTACTTAAAGCGGGGATTCACATGTGCAGTATGCTGTTTTTTTGGGGGTTTACATACCTTAGTATAGGTATTTCCCCCCGGCTTCCGGGTAGTGAATCCTGTGGGACTGGGCGTTCCTATTCGGGGACTAAGTGATTGATGTATGACAAAACCTTCCCCCCCCCCCGGCGCATAATGTGCGTCACCAGTTTCCGAAAAAAGCCAAATGTTGGTGCACAGGCGCTGTGTAGCGCCGACTCGCAGTTAGGCTTCTTTCGGAAGCTGGTGACGCGCATTATGCGCCGGGGGGAAAGGTTTTGTCATACATCAATCACTTAGTCCCCAAATAGGAATGCCCAGTCCCGCGGGATTCGCTACACGGAAGCCTGGGGGGAAATACCTGTACTAAGGTATGTAAACCAAAAAAAAAAAAACCAGCATACTGCACATGTCGGCAGTATGCTGGATTGAATGGGATATACTTGTTTTGGGGTGAACCCCCGCTCTAATTGCATTATTTTTTTGTGAACATAAATGGAGCATAAAGTTTTGATGAATTAATGTTTTTACTATGGGCAAGAACACTACATTTTGCTCAGCGCTGTATAAAGCGCTCCCAAGGACTTTTCCTAACATCACGTAAAGTCCTGCAAACAGTGTGAAAAGACACACTGAAATAAATGGTAGGTGTTTTTCAGACGCTATTTAGAGGCCATGTCTAGCGCTAAAACGCCTGAAAACCACCTCAGGCTCCCAGCAGGGGTCTTGTACGTCCTGGTTCACCGTTTTAAAGGGGTTGTAAAGGTAAGAGTTTTTTTACCTTAATGCATCTGACAGCAATTCCCGGGCGCGTCCACGTCATCCTCTTCGGTTCCCAGCCTGGCCGTTGATTGGCTAGGCTGGGCGGATTGATAGCAGCGCAGCCATTGGCTGGCGCTGCTGTCAATCACAGCGGATGACGGGGCGCGCCGGGGGGCGAAGCAGAGTGATACAGTCGGCGGCTATGGTATGACATGTTTGTTATTTTAAGAAAAAAAAAAATTCTGACTTTAGTGTTGCTTTAAGTCAGATTTCAGACTGAATTTTGGGCTGAATTGGGACCTGAAACTAACCAAAAGACGCACAGGGCTCCTGTGCAAATTCGCACCGGAGCCGCATCGGAGAGATGTGAACCAGTTCCATAGAGAGCCATTCACATTCTCCTGCTATTGCGAATTGGATGCAGGGATCCCGTGTGAACCCGGCCTCAGTGTGAAAAAGGGGTCTTATGCCACGTACACATGACCATTTTTAATGCAACTCGATTCTTGTTAAGCCTATCTTGCCTACACACGATTGTGAAAAGAAAATGCTCGAGCAAAGCGCGGTAACATACAATACGTACGACAGCACTATAAAGGGGAAGTACCATTCGGATGGCGCCACCCTTGGGGCTGCTTTTGGTGAGAGACGATTCGTGCTTTTTAGTCTGTTACAGCGTGACGAATGTGCTATCTCCTTTACGAACGGTACACACGGCCGAGGTTCTCGGCAGAATGCGGCTCCCAGCGAGGTTTTCGCTGGTTTCTGCCGAGAACCTCGGCCGTGTGTACGGGGCTTAACTGTCACATCTGCTTGTGTAACTGTCAAACCAACAAATGGTTGGTGTCATAACTAATCACATGTGCAGCATCGTGACAGATGCAGGTCAAACAGAGGCCAAGATGGCAGCTTTTTTGGCTTAAAGGGATTGGAAGGTTTAGTTCTGCTTTAAAGCTCAGCTCCAGCTAAAACTTTTTATCCTCGTGGGATAAAGATTTTATCTAAAGTGGAACTTTGGTCGGAAAAAGTCCTTCTAGATCACTTTCAGGCTGGCCCTTTTGCAGGTATAGTAACATTAAAAATAAGTGCCTATACTGTTTAAAATATAGTAAGACACTGCATCACCCTGCTCTGCACATGCTCAGTTGCTCTCCATTTTTTTTTTTTTTTTGTCGAGTTTGTAGAGACCAATCTGCTGACAGCCTTCAAGTGGAAGTAAACCCTCCTATTGTTTTCAGACAAGGAAGCTCCCATCTTGGCCTGTGTTTAATCTTCAACTGCCACGATGCTGCACATGTGATCCGTTATGACACCAGCCATTGGATTATTTAACAGTTTGGTTTAGAGCACAACCAATGTGAAAGTTAAATTCCCGACAAGTGCCAGGAATGTACTGTATTTATTGGCGTATAACTCACTTTTTGACCCTGAAAATAGAGGGTAAACTGTGCCTGCGTGTTATACACAGGGGGCCGTGGAAAGTTTTTTTCCTGAAACTTCCCTATTAAAGTTAGGGTGCGTGTTATACCCCGATAAATACGGGTAACTGTTTTTTAAACTGTTAAATCGGTGGGTTTACTTCCATGCAGAATTAAACCTTCCTATACTTTACAATCAAGGAAGCTGCTTCTATTTGATCTGCAACTACCACGGTGCCGCACATGTGAACAGTTATGACACCAGCCATTCGATGGTTTAACAGTTTGGTTAAGGGGGGGAATGTGACAGTTAGCAATCCCAGCATTCCAGGAATGTAGCAGTTTTTTAAACCAGAAACGCGATGGGTTAATTCTGATTTATGATGCACTGATGTTAAGGGACTCTGGGCTTCAGCAAAATGGCTGCCTCCAGCAAGAAGAAGAAGGAACAATGCTGGAGGCATTTTACAGCACACAGTTATGTTGGTATCATAATTATTAATGTGGAATACATGTTCCTTGCTAAAGAACATCATTTTTTTATCTGGTTGTTATGGGTAAAGTTCCGCTTTAAATGAATAGAAGCTGACTATTGTCAGTGGTAAATGTTTTTTGCGATACATGATTTGATCCTATCTGGCAGTGTGCTGTGTGGACACATGTGATCAGTGCTGTGATTATATATATATATATATATATATATATATATATATATATATATATATATATATATATATACAGATCCTATTTAGCAGTGTGTTGTGTGGACAGATGTGGTCAGGGCTGTGATATATGACCAGATCTTTTCTAGCAGTGTGTTGTATGGACAGATGTGACATACGATTCGATCCTATTTAGCAGTATGGACAGATGAGAGGGATGGGGGTTATCAGCTTTGTAGGGGGGGGGTATCAGTCCTGTAGGGGGGGTTAGTAGTCATGAAGAGTTTATCAGCCTTGTAGGGGGTTGTCAGTCATGTAGGGGGTTGTCAGCCTTGTAGGAGGGTTATCAGCCATGTAGGTGAGTGGTCACGTAGGGGATTATCAGCTATGTAGGTGAGTAGCCATGTAGGGGGGTTATCAGCCATGTAGGTGAGTAGCCATGTAGGGGGTTATCAGCCATGTAGGGGGTTATCAGCCATGTAGGTGAGTAGCCATGTAGGAGGTTATCAGCCATGTAGGTGAGTAGCCATGTAGGGGGTTATCAGCCATGTAGGTGAGTAGCCATGTAGATGAGTAGCCATGTAGTGGGGGGGGGGGTTATCAGCCATGTAGGGGGTTATCAGCCATGTAGGTGAGTAGCCATGTAGGGGATTATCAGCCATGTAGGTGAGTAGGGGTGGGGGGGGGGTTATTAGCCATGTAGGGGTGGGGGGGGGGGTTATCAGCCATGTAGGTGAGTATCCATGTAGGGGGGGGGGGTATCAGCCATGTAGGCGAGTAGCCATGTAGGGGGGTTATCAGCCATGTAGGTGAGTAGCCATGTAGGGGGGTTATCAGCCATGTAGGTGAGTAGCCATGTAGGGGGGGGGGTTATTAGCCATGTAGGTGAGTAGCCATGTAGGGGGTTATCAGCCATGTAAGTGGGTCGCCATGTGGGGGGGGGGGTTTATTAGCCATGTAGGTGAGTAGCCATGTAGGGGGGTTATCAGCCATTTAGGGGGGTTATCAGCCATGTAGGTGAGTAGCCATGTAGGGGGTTATCAGCCATGTAGGTGAGTAGCCATGTAGTGGGTTATCAGCCATGTAGGTGAGTAGCCATGTAGGAGGGTTATCAGCCATGTAGGGGGGGGGGGGTTATTAACCATGTAGGTGAGTAGCCATGTAGAGGGGGGGGGGAGTTATCAGCCATGTAGGGGTGAGTAACCATGTAGGGGTGAGTAGCCATGTAGGTGAGTAGCCATGTAGGGGGGGGGGGTTATCAGCCATGTAGGGGTGAGTAGCCATGTAGGTGAGTAGCCATGTAAGGGGGGGGGGTTATCAGCCATGTAGGTGAGTAGCCATGTAGGTGGGGGGGGGGGGTTATCAGCCATGTAGGGGTGAGTAACCATGTAGGGGTGAGTAGCCATGTAGGTGAGTAGCCATGTAAGAGGGGGGGGGGGGGGGGTTATCAGCCATGTAGGTGAGTAGCCATGTAGGTGAGTAGCCATGTAAGGGGGGGGGGGGGGTGGGTAGGTTATCAGCCATGTAGGGGGTGAGTAGCCATGTAGAGTTGGGTGTCTGACCTCCAGGCGATCAGTGAGCTCCTTCTGCATGTCCTCGTATCTCCGGCTCATGTCCTGGTTCCTCTCCAGCAGAGCCTTCCCCAGCCTGGCCGCCAGCACCAGGTCCCTGTCCTTTTGCCGGATGTCGGAGAGTAGAGGCGGCTCCTCCTCCTCCCCGGACTCCTGCTCTTGGTCTCCCGGCTCTCCTTCTCCCTCTGCGGCCATTAGTACCAACTCCTCGTCCAGCTCCAGCAGCCCCCGCCCCAGCTCTGCTTGGTCCTGTCGCTCCGGGGAGGATGCAGAGCGCCTTCTGATAGGGAGCTCCATAGGGCGCTGTCCGGGGCGGCTGGTGCTGAAGCTGGGATCCTCCTCGCTGATAAGGGGGAAAAAGTCAGCCAATCCGGTCCCCCGCTCCTCCTGTCCCTTCCAGGCAACTTGTCGGCTCAGTGTGGACGGGGCAGCGAGGGTTAAAGGCACCCGGCTCGTTCCTCATCCAATGGGGCTCCCCTCCCCGGCTCACACCGCGCACACGGGGCCCGGAGGCATTTGAGGAATAGAAAACGGTGCTCTTCCCTGACAGTGTGCCGGTCCTTCCTCTAATTCGGTGCCCCCGGCCCCCTCCCCCCGTTCCCAGCCCCGCTCGTTTCCCCCCCCGCGGAATCTAATGCGGACGTGTTGGGCCCCGCAGGCCTCGGGCTGCGCTGCGCTCTCCTCGCCCCTTAGCGCCGCGCTCCCCCGCACCCATCTCTGCAAGGCTCTGGCGGTGCGTGCGCAGCCCGTGACATCACCAACACCTGTTCGCTGGGAGCCGCTCATTGGGCACAGATGGTTGCGCGATCAGCTGTGTGTGCACACCTCTAGCGGCCCATCAGATGGGGAAGATGATGCCAGACTGCCGACTTCAGGAGTTGGGTTGGGTGTGCAAGTTTGTCTATATGGTCCAGATCCTAATCATGCAATGGTATGCCCCAGATCTATGTGGTCCAGATCCTAATCATGCAATGGTATGCCCCAGATCTATGTGGTCCAGATCCTAACCATGCAATGGTATGCCCCAGCTCTATGTGGTCCAGATCCTAACCATGCAATGGTATGCCCCAGATCTATGTGGTCCAGATCCTAACCATGCAATGGTATGCCTCAGATCTATGTGGTCCAGATCCTATAAATGCAAAGGTATGCCCCAGATCTATGTGGCCCAGATCCTAACCATGCAATGGTATGCCCCAGCTCTATGTGGTCCAGATCCTAACCATGCAATGGTATGCCCCAGATCTATGTGGTCCAGATCCTAATCATGCAATGGTATGCCCCAGATCTATGTGGTCCAGATCCTAACCATGCAATGGTATGCCCCAGCTCTATGTGGTCCAGATCCTAACCATGCAATGGTATGCCCCAGATCTATGTGGTCCAGATCCTAACCATGCAATGGTATGCCCCAGCTCTATGTGGTCCAGATCCTAACCATGCAATGGTATGCCCCAGATCTATGTGGTCCAGATCCTAACCATGCAATGGTATGCCTCAGATCTATGTGGTCCAGATCCTATAAATGCAATGGTATGCCCCAGATCTATGTGGCCCAGATCCTAACCATGCAATGGTATGCCCCAGCTCTATGTGGTCCAGATCCTAACCATGCAATGGTATGCCCCAGATCTATGTGGTCCAGATCCTAACCATGCAATGGTATGCCTCAGATCTATGTGGTCCAGATCCTATAAATGCAATGGTATGCCCCAGCTCTATGTGGTCCAGATCCTAAAAATGCAACGGTATGCCCCAGATCTATGTGGTCCAGATCCTAAAAATGCAACGGTATGCCCCAGATCTCTGTGGTCCAGATCCTAAAAATGCAATGGTATGCCCCAGATCTCTGTGGTCCAGATCCTAAAAATGCAATGGTATGCCCCAGATCTCTGTGGTCCAGATCCTAAAAAAAAAGCAATGGTATGCCCCAGATCACTGTGGTCCAGATCCTAAAAATGCAATGGTATGCCCCAGATCTATGTGGTCCAGATCCTAACCATGCAATGGTATGCCCCAAATCTATGTGGTCCAGATCCTAACCATGCAATGGTATGCCTCAGATCTATGTGGTCCAGATCCTATAAATGCAATGGTATGCCCCAGATCTATGTGGTCCAGATCCTAAAAATGCAACGGTATGCCCCAGATCTATGTGGTCCAGATCCTAAAAATGCAAAGGTATGCCCCAGCTCTATGTGGTCCAGATCCTAAAAATGCAACGGTATGCCCCAGATCTATGTGGTCCAGATCCTAAAAATGCAATGGTATGCCCCAGATCTCTGTGGTCCAAATCCTAAAAATGCAATGGTATGCCCCAGATCACTGTGGTCCAGATCCTAAAAATGCAATGGTATGCCCCTAGCTCTCTGTGGTCCAGAGTGTAACCATGTAATGGTATGCCCAGCCCCCAGCTCTATGTGGTCCAGATCCTAAAAATGCAATGGTATGCCCCAGATCTCTATGGTCCAAATCCTAAAAATGCAATGGTATGCCCCAGATCTATGTGGTCCAGATCCTAACCATGCAATGGTATGCCCCAGATCTATGTGGTCCAGATCCTAACCATGCAATGGTATGCCCCAGATCTATGTGGTCCAGATCCTAACCATGCAATGGTATGCCCCAGCTCTATGTGGTCCAGATCCTAACCATGCAATGGTATGCCCCAGATCTATGTGGTCCAGATCCTAACCATGCAATGGTATGCCTCAGATCTATGTGGTCCAGATCCTATAAATGCAATGGTATGCCCCAGCTCTATGTGGTCCAGATCCTAAAAATGCAACGGTATGCCCCAGATCTATGTGGTCCAGATCCTAAAAATGCAACGGTATGCCCCAGATCTCTGTGGTCCAGATCCTAAAAATGCAATGGTATGCCCCAGATCTCTGTGGTCCAGATCCTAAAAATGCAATGGTATGCCCCAGATCTCTGTGGTCCAGATCCTAAAAATGCAATGGTATGCCCCAGATCACTGTGGTCCAGATCCTAAAAATGCAATGGTATGCCCCAGATCTATGTGGTCCAGATCCTAACCATGCAATGGTATGCCCCAAATCTATGTGGTCCAGATCCTAACCATGCAATGGTATGCCTCAGATCTATGTGGTCCAGATCCTATAAATGCAACGGTATGCCCCAGATCTATGTGGTCCAGATCCTAAAAATGCAAAGGTATGCCCCAGCTCTATGTGGTCCAGATCCTAAAAATGCAATGGTATGCCCCAGATCTCTGTGGTCCAAATCCTAAAAATGCAATGGTATGCCCCAGATCTATGTGGTCCAGATCCTAAAAATGCAAAGGTATGCCCCAGATCTATGTGGTCCAGATCCTAAAAATGCAAAGGTATGCCCCAGCTCTATGTGGTCCAGATCCTAAAAATGCAACGGTATGCCCCAGATCTATGTGGTCCAGATCCTAAAAATGCAATGGTATGCCCCAGATCTCTGTGGTCCAAATCCTAAAAATGCAATGGTATGCCCCAGATCACTGTGGTCCAGATCCTAAAAATGCAATGGTATGCCCCTAGCTCTCTGTGGTCCAGAGTGTAACCATGTAATGGTATGCCCAGCCCCAGCTCTATGTGGTCCAGATCCTAAAAATGCAATGGTATGCCCCAGATCTCTATGGTCCAAATCCTAAAAATGCAATGGTATGCCCCAGATCTATGTGGTCCAGATCCTAACCATGCAATGGTATGCCCCAGATCTATGTGGTCCAGATCCTAACCATGCAATGGTATGCCCCAGATCTATGTGGTCCAGATCCTAACCATGCAATGGTATGCCCCAGATCTATGTGGTCCAGATCCTAACCATGCAATGGTATGCCTCAGATCTATGTGGTCCAGATCCTATAAATGCAATGGTATGCCCCAGCTCTATGTGGTCCAGATCCTAAAAATGCAACGGTATGCCCCAGATCTATGTGGTCCAGATCCTAAAAATGCAACGGTATGCCCCAGATCTCTGTGGTCCAGATCCTAAAAATGCAATGGTATGCCCCAGATCTCTGTGGTCCAGATCCTAAAAATGCAATGGTATGCCCCAGATCACTGTGGTCCAGATCCTAAAAATGCAATGGTATTCCCCAGATCTATGTGGTCCAGATCCTAACCATGCAATGGTATGCCCCAAATCTATGTGGTCCAGATCCTAACCATGCAATGGTATGCCTCAGATCTATGTGGTCCAGATCCTATAAATGCAATGGTATGCCCCAGATCTATGTGGTCCAGATCCTAAAAATGCAACGGTATGCCCCAGCTCTATGTGGTCCAGATCCTAAAAATGCAACGGTATGCCCCAGATCTATGTGGTCCAGATCCTAAAAATGCAATGGTATGCCCCAGATCTCTGTGGTCCAAATCCTAAAAATGCAATGGTATGCCCCAGATCACTGTGGTCCAGATCCTAAAAATGCAATGGTATGCCCCAGATCTATGTGGTCCAGATCCTAACCATGCAATGGTATGCCCCAAATCTATGTGGTCCAGATCCTAACCAATGCAATGGTATGCCTCAGATCTATGTGGTCCAGATCCTATAAATGCAATGGTATGCCCCAGATCTATGTGGTCCAGATCCTAAAAATGCAACGGTATGCCCCAGATCTATGTGGTCCAGATCCTAAAAATGCAACGGTATGCCCCAGCTCTATGTGGTCCAGATCCTAAAAATGCAACGGTATGCCCCAGATCTATGTGGTCCAGATCCTAAAAATGCAATGGTATGCCCCAGATCTCTGTGGTCCAAATCCTAAAAATGCAATGGTATGCCCCAGATCACTGTGGTCCAGATCCTAAAAATGCAATGGTATGCCCCTAGCTCTCTGTGGTCCAGAGTGTAACCATGTAATGGTATGCCCCTAGCTTTCTGTGGTCCAGAGTGTAACCATGTAATGGTATGCCCAGCCCCCAGCTCTATGTGGTCCAGATCCTAAAAATGCAATGGTATGCCCCAGATCTCTATGGTCCAAATCCTAAAAATGCAATGGTATGCCCCAGATCTATGTGGTCCAGATCCTAACCATGCAATGGTATGCCCCAGCTCTCTGTGGTCCAGAGTGTAACCATGTAATTGTATGCCCAGCCCCCAGCTCTATGTGGTCCAGATCCTAAAAATGCAACGGTATACCCCACACCTATGTGGTCCAGATCCTAAAAATGCAACGGTATGCCCCAGATCTATGTGGTCCAGATCCTAAAAATGCAATGGTATGCCCCAGCTCTCTGTGGTCCAGAGTGTAACCATGTAATTGTATGCCCAGCCCCCAGCTCTATGTGGTCCAGATCCTAACCATGCAATGGTATGCCCCAGATCTTTGTGGTCCAGATCCTAACCATGCAATGGTATGCCTCAGATCTATGTGGTCCAGATCCTATAAATGCAATGGTATGCCCCAGATCTATGTGGTCCAGATCCTAAAAATGCAACGGTATGCCCCAGATCGTTGTGGTCCAGATCCTAAAAATGCAACGGTATGCCCCAGCTCTATGTGGTCCAGATCCTAACCATGCAATGGTATGCCCCAGATCTATGTGGTCCAGATCCTAACCATGCAATGGTATGCCCCAAATCTATGTGGTCCAGATCCTAACCATGCAATGGTATGCCCCAGCTCTATGTGGTCCAGATCCTAAAAATGCAACGGTATGCCCCAGATCTATGTGGTCCAGATCCTAAAAATGCAATGGTATGCCCCAGATCTCTGTGGTCCAAATCCTAAAAATGCAATGGTATGCCCCAGATCACTGTGGTCCAGATCCTAAAAATGCAATGGTATGCCCCTAGCTCTCTGTGGTCCAGAGTGTAACCATGTAATGGTATGCCTAGCCCCCAGCTCTATGTGGTCCAGATCCTATAAATGCAATGGTATGCCCCAGATCTATGCGGTCCAGATCCCAAAAATGCAATGGTATGCCCCAGATCTATGTGGTCCAGATCCTAACCATGCAATGGTATGCCCCAGCTCTCTGTGGTCCAGAGTGTAACCATGTAATTGTATGCCCAGCCCCCAGCTCTATGTGGTCCAGATCCTAAAAATGCAACGGTATACCCCACACCTATGTGGTCCAGATCCTAACCTTGCAATGGTATGCCCCAGCTCTCTGTGGTCCAGAGTGTAACCATGTAATGGTATGCCCCAGATCTATGTGGTCCAGATCCTAAAAATGCAATGGTATGCCCCAGATCTATGTGGTCCAGATCCTAAAAATGCAATGGTATGCCCCAGCTCTCTGTGGTCCAGATCCTAAAAATGCAATGGTATCCCCCAGCTCTCTGTGGTCCAGATCCTAAAAATACAATAGTATGCCCCAGATCTATGTGGTCCAGATCCTAAAAATGCAACGGTATACCCCACACCTATGTGGTCCAGATCCTAACCTTGCAATGGTATGCCCCAGCTCTCTGTGGTCCAGAGTGTAACCATGTAATGGTATGCCCCAGCTCTCTGTGGTCCAGATCCTAAAAATACAATAGTATGCCCCAGATCTATGGTCCAGATCCTAAAAATGCAATGGTATGCCCCAGCTCTCTGTGGTCCAAGATCCTAACCATGCAATGGTATGTCCAGCCCAGCTCTCTGTGGTCCAGATCCTAAAACATGTAATGCTATGCCCCAGCTCTCTGTGGTCCAGATCCCAACCATGTAATGGTATTCCCCAGCTCTCTGTGATCCAGAAGACCGGAACTAAAAATGCAATGTTATGCCCCAGCTGTCTGTGGCCCAGATCCTAACCATGCAAAGGTATGCCCCAGCTCTCTGTGGTCCAGAGTGTAACCATGTAATTGTTATGCCCCAGCTCTCTGTGGTCCAGATCTAACGATATAATACTATGCCCCAGCTCTCTGTGGTCAAGATTCAAACCATGCAATGGTTATGCCCCAGGCCCAGATGCTATACCGTGCAATGGTATGCCCCAGATCTATGTGGTCCAGATCCTAACCATGTAATTGAATGCCCCAGATCTTGTGGTCCAGATCTAAAAATGCAACGGTATGCCCCAGCTCTATGTGGTCCAGATCCTAACCATGCAATGGTATGCCCCAGATCTATGTGGTCCAGATCCTAACCATGCAATGGTATGCCCCAAATCTATGTGGTCCAGATCCTAACCATGCAATGGTATGCCCCAGCTCTATGTGGTCCAGATCCTAAAAATGCAACGGTATGCCCCAGATCTATGTGGTCCAGATCCTAAAAATGCAATGGTATGCCCCAGATCTCTGTGGTCCAAATCCTAAAAATGCAATGGTATGCCCCAGATCACTGTGGTCCAGATCCTAAAAATGCAATGGTATGCCCCTAGCTCTCTGTGGTCCAGAGTGTAACCATGTAATGGTATGCCTAGCCCCCAGCTCTATGTGGTCCAGATCCTATAAATGCAATGGTATGCCCCAGATCTATGCGGTCCAGATCCCAAAAATGCAATGGTATGCCCCAGATCTATGTGTCCAGATCCTAACCATGCAATGGTATGCCCCAGCTCTCTGTGGTCCAGAGTGTAACCATGTAATTGTATGCCCAGCCCCCAGCTCTATGTGGTCCAGATCCTAAAAATGCAACGGTATACCCCACACCTATGTGGTCCAGATCCTAACCTTGCAATGGTATGCCCCAGCTCTCTGTGGTCCAGAGTGTAACCATGTAATGGTATGCCCCAGATCTATGTGGTCCAGATCCTAAAAATGCAATGGTATGCCCCAGATCTATGTGGTCCAGATCCTAAAAATGCAATGGTATGCCCCAGCTCTCTGTGGTCCAGATCCTAAAAAATGCAATGGTATCCCCCAGCTCTCTGTGGTCCAGATCCTAAAAATACAATAGTATGCCCCAGATCTATGTGGTCCAGATCCTAAAAATGCAACGGTATACCCCACACCTATGTGGTCCAGATCCTAACCTTGCAATGGTATGCCCCAGCTCTCTGTGGTCCAGAGTGTAACCATGTAATGGTATGCCCCAGCTCTCTGTGGTCCAGATCCTAAAAATACAATAGTATGCCCCAGATCTATGTGGTCCAGATCCTAAAAATGCAATGGTATGCCCCAGCTCTCTGTGGTCAAGATCCTAACCATGCAATGGTATGTCCAGCCCCCAGCTCTCTGTGGTCCAGATCCTAAACATGTAATGCTATGCCCCAGCTCTCTGTGGTCCAGATCCCAACCATGTAATGGTATTCCCCAGCTCTCTGTGATCCAGAAGACCGGAACTAACAATGCAATGTTATGCCCCAGCTGTCTGTGGCCCAGATCCTAACCATGCAAAGGTATGCCCCAGCTCTCTGTGGTCCGGGTCTAACCATGGATTGTTATGCCCCAGCTCTCTGTGGTCCAGATCTAACGATATAATACTATGCCCTAGCTCTCTGTGGTCAAGATTCAAACCATGCAATGTTATGCCCCAGGCCCAGATGCTAACCGTGCAATGGTATGGCCCAGCTCTCTGTGGTCCAGATCCTAACCATGTAATTGAATGCCCCAGCTCTCTGTGCTCTGGATCTAACCATGCAATGGTATGCCCCAGCTCTGGTCTGGTCATGTGATGGCTCCTAGCACGAGCTTCAGGGGAGAGGAGGGACAGCCATCAATGAATGCCCCATGGTAAATCCTATGGCCGTTGCAAACTTTGCCACTGCTCTCTCTCAGCCAGAGATGGGTGCTGATCACTTGACCAGGCGGAGCATCCTTAGAATGGGTAAGTATAGACATCTTTCCTCTACATGCTAGTTAGTATAGTGCTTGGTTAATGGGAGTGGGAGCAGGTTTGGGATTTGGGTTTAGCTCGCAGTTCCAATTTAATTTAAGCGTCCCCGCACAATAATTTCCCTGTACAAAATGAAAGATTAGCAATGTCAAGTAATTAGATACCAAATATGTCAAGCCTCTAAACTGTGTGCACCTGTGCAATGTCAAAAAATGATTGTATCCAAAATAAAAAAGGTTACAGTTTAGAATGAACCATCATTGAGATTCCAAGAATTATTCTTTCATTCCGATGTAAAAGGCAATGCCTAATATGTGTTACATACTCATTCACATACACAAGAATGCCCCATGTGCATTTGTATATACAATGTGAGTCCTGTGTATACAGGGCCGCCATCAGGGGGGTACAGGCATTACACCTGTAAGGGGCCCGGGGGTCCCCAGGGGCCCGGATGGGAACCCCCTAGAGCCCCAGATGGCAAGCCCTTCTTTTTTTATTTATTTTTTTATAAAAAAAAATTATTTTATAAATATATATATTTTTAATATATTTGTCTTTTATTTTTATTAAAGGGCCAATTCTTTTTCTTTTATTTTTTTTAGAGGTCCGGAGGTCCACAGGGGCCCGGAGGCCCCCAGGGCCCCGGATGGCAACCCCCCCCCTTTAGGGGTCCGGATGTCCCCAGGGGTCCGGGGGCCACCAGGGCCCCAGATGGCAGCTTCATATTTTTCTATTTATTTTTTTATAAAAAATATATATTTTTTATAAAAAAATATATATATTTTTAATATATTTGTCTTTTATATTTTATTAAAGGGCCAATTTTTTTTCTTTTATTTTTTTTAGAGGTCCGGAGGTCCACAGGGGCCCTGAGGCCCCCAGGGCCCAGGATGGCAACCCCCCTTTTTTTTATTTATTTTTTTATAAAAAAAAAATATTTAATATATTTTTATGATTTTTTTTTATTAAAGGGCCTTTTTTTAGGGGTCCGAATGTCCCCAGGGGTCTGGGGGCCACCAGGGCCCAATATGGCAGCTTCCTCTTTTTTTTTTTAATATATTTGTCTTTTATTTTTTATTAAAGGGCCAATTTTTTTTCTTTTATTTTTTTTTAGAGGTCCGGAGGCCCCCAGGGCCCCGGATGGCAATCCCCCTTTTATTTTTCTTATAAAAAAATATATTTTAAATATATTTTTATTTTATTTATTTTTTAAAGGGCCATTTTTTTTAGGGGTCCATAGGGCCCCCGGATGGCTACCCCCCTTTTTATATATATTTTTCTTTATTTCCTCTTTTTGTAAAGGCCCCCCCTTCTCAATTTGCGGCTGCAGCCCTCCCCCCGCTTCTCAATTTCATGCACCCCCCCCCCCGGTTCTCTGCTCCAGGGGGCCCATGCCTGAAGCTGTGTAAGGGGCCCCAAAATTCCTAATGGCGGCCCTGTGTGTATATAACAAGTATATAATACTTTGTAAACAACTTCCTTGGTTTCCTATATCCAAATACAAGAACGTCACACTCTCTTTGTTGTAATGATACTTTATTCCCATATATATTCGGATTAGGTTCCTCCAGACAAACACTGAGGGATCTCTCGCCACCCTCCCTTTTAGGAAAAAATATTGTCAATATAGGATTTGTACATTACCAGATGTACCACGCCCTGCCTTATATAAATTCCCTCTCCCATCTGTCCATATACAACTTGGCTGCCATTCTTGGAACAATTTGTTGTACACAATAATTTTCCTCAAAGAAGAAAAAAATGTAAAACAGAATTCTAGACACATCACAATATATTTGTATATACTTATACAGTAAAACCTTGCTTTAAGAGAGTTTTGCAAGACAAGCAAAATGTTTTAATACATTTTGCCTTGATATACAAGCGATGTCTTGATATAAGAGTAGCGTCATGTCACAACTGGGTATAAAAGAGAAGAGAGGAGCCTCTAATGCCTCATTTCCACTGAGTAGAACGGTACGGGTTGGTACAGTTTGGAACAGTTAAAATGGTCCGGTCTATTCTGGTGAGCGTTTCCACTGCAAATCGGACCGTCAGGGGCCATACAGGGTTTAGAAAAAATGCCTAGCGTGTCCACCAATCAGTGGAATGTATTGTAGATCCGCCCTAACTGAACCGTTCCATTTTCTATGGCCCCACATCTGAAGCAGGACACAGAATGGTCTGGTACGGTTCGGTTATATGGCACACTTTCGTAATGGAAACACCCAAAATAGCGTACCGTACCGAACCGTACCGAACCGATCCGCTCAGTGAAAACGAGGCAAAAGTGTAGCAATATGGTTACATTTAATGAAGGTACAACAATTGGCAACATATTGCTACACTTAGGCCGCATACACAGGATCGGTCGAACCCGATGAGAATGGTCCGACGGACCGTTTTCATCGGGTCACCGCTAAAGTGGCCTGATGGTCTGATGTGCGTACACACCATCAGTCCAAAATCCGATCAGGTCAGAACGCGGTGACGTAGAACACAACGACGTGCTGAAAAAACAAAGTTCAATGCTTCCAAGCATGCGTCGACTTGATTCTGAGCATGCGCGGGTTTTTGGACCGATGCTTTTGCATACTAACCATCGGTTTGTCCCGATGGTCAGGCGTCGATCGGTCCAATTTTAAAGCAAGTTTTAAAACTTTGGTCCGACGGACGACGGTCCGATGGGTCGTACACACGATTGGTTTGGATCGATGAAATTGGCCTTAAGGCCAGTTTTATCGGTCAAAACCGATCGTGTGTACGCGGCCTTAGAGGTGCCTCTCTTCTCTTTTATACCCTGTAAAAAAATGCTTTGATATACAAGTGCTTTGGATTACAAGCATGTTTCTGGAACGAATTATGCTCGCAAACCAAGGTTTTACTGTACTGTAATTATTGTAAACAGTGAACTAACATTGGATGTTGCTAATATAAAATCACGCTTTTTAGGTTTTTAATAAATGTGGCTTTAACAGTGTAACCAGGGCCGCTGATAGTGTGGGACCACCAGTCCTCCTGTAGGGGGCCCAAACAGCACTTGTAGTGCAGAGTGGATTTCCCTTTAGTAAATCAACCCCAGGGCATCGTTCCTGTAATTCCTTCCCTGCACCGATCTCCCTCCTTGTTCTGCCTACTTCTGATTCCCCATGTGCCCCCATGTCACTGTACTGCTGAACCCCCCACACCGTGGCACTGTTAGCTTCCCTATCCTGTTAAAAAATTAATTGTAAATTAATGTAATTTATACATTTTTAAAATGTAAAAAAAAAACTGGTAAAAAAGGGTTATTTCACACAGGTTCTCTATTATGTTTGTGTCCGCTAATGGCGCGTACAGACGATTGGAAATTCCGACAACAAAACTGTGGATTTTTTTCCGACGGATGTTGGCTCAAACTTGTCTTGTACACACCGTTTGGTTAAAGACGATTTGCGCTTTTCAGCCTTGTGCTTTTCAGTCCGTAACAGCGTGACGAATGTGCTATCTCCATTACAAACGCTAGTTTTACCAGACCGATCGCTTCCGTCTCGTACTTAATACAGAGCATGCATAGAAGTTTGTGCGTCGGAATTGTCCACACGCGATCGGAATTTACGAGAACGGATTTTGTTGTTGGAAAATTTGAGAACAAGCTACACACGGTTGGAATTTCCGACAAAAAGCTCCCATGGAATATTTGTTGGAAAATCCGACCACGTGTACGCGGCATAATAATTATTTTTGTGTATTTTTAGTGAAAATCTTGTTTTGATATATTGGTGGGGGCCCCACCAGGTAGGCTGTACATCAGGGATCCTCAAACTACGGCCCTCCAGCTGTTGTAGAACTACACATCCCATGAGGCATTGTAACACACTGACATTCACAGACATGACTAGGCATGATGGGAATTGTAGTTCCTGAACAACTGGAGGGCCATAGTTTGAAGACCCATGCTGTGCATAGTGTAGAGTGTAACACTATGGGGGTAATTTACAAAGGCAAATTCACTTTGCACTATAAGCCCTGGTTCACACTGGGCTGCGGGAGTGAAATCGCGCGATTTCACTCCCGCTGGCAGTCCCGATTTCGGCGCGATTTAGGATCGCTTCCTGAAATCGCAAAAAGTAGTACAGGAACTACTTTTTTAAATCAGTGCAGCGCCGCAGATGTGGCGTCGCACCGATTAGGACGGTGTCATTGCCGGCAATTGCCCCTGATTTGAGATGCGATTGTGAAATCGCATCTCAAATCGAACTAAATCGTACCCAGTGTGAACCTGGGCTAAGTGCACTGCACTTGCCTTTAGTAAATAAACACCTATGAGTTTGATTTACTAAAGGCAAATATACTGTGCACTGCACTTAGTAAATGAGGTAAATCAACCCCATAGAGTAAATGCACTTGCAGTGCACAGTATAGTTGCCTTTAGTAAATCAACCTTCCTGAGGGACATTACTTTTTTTTTTTTTAACCATATCTATGAAAATCTGAGGTTCTTCGATGGCAAGGAAGTAGATATAAATCAAAATTTGTTCCCACGCAGCAACAGCTAGTAAACCTTCAAAAAGAAGACATATTAGCACTTATGTGTACCACCCCCACATTAAAATCAACATCCAGAACAAAACATAGTGCAGCGCTTATAATAGTAGCAAATCCCCCCACCCCCCAAAAAAAAATTCCGCCCAATCAAAAAAGAAAATCATGAACATGTGTGACCAAAATTCAATCACATATAGAAATATAACAAACGTATCTAAAATTCCTTACAGTGTTCGTATATTAGCAACCCAAAAACATATTATAACATATATCATTCTGTGTCTGTATATATCGCAATCGCATGACGGTGAACATACGATTTCTCAAAATCTTCAAAAGATCTTCTTCTATGTCCAAAACATAGCTTGGCTCGTCCCCTCTCTCTCTCTCCTCATTGGCTCACTAACTTTGACAGCAGCAGGAGCCAATGGCTGTCTCAGCCAATGATGAGAAATAGTTCCGGGCAGCCAAGACTCTTGTACAACAGCGCTGGATCTAAATGGGGTTCAGGTAAGTATTAGGGGGGCTGCTAAACACAGAAGATTTTTTTATCTTAAAGTGGTTGTAAACCCAACCACACATCATGCACCTACAGGTAAGCTTAGATTAAGGCTTACCTGTAGGTGCAAGACATATCTCCTAAACCTGCACGGTTTAGGAGATATTTACAGTAATTACAGGCCCCGATGTCTACGGCGCATGCGCACCGTAGGCAACGGCGCAGGCGCACTGAAAGTGCAGTTTTTCTTAATGGAATTAATGGGGTTAATGCCGTATTTCCGTATTTTCCTGACGGTTCTGCGCACATACGCGGGAGTGACGTCATCGCCGCTCCGGCCAATCACAGCACCAGAGCGGCAAAAACAGGAAGAAGCGATGAGGGAACATGGCAGTTGACGGGACGGAGGAGGACTTCGGGGGTTTCGATCTCTGGTAAGTGACACATAATGAGCTAGTATGCCGTGCATACTAGCTCATTATGCCTTTCTCTTGCAGGTTTTTTTTTCAAGTGAAGTGTTTACTTCCTCTTTAATGCATAGAATGCTTTAAGATCAGAGCTTTTTTTCTCAGAAAATAGGTGCAGGAACTCAACCATGACCCGTTCAGATTTCACAAATAGTAGAAGGGTCTTAAAGGGGCATTAAATACCAGAATTGCATTACATACAGTGTGCAGAGTTCAGGGGGTTACAAAGCAGTCACTTGTAAACACAAAAACCAGACTTCTGTGTTTACAAGTGATTGTAGTGAGCAGGCACCAAAGGGTCTGAGCCAGAGGTGGTTGGAGCTGAGTTCCCCCAAATTCCCCCTGAAAAAAAGAAAAGCCCTGATTAAGATTAAAATAAAAAATCTGACTTTAGAATCACTTTATATAAAATTGAGTGGTGGTGGAGCACTTTGTGGTTTTTAGGCAATGGATTTTTGGTAAAGTGGATTTTTTCGGGGGATTTGTATTATTACAACTGTTCTGTTTTATGTTCTGGGTCTTGAATTTGGATAGAGGGTGTAAAGTTCCCAAAAAGTGTAGTGTACTTGAAATAGCAGTTAGACCCCTTTCACACTGGGGCCGTCTGAGCATTAGCCACATTTACCACTGTATAAAAGGAGCAAAAAGGCTACTAGTGGGGCGCTTTTAACCCCCCGCTAACTTCCAAAGAATAGTTAAAAACGCCAATGTTTCGGTGCTTCGGAATCGCTCTTCAGGCTGCATTGCAATGGGCAGGGCATTTTGGGGGTGCTGTATACAGTGCTCCCAAAACGCCATAAAGATGCTGCTTGCAGGACTTTTTCTAACGTCCTGCAAGCGCACCGCCCCAGTGTGAAAGCACTCTGGCTTTTCACATTCGGGCAGCATCGGAAGCAGATTTCAGGTGCTATACAGGTGTTGTTTCAAGCCCTAAAATGCCTGAAAAATGCCTCAGTGTGAAAGGGGTCTGAGGTTATTAAAGGGTCACTAAAGGAAAAAAATGTTTTTGCTGAAATGACTGTTTACACAGGGTATAGAGACATAATAGTTAACTGATTCCTTTTAAAAATGATTAAAAATAGATAAAAATCAATCATATAATGTGCCTGCAGTTTAGTTTCATTTTTAAACTGGTTTCATGTTTCTGTGAAGTAGAGAGACACACAGAACAAAAACAAACAAATCCAGGGCAGTGTTTTGTTTTTAAAATGAATCTGAGGAGTTTTAGACACACAGTAATGACAGCTTGGACCACAGTGAAAAGCTGCCCTAGATTTTTCATAAGGAGCCAGACAAGCAGGAAGTGTGGAGATCAGAGCAGAATTACAGCAACTTCAAAGCAAAAAACGAACAATGAGGACATAAAACCAGGACTGCAGTAAGGTAAAATTTTGTTTAGTGATCCTTTAACTCTGGTGAGTTTGGAAGTAGCACAGGTGGTTTATAATTGCTGGCGTTGGAAGAGCAGACACAGAAGTGGCAGAAGAGAAGAAAGATACTTTTTAAACACTTTGTTACATTTATGAATTGTATCATTTGGACACAAAGTATAAGATTGCACAGCTTGAGTTTTAAAATCTTTGTGGGTTGCCCAATACAGATGTTTTGATGCGACAATTGTATTTAATATACAGTACAGTAAAACCTTGGTTTAAGAGTAACTTGGTTTGAGAGCGTTTTTTTGAATACATTTTGACTTGATATACAAGCTATGTCTTGATATAAGAGTAGCGTCATGTCACAGCTAGAGAAGAGAGGCTCCTCTAAGTGTAGCAATATGGTTACATTTAATGAAGGTACAACATTTAGAAAATCACATGGTTGATAAATAAAAGAGGCACATCTAAGTATGCAGGCACCCGGGGTAAAGCTGTCCACATAAACCATCCTCCGCACCGCCATCAACGTCATCCCTTCCACGCTGCACTCCATGAGCGTTTCAAGCCTCGCTTTCTGATCCCTCTACTGCAGGGTAGTCTTCCCGGTCACGATTGCAGACTGACAGTGGTGAGAGCCCGGCAGTGCGGGGGATGGTTAATGTGGACAGCGTTACCCCAGGTGCCTGCATACTTAGATGTGCCTGTTTTATTCATCAACCATGTGAGTTGCTAAATGTTGTACCTTCATTAAATGCAGGGCTTTTTTTCAGGGGGGAACTCCTCCACCGCTTCAAAGATGCTGCTAGCAGGACTTTTCTAACGTTCTGCAAGCGCACCGCCCCAGTGTGAAAGCACTCAGGCTCTCACACTTGGGCTGCGTGGGAGGTTGTTTTTCAGATGCTATTTTTAGCCATCAAGCTCCTGAAAAATGCCCCAGTGTGAAAGGGGTCTAACAGTCTGTTTGCTTGGAGATGGAAGGAGGAGAGAAATGCCTTGCCATCGTAGGCTATGGGGTTACATGTTACTTTCTTTTGTACCTCTGGGTTAGAGACCAGGAAGAGTAAGTCGTCCGCATATGCCGTGAACTTATGGTGTCCTGACTTACCAGTGAGCCCTTAAATAATATGACTGGCCCAAATCATGCATTCAGTGTCAATACAAAAATAGGGCTGACATAGGACAGCTTTGTTTAGTGTCAGAGCGCATCTCACTAATCCATACAGCAGCCTGTTGGGTAGAGTACAAGGCTGACACCTAGGGTTGCCACCTGTTCGGGATTCACCCGGACAGTCTGGGTTTTGAATCGTGTGCACAGCATACTAGCACATTATGCAATTGCCTTACAAGCCACGGTTACTTCTGCTTCTAAAGGTGAAATCTCCTTTTAAAGCTGCTATATAGTCCAAAAAAAATATTGTTTTTTGCCACCTGTAAGGCAAAATGCATAATGAGCTAGTACGCACTGCATACTAGCTCATTATGAAATACTTACCTTAGAACAAGGCGTCGGTATCTCTGCCGGTGCACGCCGAGGGAGATGACATTTTCCCTCGGCGTGTCTTCCGGGTATCGCGGCTCCAGCGCTATGAGTGGCTGGAGCCGCGATGTCATCACTCCCGTGCATTGCGTGCGGGAGACTTTTTTCCGGCAAGCTCCGGCGTCTGCCGGGCCTTAAGCCGAGAATCCCCTGTGTGCATGCGCCGCTGCAGTCAGTGGCTCACTGCAAGGGGAGTATCTTCTAAACCGTAAACGTTTAGGAGATATTTGTTTTAACTACAGGTAAGACTTATTATAGGCCTACCTGTAAGTAAAAGTTGAACATTTGACTATACAACCAATTTAAAGGGGTTGTAAAGGAATTTTTTTTTCATAATAAGCATCCTTTACCTGCAGACATTCCCCTTTTCACTTCCTCATTACCCGTTTTTTGCTCAGAAGTTTCTCTATTTCTTCTCTGTTCTGTTCACTTCCTGCTTGTCTGATTGTTACTGACCACCGTGAAGGGAGACTTTACTGCGGTGGTCAGTAACGTGCTCGCCCCCTTCTGGGAACTACATTTGTGCGGCAGGACGCTCTCTACGTGTTGGAGACTTCAAGGAGGTGTGAATTACTGGGCGTGCCGCAATGCATACTGGGAAATGTAGTTCTTACATGAACGAGCGCCGCAAACCAGGAAGTGAATGAGAGAACAGAAACTAGAATGCTGGAGGTGATATAGATGAAGGCATTTAATAGGTATTTACTTGTTTTTAACAGAATCATTACACTATTCTGTCTATCTACCTTGCAGACATTAACCACTTGTCATCTGCCCACCGTCAAATGACGGCGGGCAGACGACTCCATTGTTCTGACATCACGTCATATGACGTGATGTCCCTTTAAAGCCGCGGGCGGGCGCGCGCGCGCACCCGCCGCTCTGCGGGGATCCCGTGCGAGTGCCCGGTGGCAACGATCGCCGCCGGGCACACGCGATTGCTCAGTAACTGAGCTGGGACGTGCAGCTCTGTATGTAAACACATAGCTCCACGTCCTGTCAGGGAGAGAGGAGACCGTTGCTGTGTCCCTTGTACATAGGGACACAATCGGTCACCTCCCCCAGTCACCCCCCCTCCCCCCACAGTTAGAACACTCATAGGACACACATTTAACCCCTTCCCCGCCCCCTAGTGGTTAACCCCTTCACTGCCAGTCACATTTATACAGTAATCAATGCATATTTATAGCATTGTTCACTGTATAAATGTAAATGGTCCCAAAAATGTCAGAAAAGTGTCCGAAATGTCCGCCATAACGTCGCAGTCCCAATAAAAAAATCGCAGATCGCCGCCATTAATAGTAAAAAAAAAAAAAAAAAAAAATGCCATAAACTATCCCCTATTTTGTAAACGCTATACATTTTGCGCAAACCAATCGATAAACGCTTATTGCATTTTTTTTTTACCAAACATATGTAGAAGAATACGTATCGGCCTAAACTGAGGGAAAAAATATTTTTTTTATATATTTTTTGGGTTATTTATTATAGCAAAAAGGAAAAAATATTGCATTTTTTTAAAAATTGACGCTCTATTTTTGTTTATAGCGCAAAAAATAAAAACCGCAGAGGTGATCAAATACCACCAAAAGAAAGCTCTATTTGTGGGGAAAAAAGGACGCCAATTTTGTTTGGGAGCCACGTCGCACGACCGCGCAATTGTCAGTTAAAGCGACGCAGTGCCGGAAGCTTATATTTTGTCTGGGCAGGAAGGGGGTGTAGGTGCACAGTAGGTAAGTGGTTAATTTTAACCCAATTTTTGTTTTCCTTTACATCTCATTTACGTGTATTCTTTCCTACTGAGTTATAACGAATTTTGGTTGTAAACCAGTATTCCTTATTCATCTCAAGCTCACAGTTCTAGAAGCTGACAGTTAGCCGTGTTATAACGTTTCCACTAGAGGGCAGCAGTATGAACACGACTCAAGTCTTGGCAGTGATAAGGGCAGTGACTGATTGATGCCGCATCCGACATCTTACTTCAGGGAAGAACATTGCGGAAAGCTTCATTAAGCTCGTCTAGTGCTACAAGCTGTTGTTACCGCACGACATTGACCATATGTAATAAAATCGTCGCGCTTTTTTTTAATATCCTACTGTTTTCGAAAAGAAAGTCTCATTATAACTGCTCAGAAAAACGGAGCCCTGGGAGAAGGAATGACAGGTTTCCCCCGGGACGCCCCGGAAATGACGACACGACGTTCATATTGGATTTGAATTTAATGGCGGTAAGGAGCGCTGCTGGGTGAGTGAATGCTAATGTTATTGTTATGGGATATGGACTGGTTATGTATGAGGACAGTCCGTGTAGTGGAAGGTGAGGGGCGCTCGGCCCGGGTGTATGGCCTCATGTACAGGCTGTGTACTGAGAAGACCGGGCGGTGTTGTTATTATTACAGCTGACTGTCAACATACAACTGTCAGCTGTGTGTCAAGCCATAGTCCTTTGTAGTGTTATCCTAGTATAGGGCGTCAGTAATGCAAGTCTGTGTAGGGTCCAGTATCTGGACTACTTTTCATTCACTATTCCTAACCCCTTCTTTGTCAGGCCAGTGTTTAGTGCTCAGATAATCGCTGTTTTCAACACTCTACCCCAATGATGTCATTTTTCTGAGACACCCCCCCCCCTTTTTTTTTGGTGGCATTTAAAGCGATATTAAAGGCTACTTTTTTAAATTTATTTTTTAATTAAAATATAAAAAAGAAGTTATACTTACCTGCCCTGTGCAATGATATTACACAAAACCGTCCCTTGCCTCTCCTCTTTGGCATTCCCCCATCCAGTGCCGGGACAAGGTTATTTAGTGCCCGGGGTGATGATGGCAAACTATGCCCCCCGTCGTCGTCCCCCGTCCCGGTGTGGAATTTTCAAAGGGGGAGCAGGTGGGTGGGAGCGTGCACCTGAAACAGGCAGTGACGTACACATTTTGGAGGATGTAAAGGATAACTCTGGAAGATATAAGGGGGCACACTGGAGGTACTAAAACAGTACCTCCAGAGTGCCCTATTGGGATTGGTGGCAGTAGTGAGAAGAAGGGATGGGATCAGTAGTAGAAGGATGGAATCTTGGGTAAAGGGATGGGATCAGGAGCAGAGGGAAGGTGCTGGGTGGGATCAGCGGCAGAGGGATGGTGGTGAGGGGGATGGGATACGGGACAGAGGGATGGTGGTGAGGGGGATGGGATACGGGACAGAGGGATGGTGGTGGGAGGATAAGATCAGGAGCAGAGGGATGGTAGTGGAGGGATGGGATCAGGGGCAGAGGGATGGTAGTAGAGGGATGGAATCACGGGTAGAGGGATGGTGGTGGGGGAATGGGGTCAGGGGCAAAGGTATGGGATCAGGAGCAAAGGGAAGGTGCTGGGTGGGATCAGCGGCAGAGGGATGGTGGTGAGGGGGATGGGATCAGAAGCAGAGGGATGGGATACGGGACAGAGGGATGGTGGTGGGAGGATGAGATCAGGAGCAGAGGCATGGTAGTGGAGGGATGGGATTTGGGGCAGAGGGATGGTGGTGGGGGGATGGGATCTGGGGCAGGAGGATGGTGCTGTGTGGCATCAGGGGCAGAGGGATGGTAGTGGAGGGATGGAATCAAGGGCAGAGGGATGGTAGTGGAGGGATGGAATCAGGGGCAGAGGGATGGTGGTGGGGGGATGGAATCAGGGGCAGAGGGATGGTGGTGGGGGGATGGGATGCGGGGCAGAGGGATGGTGGTGGGGGGATGGGATGCGGGGCAGAGGGATGGTGGTAGGGGGATGGGAATTGGGGCAGAGGGATGGTGGTAGGGGGATGGGAATTGGGGCAGAGGGATGGTGGTGGTGAGATGGGATCAGGGGCAGAGGGATGGTAGTGGAGGGATGAAATCAGGGGCAGAGGGATGGTGGTGGGGGGATTGTATCCGGGGCAGAGGGATGGTGGTGGGGAGATGGGATCAGGAGCAGAGGGAATGTGCTGGGTGGGATCAGGGGCAGAGGGATGGTAGTGGAGGGATGAAATCAGGGGCAGAGGGATGGTAGTGGAGGGATGAAATCAAGAGCAAAGGGATGGTGGTGGGGAGATGGGATCAGGAGCAGAGGGAAGGTGCTGGGTGGGATCAGGGGTAGAGGGATGGTAGTGGAGGGATGGAATCAGGGGTAGAGGGATGGGGGGGATGGGATCAGGGGCAGATGGATGGTGGTGGGGGGATGGGATCAGGAGCAGAGGGAAGGTGCTGGGTGGGATCAGGAGCAGTGGGATGGTTGTGCAGGGATGGGATCCGGGGGAGAGGAATGGTGGTGTGGGGATGGGATCAGGAGCAGAGGGAAGGTGCTGGGTGGGATCAGGAGCAGAGGGATGGTAGTGCAGGGATGGGACCCGCGGGAGAGGAATGGTGGTGGTGGTGGGATGGGATGGTGACACTCAGCGGATTCCCTCTCCTTGCTCAGTTCTCTCAGTCTGGACTCACAGGGGTTGATTTACTAACGGAAAATACACTTTGCCCTGGAAGTGTAGTCGCTGTAGAGGGGAAGCTCTGCTGATTTCTATCATCCAATCATGTGCAAGCAAAAATGCTCTTTTTTTATTTTCCTTGCATGTCCCCCTCAGATCTACAGTGAACTGCATCTCTAGTGCAAAGTGGATTAGCCTTTGCTAAATAAACCTCACAGTGTCTCCAGTAACCCTTCTCCTTACAGATAGATGGTTAAATGTTGCATTATTTGCCATTCTAAGTGCCCTATACCTCCTCCCCCCTGCCTGAAAGGGAAGGGGGGGGGGAAGGAAACCAGGCCGAGGGTACATGCAACATCACCAATGACCCCTCCCTGGAGTCCGTCGTGAGGTAATATGAGCCTCCATAAACCACAAAATCAATGGCCCAATAGTAACCATAACCATGAAATCACACTCATAGTATATAATATAAACATAACCCATAAAAGTGCATTCAGTTTGGAAAATTTAACGTCTCCTGCAACAGGGCCGTACAAGTCATGAAAAGCTTCCCGCCGAGTACCCTCCAGTATATCTCCCATTTCCGTAGAGAAGTGCACCACCCCATCTAGAAAGGTGGCCTGTGACCAACAAATCAGTGGGCTGAAGTGGTCCAGACCATAAGGCCATGGCAAAGATGTTTTTAATACAAATTTTAATACAAATTATGTGAGCAGACTGCAGTTCCTCTTTAACTGCACCAGAGGTTAAGGCTTGGAAAGGCTGTCTGGCTGGATCACAAGACTATTGGTTATTGTATGTTTTAATGAATTGCAATTTTGCTTTCCTTGGCTCACCTTTTTTTTTTTTATATAGGGTGATCGTTCTCATAAATATTTATGTAATGTATTCATTTCATTTGTGGTTTCAGAAATGTTGAAATTCAAGTTTGGACCACGTGGGGCAACTGATTCCTTATCTTCTGAGCCCATTACTAGCAGGGCTGCGCGACTGAACAGCTTTTTTCAGGTGCCAACTTTATCCTTCCACTAAAATGTCTATTTTCTGTGTTCTGTCTTTAGCTGTAAGATTGTGCAGAAGAATCCATAAAGAATCAAAATGATTTCACTTTGGGTTATGGCAGTGGCACTGAGATAGCAAGCGAAGATGCAGCACGGTTTTCAGAGATTATTTGTTGGCGTGGAAGCTAAGGCCAGCTTCATGAGTACATTTTAGTGGGAGTTTCAAAATGATGACATTAGCTTAAATGAACACCACTCGGCTAAGAAAGATCATGGCTGCCTGCCTTTCATTTGGGGATACACTGATAGGTTCTAGTTTCCTTTCCTCCCAAAACTTACAGCATTATACATAATCTTTTACAATGATAGGCAAAATGGCATTATGATATGACAACACACTGTGCAATAAGAATATAGAGTTATATATATAAAAAAAAAAAAAAAATGATAGAACAAAAAAAGGTAACCTGGCTATCGCACCCTCTTCCCAGTCATCTCAGAGTTTATAGCAGGGATCCTCAAACTACGGCCCTCCAGATGTTGTAGAACTACACATCCCATGAGGCATTGTAACACACTGACATTCACAGACATGACTAGGCATTATGGGAATTGTAGTTCCTGAACAACTGGAGGGCCGTAGTTTGAAGACCCATGGTTTATAGTGACCCATTTATCTCTGTGGTCTCCCGATATAGGGAACATTTGACTTGGGAGAAGAAAATAGTGAAAACAGGTAAGGGCCCTTTCACACTACTGCGACTTCCCTGCAATCTCGTGGCTGCGATTTTAGGGAATGCCTGTGTAAGTGGCATCAAAATCGGACCAAAGTAGTGCAGGGACTACTTTGAAGTCAAAATGACTTGAAGTCGTACTAATAAAAATGGTTGTCATTGACTTGTCATGCTACTTTGTAGGGTTGTCCCGCTACTAGTATCGGTATCGGGACCGATACTGAGCATTTGCGCAGTACTTGTACTCGCGCAAATGCTCCCGATACTTTTTTTGTGAGTGACGAGCAGGCTGAGAGGGGGCGGAGAGCGAGCTGAGAGCGGCAGAGCAGTCTTCGGTCCCAGGATTGGACAGGTGATCTGTGTGACAACACGACCTTGCGGCACTGGGGCAGGGGTGATTTGGAGCGCTTATTACAGCACTCTAAAACTACTCCAAAGATGCTGCTTGCAGGACTTTTTCTAACATCCCGCAAGCGTAAATGAATGGGAGGTAGCTTTCTGGAGCTTTTCAGAGGCTATTTCTAGCCTCTAAAACGCCTTGAAAACTGCCTCAATGTGAACGGGGTCTAACACAAAAAAAAGAGGGAGGGTAAGGAATAAAGGCGTGACAAGCTAATATTCAAATTCAATCTCCCCTGAATCTCTGTACGCTCAGCCATATGTTTACAGGTTATAGAATTGGCTTATTGTATTGTTATAGCCTTTAAATTTGGAGTCCATCTTGTTATTCTTTTTAAAATAGAAAGATGGTCTGGACTTGATAGGTTCTGGATAATTCCATGAAATATACAGAGAAATGCATCAAACCTGGGTACAGGTTCCATACACGTAAAGCTTCACTTTAATGCAACTTTACAATCCCTTCAACTTGCTTTCATGTAATGAGTGTTCATTGAGATATTGATTAAAATCTTACTTTTCAAAAGGGGTGGTACTCGTGCTGAGCACTGTATATATGTGTATGTGTGTGTGTGTGTGTGTGTGTATATATATATATATATATATATATATATATATATATATATATATATAAATTGTGACAAACCCTCTGTCCTCAAACAGAACTTTCTTTATCGTACATCACGGGACACAGAGCGCATAGTCATTACACTTGGGTTATATGGGTACCTTCAGGTGTGGACACTGGTGTAATCAACTTCACAGGAAGTTCCTCCCTATATAACCCCCTCCCACTGAGAGTGCTTCAGTTTTTTCGCCAGTGTCTTAGGTGTTGGTCACGTCTAGCTGTCCCTCGGAGGTCTCGGGACCCAGGATAGCTAGCCGGATCCGTCCGAAGTGCTTCAAAGCCAAGGAGTACGGTACCCGGGCCCTGCTTGCGTGGGGTGTTGCCTATAATGCCTCTCCTTGGAGGGCTGGATTCTGGGCTCCAGTGCCTTGGTCTCTCCCAGGACTAAACGCTACTGATGCCAGGATGCTATATAGGTCCAGGGGTGTGGGTTCCTTAAACACAGGACCCCGGTCCCTGAAGGTCCGAGACAATACCCACGGAGATGGGAGAAGATTGGGCCTCTTGCAGTTTGCAATACCCTGCGGCGTGGAGCAGGTAAGAGGGAACCTGCGGGACTTGGTTCGACAGTAGGTATCCCCCTGGGGGTTCTGGGTTGGCTAATGGTATGCTTGTGCATCAGCCACTATCTCCACTATGTCTCTTTAGGCAGGATGGGATGTACTAATGTTTACCCAGATAACATGTAGATATATGTATACTTGTTTAAGATATATATTTGCTACTCACCCCAGGTCTGCCTGTTAGCATCGATACTGCAGCCCCACGTACTATAAAGAGGGAATTGCTGGTGAAAACTCCTGTTTCTTAGGAAGCCTATGGGGACAGCTTCCTCTCTGTGTGCACTACAGTAAGGATTAGTGCTTACCTGGTGTCTGTTGGTGCTGCTGGCGCTGGTCCATGCTTTTCCTCTGCTCTCTGCTTCCTCCATGTTGTTTCAGCGTGGGGGGGGGGGGTGCGCGCGCGTGGGCGCGTGCACGCCGCCTTTTATAGCGTCGGCGTGCGTTGGGGGGGCGGGCCAGCAGCGTCAGGGTCAGTTAAAAGTAAAACGTTTCTCTCTGGCTGGTCTTTTCCCTCCTGGAAGCAGAGGAAGAAGGACACAGAGCGCGCAGCTGGGTCTTTTGGCCACAGTGACACCCAGTGGCGGTTTGTGGATCTTCAGGTCTAGGACTTAGTTCCACTATTGACCAGAAAAAAAAAAAAAAAAAAAAGCGTTTTTTGCTTAAAGGGACTCAGCCTTAGATCCAGCAGTATCTGAGTCAACCTTGGACTCCGGCTAACGGGCATTGGTGTTGCAATACTCACAGGTTTTCCTCAGTATTGCCACCTCCCAAAAATGTTTTGGGAAAAAAAAAAAAAAAAAAAAAAAAAAATATATATATATAATATATATATATATATATATATATATATATATATATATATATATATATATATATACAAAAAATTTTTCATTTTCCTCAGCCTGTTCTCATATTAATTACTCCTAGCTACAACAGTCAGGTGTTGGCTATAGGGGTGACTCAAGGTTGTGCAATGGCTCCAAAGGGATCAGGACCAGCCAAGGCTGCAAAAGGTGCCAAGAAACAAAAGGGGTCTCCATCGGGGTCAGAGGATTTGGGCCAGGCTTCAACGGCCCCACCCTCACCAGTTAGACCACCGAGTAGCATAGTACAAGAGCCATTGGGGGTGCTGGGGGCAGAGGCGGCCCCCGATCCACCCATTCCCGTTTACGTAACGGAAGAAATGCTAGCGACCACCCTGGGTGGGCTAGAGAAAAGGTTAACTGCTTTGTTTGCACGCCCTTTGCCAAGTAGCAAACGGGCTAGATCCCCCTCACCTAGTTTGGTGTTTTCAGATGCAAAGGTCTCCTCTTCGGAGGAACGGGACCCACAAGGGGATCAAGCAGACCCAAGTCCCGACGGTTCAGACATGGAGGGTTCCACTGTAGATGAATATTTTTCGGCCTCTCAAGCGGAGAGCCTGTGGATCCAGTCTTTGACCAATATGGTTCGCACTGCTTTTAAACTTCCAGTGCCAGAACTAGTAGCCCCTGTGGTATCCTCATTGGGTTCTTTAAAGGCTCCATTAACTTGTGTGTCTTTTCCGATTCACCCCCTTCTGCGGAGCGTGATTTACCAGGATTGGGCTCGACCTGATAGGATCTTTATCCCTCCTAAGAGGTTCTCTATTCTCTATCCTATGGAAGAGGAATTTTTAAAGAAATGGGCACTCCCCACAGTGGACGCGGCCATTTCCTGCGTGAATAAATCCCTGACCTGTCCGGTTGAAAATGTCCAGATGTTCAAGGATCCGGTCGACAAAAAATTAGAGACCCTACTGAAGGCTTCTTTCACCACAGTAGGTGCCATGGTTCAGCCAGCTGTGGCAGCCATTGGCGTTTGTCAGGCCTTAAAGGATCAGGCAAAACAGATATTAAAGGACATGCCGGCTCAGCAAACTCGTGAATTAGCAGATTTCCCTAGGGCTCTCTGCTTTGCAGTAGATGCTATTAAGGACTCCATCCAACAGGCATCCCGGTTATCTCTGCTGGTGGTTCACATGCGTCGTCTTTTGTGGCTAAAGAACTGGTCAGCAGAGGCACCCTGCAAAAAGCTTTTAGCAGGGTTTCCCTTTCATGGGGGAAGACTATTCGGTGAAGACCTAGATAAATATATCCAAACCATATCAAGTGGTAAAAGTTCTTCCTTACCGGTCAAGAAAAGACCGCGTGGGCCCGCGTTTAAACGACAGGCCTTTGCAGGCTCGGCCCCTTCGACTTCCTGTCAGTATCGACGGCCTCCCGGGCGTTCAGCAGTTAATAGCCGCCCACAGGGACAAGCCGCGGCAAACAAGAGGCCCTGGTCTCGCAAGCCGGCTAAACCAGTCATCAAGTCAGATTCATGAAGGGGCGCCCCCACTCTCTTGGGTGGGGGGAAGACTTCAGTTTTTCTCCGAGGTCTGGAAGGCCAGAATTCCCGACTCTTGGGTTCGGTCCGTGGTAGCCACAGGCTACAAACTAGAGTTTCGAGAAATCCCCCCTCCTCATTTTCAGGGGTCAAGTCTTCCAAGCGACCCGTTAAAGAGGGCCTCTCTCGTAACGGCGTTGGATCGCCTCTTGCTCCAAGGAGTAATTGTAGAAGTACCAACCCAAGAAAGGGGTCTGGGATTCTACTCCAACCTTTTTATTATACCAAAACCCAATGGCGACGTCAGGCCTATCCTAGACCTCAAACGCCTAAATCGCTTTCTAAAGATTCAGACCTTTCGTATGGATTCCATACGTTCAGTGACAGCCAGCCTGCATCAAGGCGACTTTCTAGCATCTATAGACATAAAGGATGCATATCTGCATGTGCCGATTTACCCAGCACATCACAAGTTTCTTCGTTTTATGATAGATCAAAGTCATTTCCAGTTCGTAGCCCTCCCTTTCGGGTTGGCAACAGCTCCGCGGGTATTCACAAAGGTGTTAGCCCCGGTGCTAGCCGTCCTAAGGACAGAAGGCATTTTGGTCCTGGCATACCTGGACGATCTCCTGGTTATCGACAGATCAGCTTCCAACCTCAATCATGCAGTAGTCCGCACAGTTCGGCATCTACAAGAATTCGGGTGTGGGGTTGTGAACCAAGGAAAATCGAGGTTGCAACCCACAAGACAGTTGGAATATCTAGGCCTTCGGTTAGATACAGAATGCCAGAGGATATTTTTACCTCAAGAAAAGATCAGGTCATTGACTCAAACAATTCAAATAGTCCTAGGCAGAAAGAGGCCGACTATTCGCCTATGCATGCGACTGCTGGAAAAGATGGTAGCCGCCTTCGAAGCAGTGCCCTATGCCCAGATCCATACCAGAGTTCTCCAGGCAGCTATTCTCTCTGCTTGGAACAGGTCCATACAGGCATTAGACCGTCCATTAGGTCTTTCCCCAGGAGTCAGGCGCAGCCTGTACTGGTGGCTGGTCCCTCAAAAATTGTCAAAAGGGAAAACCTTTTGCCCCATCACCTGGAAAATAGTAACCACAGATGCCAGCCTAACAGGTTGGGGGGCAATCTTAGGAAAACGGACCCAGCAGGGACAGTGGTCAGAGGCAGAAAGTCTGCTTCCCATCAATGTCCTAGAGATCAGAGCTGCTCGGTTGGCCCTGGTCGCCTGGACTCTCCCCCTGCAGGGTCTGCCAGTAAGGATACAGTCCGACAATACATAAACCACCAGGGGGGCACAAGGAGCCTAGCGGCTCAAAGGGAAGTAAACCTGATTTTCTCATGGGCCGAAGCCCATGTACCCTGCATCTCAGCAGTGTTCATCCCAGGGATAGACAATTCTCAAGCAGATTTTTTGAGTCGTCAACAGTTACTCCCGGGAGAGTGGTCTCTTCACCCCCAGGTATTCCAAGAGATTTGCCAAAGATTCGGAGTTCCCGATGTGGACATCATGGCAACAAGATTCAACAAGAAATTGGACAAATTCGTATCCCGAGCCAGGGATCCCTCGGCCTACGGGACCGATGCGTTGGTTTGCCCCTGGCACCAGTTTTCTCTCCTGTATGCGTTCCCTCCACTACAGATGATTCCCCGCCTTCTACGAAGGATCAGGGTGGAGCGCAGGCCGGTGATCCTGGTGGCCCCAGCCTGGCCCAGAAGGGCTTGGTACGCACTCATCGTGAGGATGTCAGTAGGGGCACCGTGGCCACTCCCCCTGCGCCCAGATCTGCTGTCTCAGGGCCCGATCTACCACCCTGCTTCACAGCAGCTAAATTTGATGGCTTGGCGGCTGAATCCCTAATTCTTAAGGGCAGAGGCCTCTCAGCCCAGGTCATATCTACGTTAATTCAGGCTAGAAAACCAGTCTCTAGAAATATCTATTACAGAGTCTGGAGGACCTATGTGGAGTGATGCGAGTCTCAAGGAGGGCATCCTCGCAAGTTTTTTATTGACAGGATCTTGCGATTCCTCCAGGTTGGCGTTGACAAGGGGTTGGCTCTTAGTACTCTAAAGGGGCAGGTGTCTGCCTTGTCGATATGGTTTCAAAGGCCTTTGGCCACGCATTCGCTTGTGAAAACCTTCTTGCAGGGGGTCTTGCATGTAAATCCCCCTATTAGAGCTCCCCTCTGCCCCTGGAATCTAAATCTGGTCTTGTCAGCTTTACAAAGGCAGCCGTTTGAACCTCTGACAGAAATCCCTCTTGTGCTGCTAACCCGAAAGTTGGTTTTCTTGGTGGCTATGGCTTCGGCCAGAAGGGTCTACGAGCTGGCAGCCTTGTCTTGCAGGGAACCGTACCTGGTCTTCCGTACATACGTTTACTAAATTTTATAAGTTGGACGTCGCAAAGGCTACGGATGCAGCATTTGGGCAGGCGGTCCTACGGGCAGCAGTATAGAATCCTCTGGCCCGGTTCACGCCCCTTTTTTTTCTGTTGGTGGAGCTATTTTACCTCCTGATAATGTTTTTTGTTTGGCTATTTTTGGCCTTACGGTCTCCCTCCCTTCATGGAGCATTGCTTTGGGACATCCCAAGTGTAATGACTATGCGCTCTGTGTCCCGTGATGTACGATAAAGAAAAAAGGATTTTTAATAACAGCTTACCTGTAAAATCCTTTTCTTGAAGTACATCACGGGACACAGAGCTCCCACCCCTCTTTTGGGGAACATTGTGTAACCTCGGAGAAATTGCTTGCTACAAAACTGAAGCACTCTCAGTGGGAGGGGGTTATATAGGGAGGAACTTCCTGTGAAGTTGATTACACCAGTGTCCACACCTGAAGGTACCCATATAACCCAAGTGTAATGACTATGCGCTCTGTATCCCGTGATGTACTTCAAGAAAAGGATTTTACAGGTAAGCTGTTATTAAAAATCCTTTTTTTTCCACTGTCAATGCTTCCTTTGTCCAGAACCAGCCCCATCCAAGACTCTCCAGACCCCCCCCCCCCAGACAACACCTCCGTGTAGAGAGGCAAACAACAAACTGATTTTATTATCACACATGGACACCCAGGTATCTCACTTCAAAACACTTCCCACCGACCCTTGGAAAAAAAACTTCTCATCAGTAAACAGTTTTATCCGCAGGGAGTTGCTGGAGGAATCCCCCCTCCCTCTTTCCTTACAGCAAGACACTTACACACACATCCCATAATAGTTGAGGACAGCCATAATAGACAATAGAATACAGTCACACCCTAAACAGCAAATAGTCCAACAGCATGAGACAGCAAACATTATATATACAGGATTGAGTCTGACTAGCACAGATCATAGTGGGGTTCTTATTCACCCTGTGCCCCTATTAGAGACACAGGGTGATTTACACATAAGAGGACCTGGGGAAGCTGGAGAAGGAGCCTCCGGAACTCTACAGGGCAAGCTGAGCCGCACAAACCCCCGACCCAAAGTCACTCCTGCCACATATATATATATATATATATATATATATATATATATATAGTGTGTGTAATTCTAAGACACTGACCTGAAACAAGGGATCAGAAAAGTCAAAACTTCTTATCTGCATACTGGGTCTGTAACTTAAAGGGGTGTTCCAGCCGCAATTTTTTTTTTTTTTTTTTTTTTTAAAGTCAGCAGCTACTAACAGTGTAGTTGCTGACTTTAAATAAGGACACTTACCTTGTCCTACTTGCCCGTGCTGATGGCCCCCCCGATGCCGGTCCCACGATCGATCCAGGTCCCGCGCCGCCATTCACACTATGGGAAACAGGCAGTGAAGCCGTACCATTTCCTACTGCGCCTGCGTGAGTCTCACGCTGGCTTGTGAATGGGCGGCTGCTCTCTGAGAACACACACAGTTCCCAGAAAGCAGCGCGCCCCATTCACAAGCAGAAGAAAAGACACCGCGGTGTGGAAGAGGCAGATTACGGACTTCCGCATAGCAACAGGTATTTAGGGTGAGTATTTTATTTATTTTCTTTCACGTTTTTTTGTTATTAAATTTTTTTAAGCTAGATGGGCAAATGTGGTTTTCCTGGGTGGAACTCCGCTTTAACCTAAACTTAAAAGAAGGTCATCAGTGGCAGCACCTGTATTTCTCTTGCGGCCTTCTTGAAAATAAACGGTGCCTTGTGGATATTCATTTTGCTATTTTGCTATTTTTGTTTTTAGGGAAAGTCATCATGTCTGCCTCCATTTCACCATCAACAACTGTCATCCCTCAGTAGAGAAGGACTTTTAGATTCCTTATTTGTACTCTTCGAAGAATGCAACAGCCCAGCCTTAATGAAGATCAAACATGTAGCAAACTTTGTCAAAAAATGTAAGTGTCACTATATTATTTCTTCTCTCGGCAGTCATAAATTAGGTCATAGTTGTACTCTTCCTATATAATGTATCTATTTGGTGAGCAGTAAATTGGGGATAATACAGTGCCTTGAAAAAGTATTCCTACCCCTTGAAATTTTCCAAATTTCCAACCAAAAACTTAAATGTATTTTATTGGAATTTTATGGATTGGACCAACACAAAGTGGTACATAATTATGAAGTGGATGGAAAATTATAAATGTTTGTGTTTTTTTTATTTATTTTTTTACAAATATCTGAAAAGTGTGACGTGCATTTGTATTCAGCCTGCCTGAGTCAATGCTTTGTAGAACCACCTTTCACTGCTATTACAGCAACTCTCTTCATTCAGTTCATGCTGATCTAGAGCAATGTTTCCTAAATCTCTTCTCAAGCCCTATAAACAGTGAACACTTCCAAAGAAACATCTTATGTGTACAAGTGGAGTAATTAGCATCTTAGTGTTGCGCTTACCCCCGAAGGAGCTGCCGATAGATGGGTTCCCAGATTCTGGATGCCAACTACCCTTCTGGCAATATCACACTTTCTGGTACACCAAGACTAAAGGTTTTATTTTGGCATATTCTCCCGACATAGTAGCATACAGATTGGGATTAGCAATTAGCAATGACAGATTTTGTTTAACACCACAAACACAATGAGAGGACCTCTTAGATGTCCTTGTACCTGAAACCTGAATCTAGCAAGGTCCTAAACAAGGCAAGCCATACATTATGCAATTCCTCCAGGACCCTTCCCCACTGGTACAATACAATGATCACTGCTGGCTACTGTTGGCAGTGATTAGGCAAAAAAAAACAAAAAAACAGGCTGTATGTATTGAAGTTGATTGATGGATCGACTTCAGTACAGCCAGCCTGCCCATGAACAGATCAAAACTCGGCCGAATCCTGCTGAACCAGCCGAATTTTGAACAATCTATGGCTGGTTTAAAGGGGTGATACTGGAAGCTAAAAGGTCCTTCAGTCCATCCAGATGTCTTTCACTGGCCAGTGTACTAGTAAACGTTCGCGTAAAGACATCGCTTGTATATTAAGTGAACATTTAAAAAAAAAATTAGCTTGTCTTGCAAAACGCTCTCTAACCAAGATTTTACCTTATAGCGGCGTACACACGACCGAGGTTCTCGCTGGAAACCAGCGAGAACCTGGCTGGAAGCTGCATTCCAGCGAGGACCTCGGCCGTGTGTACGCTTTTGGCTCGCCCCGCCCGTCGGGAATCCCGTCGAGCGAAAAGAGAGCACGCTCTCTTTTTGCTCGACGACCCGCCTGGATGAATGGCTGGTTGCCATTCCCGACGGGCGGGTCGCCGATTTCGACGGCCGGCAGAGAACCTTGACGGGCGGAACGATGTGTTCTGCCCGTCGAGGTTCTCTGCCGTGTGTACACGGCCTGAGTCAAAAATCCTGTTTTGGCTTTTGGTGTTGATATTTACATTACGTAATAGGTCGGATGGTGGGACACTAGAAGTTTGAGAAACACTCTTCTAAAATAAACATTCCATAATGAGTTATTCAGCTATAACTATTCTTTAGAAAAGGGGGCCTTACCTGGGTTCAAAGGTGGTGACAAGTACAACAGTTCTAAAAAAACAAGTCAAGATTAAGCACCACCCCTCCCAGCTCTAAGCCTTGTCCATGGCATGCATCTCTTAACTGCCAAGTCCTCAGTGGACTGTAGATGCTTTGACATTTGGTAGTTAAATTAATGGAGATTGCGTTTAGCACAAGGTTGTTTCAGATTTTGTATTAACTTGAAGAGAAGTTGAGGCCCAGTGAATGGCTTGAATGAAGAATCAAAGGGACTCCACACAGACACACACTGAATTTATCTGAAGACTAACACATGCAAATACTTACCACAAGGTGCCTACCCTTTAGGACTGTTACTTTTTTATTTATTTATTTTTAGACCAGGTTGGATTTACTTTAGCTATGCTCTGTAATTTTAAAGCTTTGTTTGGATCTAAAATGCCCAGATTACATATTCTTAATGTTATCTGTCAGAATTCTGTACATTTAGAATTTCATTCATTTATGTATGTAATCCCCCCCCCCCTCCTCAATCTAAGATAGCAGAGCAGGTCTGAACAAAAAAACATCAAATGCTCATGCAAATGGACATTTTTCATGCTCATGTGCAAGCTGACATAGTGGTGGGCTACGAACAAGACGCAATGGGGGTTATTAACGAAAGGCAAATCCACTTTGCACTACAAGTGAACTTGAAAGTGCACTTTCAAGTGAAGTCGCTGTAGATCTGAGGGGGGCATGCAAGTAAAATAAAAAAACAGCATTTTAGCTTGCACATTATTGGATGATAAAATCAGCAGAGCTTCCCCTCATTTTAGATCTACAGCTTACAATTACACTTGTAGTGAGAAGTGAATTTGCCTTTCATAAATAACCCCCATCATTTTTAGTTGTGTAAGGTAAAGGGCTGCAAATAAGTAAAGAAAGCAAAAACAGTTGGGAAAACAGCTTATTTATTTACTTTAAAAAATAAAAATAAAAAAAAGATTGTCTATTTAATTTTGACTGGAGCTGTGTTTTAAAACTTTGTCCACCATTTATTTGATCAAACATTTATTTTGGTGGAACTGTAACATTTTGCAGTGATCTTTAATTATATTTCTTCTCCTAGATTCGGACACTGTTGCAGAATTACGTGACTTTCAGCCTAATGTGAAGGATTTTGAAGTCAAGAATGTAATTGGGCGAGGCCATTTTGCAGATGTGCATGTTGTCAAAGAGAAAATGACTGGAGAACCTTTGCTATGAAAGTGATGAAGAAGAAAGCACTAATAGCACAGGAACAGGTACTTGGAGTGCTGTATATTTTATATGCAATAATTGCAAAGTAAAAGGTTAAAGCCAAAGGGATGTCACTTGTGCACAGGAGGATGAATAAAAGGTCTGCCTTCAGCATTCATAGAGCATATAGAAGCTGTAGCACAGCTTCTATGTATGGAGTGAGTGAATTACTTATATAGCGCTACAAATGCAAACTAAATCACCTCAAGGCACTTGGCATCTATTTTCCTTCTGTTTAACCCTCAGAATAGGTGGGTCCTTAATTTTTTTTTTTTTTTTTTTTTTTTTATGAAGGCCAGGTAATCAATTTCTGTTCGTATATTCGTTGGTAAAGCGTTCCATAGTCGAGGTCCTTGGACTGCAAAATGACGTTCTCCTTTGGTCTTATGCCGGGCTTTGGGAATTTGTAATATCTTTTGGTTATTTGAGCTAAGAACTCGAATTTGAGTTTTGTTGTTTTATTTTCTCACTTAAATATAGGGGCGTGCTTCCGTGTACACATTTGTGCGTCAGGCATGAGGCCTTGAAAGTGACTCGGTCCTTTATGGGCAGCCAATGGAGGGATCTCAAGGACGGGGTGATTGGTTCCCAGGTTTTTTTTTTCTGTTACCAGTCGAGCCACCATGTTTTGGATGACTTGGAGCCAGGCTGTTAAGCTGTTATTTTGGGAGTCCGAGGTAGAGGGCATTTGCATAATCTAACCTGAAGTTAATGATTGGCCCTACCACTACTGCTGTGGAGGAGGAAAGGGCTGGCATAGTTGGCACTCTTTATGGGTGCCTGTTACAGGTCCTGTGCTGGTATTGCAACAAAAACCTGGGGAATGCCCAGGAAAAAACCAAGCCTACTTACCGACCAGCTTGCAGAACAACCAATTAACCTGTCTAACAGTATGCGTTAAAAACTGGGGTTTTGTCCGCACACGTTTGCAAACGCATGCGCGTGAGCCACAGAGCCACGCCAAGGCACCCCTCAATCTGTGGTCCTAACACTAAACAATGAGCGTCCTCACAGTGGAGGCACATGCATTTTAATTGTTAGATAGGGGCAGGTGAACTGAAGGGGAGCCACCCCTCTTTAAAGGTACAGGAGCACACCAAATACCCAGCATGTAGCACAATGGCTGCAAAGGTGTTGGTGCACTGCTGGACCAATATAAACACCACAGGTGAAGCATAAACGTGTCCACCGCCCCCAGCTATAGCTGGCCATAGCAGTAAGTAGCATTGGAAGGCTAAAGCAGATAACAACTGGTATTAACCTCAGCAGCATCTGAAGAATACTGCTGCAGGGTATGGGAAGGGGGCTAGGGACTGAGGATTTCCACTATGATAGCTGGCATCAGCAAAAGGGACACTTTGCATTAAATGTAAGTGACCTAGGTCGGTAGACTTTCAAACAAAAATGCTGTGGAAAAGAATGTTCTAAGAAAGTATAAGCGTTCATCTTTTACTGCAGTCATGAGAAAATTCGAAGGAGCAGGATGGAAATTTGTTCTCAAACTAATTCCTGACCCTGTATGTGGTTTTCATTTGGTAAAGTCCATTCATTCCAAAATCAAATGTTAAAGGATATGTTCACTTTAAAAAAGAAATAATTACACATTTTAGGGTTGTCCAGATACCGATACTAGAGTATTTGTGGGAGTACTTGTACTCGCGCAAATGCTCCCGATGCCTAAATAGAATACTTTTTTTGTATTTATCAACATGTTCTGTGAAAATTCTTTGAGTTTTTTACTACTACGTGACAAGCAAATAAAACATTTTTATTCATTTTTACTCATTTTTATTCTTTTATAATGTCTTGAGTTAGAGTTCTTCATAATTCTAAAGAAAATATCCTTAGTCTGTATTGTGGTTTGAAAACTGTCACATGACATTTAAAAAAAGTATCGGTATTCGGTATCGGCGAGTACATGAAAAAAAGTATCGGTACTTGTACTCGGTCCTAAAAAAGTGGTATCGGGACAACCCTCACACATTTTTCCATTGTGGTATTATAACATGCCATTTGGATTGCGTGGAACCTCAAGCTATTTTAGTTATTGGCTAGAGACTCTGTTGATGACTCTGTTGATAATTGGTAATAGAAGATTTTGAACATCAAATTCACGTTGCAGGATTTAAAAACCCTTAAAGTAGTTCTAATGGCAGAAGGTTTTTCACCTTAATGCATTCTATTCCATAACCGCTTGCTGCCCGCATCACATTGTGGTATGGCAGCAGAGTGGCACTTCTGTGCCAGATCGTGTACCTAGTATGTGATCTGGCACATCTGTGTAGGGGGCACACATGCACACCGCCGGCAACTCAATCGTGCTATAATTAGACAAAGCACTAGTCAATCAGTGGGTGCCGGCCAATAAATGTCCACCAGCACCCGCTGATCGACATGAAGAGAGACAGAATAGAGCTCTGCCTAAGTAAACAAGGCAGAGCTCTGTCCTGTTAGTGGCAATGCAGGGAATACAATCTATCACATCCCTTAGTAAAACCACAATATGCAGTGAGTGCCCTGCTTTAAACTTCTCCATAACTTTATCCCTAACGTGTCTGGTGTTTTCCTTGGCCTTCATGATGCTGTTTGTTCTCTAACAAACCTCTAAGGCCTTCACAGGACAGCTGCATTTATACTGAGTAAATGATATACAAGTGGAATTTATTTACTAATTAGGCGACGTCTGAAGGTAATTGGTTCCACTGAATTTTAGTTAGAGGTATAAAGCCTCATACACACGATCGTATTTCCATTGGAAAAATCTGTGGAATTTTGTGCGATGGGCGTTGGCCGCAAAGTTGTTCTGCATACAGACGGTGGAACTTTTTCAGCCAACATGCACAAAACGAAGTGGTGTTTCTGCTCTTTAGCGCCACCCATTGGGCAACTTCTGCTAATGTTGTGTTATGGTTAGCATTGGTTCACAGCATGCGTGTTGGTACTTTGCATTTTTTTCCGACTGACTTGTGTACACATGATGGGATAATCCGACAAGACACAGTTTTAAAGCATGCTGTAAAACATTTGTTGTCAGAATTTCCGACAACAATTGTCCGATGGAGCATACAAATGGTCAGATTTTCTGACAACCCTGCCATCACACATTTGTTGTCGGAAAATCCAATCGTATGTACGTGGCTTTAGAGCAAACTGGGTGGAATACAAATGCAGGCAATGCTTTTCAGATATTTATTTGTAAAACAAATTAAAAACCATTTATCATTTTCCTTCCACTTCACAATTAGACCAACACAAAGTGGCACATATCACATAAAATCCCCATAAAATAAATTTACGTTTGTTGTAACATGACAAAATGTGGAAAATTTCAAGGGGTATGGATACTTTTCCAACACACTGTAATACACACATAAACATGTTAGGCACATAGTTAAGCCTTTGATCACCCTAGATCAGGGATATGCAATTAGCGGACCTCCAGCTGTTGCAGAACTACAAGTCCCATGAGGCATAGCAAGACTCTGACAGCCACAAGCATGACACCCAGAGGCATGATGGGACTTGTAGTTTTGCAACAGCTGGAGGTCCGCGAATTGCATATCACTGCCCTAGATGTTTAACCCCTTCCCAGCCAGTGTCATTTGTACAGTGTCCACAAAGTGTCATAATATCCGCTGCAATATCGCAGTCCAGCTATAAGTCGCTGATTGCCGCCGCTTACTAGAATAAAAAAATAAAATAAAAATTCCAGTATATATTCCATAGTTTGTAGACACTATGGCCCGGATTCACAAAACACTTACGCAGACGTATCTCCATATACGCCGTGTAAGTACACATATGCGCCGTTGTACCTGTGTGCCAAACCCACAAACTTAGATACGCCTAAAAACAGACTTCATCCAACCGACGTAACTTGCCAGCATAGAATGGGCGCATATTTACGCTGGACGCATGTGGCGCTCCAATTGATTTTCGATTCAAATATGCAAATGAGGGAGATACGCCGATTCACGAACGTACTTGCGCCCGGTGCATGATTTACGCGGTTTGCGTAAGTTTTAGGTTCGGCGTAAAGTTATTCCCCATAGATGAGGCGCAGCCCATGCAAAGGTATGGACCAGGGAACAGAAGCCTACGTATTTTACGTTGGACGTCTGTGAATATGGGCCGACGTGGGTCTGGCTGGGCGTAGGTTATGTTCACGGCGTACACAGTGATCCGGTGTATCTTAGGCAGTTGTTCCGACATGGTTGTACGCATGCGCACGGGGATACGTCCATGTCCCGACACATGCTCAGTTCATTTTAAGTACTTGTCTGGCGCTAGAGCTGAAACGATTAATCGATATTATCGATAATATTCGATAATGAAAATCGTTGTCAACGATTTTCATTATCGAATAATCGGTCCGCCCTTCCACCCATTCAAAGCCGCGGCCTCAATTACCATTTGCCGCGGGCCCGCCGCGATCGAGCAGCAGGGGAGGTGGGGGTGCACGGAGGCACAGGATCGTGTGTCTCCGTGCGCCCCCACCACCTCCACCATGCGATCGCCGCGGGTCTGCGGCAAACGCTAATTGAGGCCGCGGCTTTGCGGCCTTGTGAAGTCCCAAGCTCTTCCTTCTGTGAGCTGGCGCCATCTGGTGGTGGCCGTTTGACATTACAAGTTAAACAGCAACTGTAATGTAATTTTTCACTGCCATCTCCTTCCCTATAATTAGAACCCCAAACATTATATATTTTTTTTATTCTAACACCCTAGAGAATAAAATGGCGATCGTTGCAATACTTTGTGTCACGCCGTATTTGCGCAGCGGTCTTACAAGCGCACTTTTTTGGATTTTTTTTTTTTTTATTAAAAATAAAACAGTAAAGTTATCCCAATTTTTTTTTAGATTGTGAAAGATAATGCTACGCCGAGTAAATTGATACCCAACATGTCACGCTTCAAAATTGCGCCCGTTCATGGAATGGCGTCAAACTTTTACCCTTTAAAATCTCCATAGGCGAAGTTAAAAAAAATACAAGTTGCATGTTTTGAGTTACAGAGGAGGTCTAGAGCTAGAATTATTGCTCTCGCTCCAACAATCGCGGTGATACCTCATGCGTATGTGTTCGCTTCTGCGCGCAAGCTCGTCGGGACGGGGCGCATTTTCTGGCTCCTAACTTTTTTAGCTGGCTCCTAGATTCCAAGCAAATTTGTCAAGCCCTGCCGTGAGGGATAGTGCCCCAGCATTGGTGTTCCCAGGAGGAATAGTGTCCCAGCATTGGTGTTCCCGGGAGGAATTGTCCCAGCATTGGTGTTCCCGGGAGTAATAGTGCCCCAGCATTGGTGTTCCCGGGAGGAATAGTGCCCCAGCATTGGTGTTCCCAGGAGGAATAGTGCCCCAGCATTGGTGTTCCCGGGAGGAATAGTGTCCCAGCATTGGTGTTCCCGGGAGGAATAGTGTCCCAGCATTGGTGTTCCCGGGAGGAATAGTGCCCCAGCATTGGTGTTCCCGGGAGGAATAGTGCCCCAGCATTGGTGTTCCCGGGTAGGAATAGTACTGCTGCAAAGTTGTGTAATGTTAATGTTAAACGTTTTTTAATCTGCCGTTTGAGTGTAAAATTCCACATTACGTTTTTTTAATGATTTTATCCGATTAATCGAAAAAAATAATCGGCCGATTAATCGATTATGAAAATAATCGTTAGTTGCAGCTCTATCTGGCGCCCGGCCGATCATTTGCATGGGGTGACGCTTCATTAACATGGATCACGCCCACTTCCAGCCCACTTCCACCTACTTCCACTTAAGCCGGCTTACGCCTACGAAATATACGCTACGCCGGCGCAGAGTTGGGAGCATTTGCTTTGTGAATTCCATGCTTGCCTCTCCGAGCTGCGCTGGCGTAGCGTAAAAGAGATATAAATATGCGCCGATGTATGTGAATCCGGGCCTTTAACTTTTGCACAAGCCAATCAATATATGGTTATTGGGATTTGTTTGTAGCAGAATACATATTGGCCTAAATTTATGAAGACATTTTTTTTTTTATTATTATTATTATTGGATATGTTTTATAGCAAAAAGTAAAAAATATTTAAACATTTTTCAAAATTGTCTTTTTTTTAGTTTATAGCATAAACGCAGTGGTGATCAAATACCACCAAAATAAATCTCTATGGGAAAAAAACAACATACATTTGATCTGGGTATAGCAATAGTCAGTTAAAGTAACACAGTGCTGTATTGCAAAAAATGGCCTTGTGATGAAGGGGGGTATATCTTCTGGGGGTTAAGGTAAAAGACTTGCATGCAGTCCCGTCCCCCAAGACCCCCTCATACATACCTGAGGCAAATTTCAATCCAGCAAAGTGAACGAGAGCAGAAGCTTTCTCTGCACTCTCCATTTTCATTTGTTCAGATACAGCAGCAGGGGCCATTGGCTTCCACTGCTGTCAATCACAGCCATTGAGGAAGGAACAGGGGTGCCCCCATAGCAATCGGCTTGCTATGGAGGCACTCGATAGAGGGAGGACCTAGGAGCAATGGCAGGGAACCAGAGAAGAGGAGGATTGGGGTTGCTCTGTGAGAAATCATTTAAGTGTAACATGTTTGTTACATGTTTTAAAAAATATATACTTTTAGAACCGCTAAGTTTTTTTTTTTGTTTTTTTTTCTCAAGAAATAACTGATGCACAAACTTAAAGTGTTTATAAAGCCTCATGTTTTTTCACCTTAATGCATCAAGGTGAAAAAACACCTTGCACTATCTGGCCCCCCCCTGAGCCCCTGTTTTACTTACCTGAGCCCTGAACTTCCGTGGGCATGATCCCGCGTCGTTCTCCCCATGGCTTCTGGGCTAATCATTGGATAGATTGGTAGCAGCACAGCCATTGGCTGCAATACATGGCTGCAATATGTGGGGGACATACATGGCTGCAATATGTGGGGGACATGGCTGCATTTGGGGACACATTTTAAAAAAGTATCGGTATTCGGTATCGGCGACTACGTGAAAAAAAGTATCGGTACTTGTACTCGGTCCTAAAAAAGTGGTATCGGGACAACCCTAGTACTTTTTAAACAAGTAAATGACGTTTCGGTAAATTTTTAGGGATAGCAGAATAATTTACTGTCGCCTGTTTAGGTTTCATTTTTTGAAGAAGAGCGAAGCATATTAAGTAATCACACAAGTCCTTGGATACCTTCATTACATTATGCCTTTCAAGATAAGGAGCACCTTTATCTGGTAAGTGATATATCAAGTTACTGTAAAGCTTATTGATGGTGACCTGATAATACAATTTATGGAAATTATTGCATATTAACATGGCTGAACTATACAATATTTATCCTAGGATATTCTGATAAGTTTTAGAAAAATAGTAAGGGCATTGGAGTAAAAGGCACCAAAATGGGCAATTTGCCACAAGGCACCTGTTTAATGTGCTTTGTGGTGCATGCACTCGCATAATGTGCTTGTAATGCACTGCATTGCTAAAAAGCTGTGCATCTTTTGGTTGCAGTGTGTTGACAGCTTATTAACGAGTGGATTAACTTACCACAATGCTTATTAACGCATATGAAATGCTTGCCACGAGGTTGGGTGGGAATTGGCTCTAAATTAGGCTCGGTTCACACTGCCATGACTTGGTATCCGACTTGTGAGTCTTCAAGCCGCGTGACATGTGAAATCCCATTTTAGTCAATGAGAGCTGTTTTATTTAGCAATACTAAAGTCGCTTTGACTTTAGAAAAAAAAAAAGTTCATGTACTACATCAAGACAACTTCTATACGACTTGTGCCTGTAGACTTTAACCCTTTAGTTGCCAGGTCCATACTAACTGGACCTAAAAAGTGCCCGCAGGTGGCCAAGTCCATACGCTGAGGACTTTTGCACTGGAGCGGTGCGCTGACAGGACGCTAAAAAAAGTCTTGCAAAAAAACGCAAGCCGCATTTTTGCCCATTAAAATTAATGGGCAGCGCCACCGGCAAAGCGCCGCAAAAAAGACGTTAAAGCGCGCTAAAAATTCGACGCTTTAACCGCCGACGCTGCTCGGTGTGAACGCAGCCTTATTAATTACAGCTGTCTCTTTTTTTGGAGCGTCAGCTATAGTTGTTCAAAAATGCACGTTTTGTCCTTGAGAGCCCTTGCACTGCATGTTGGTATTTATATTCTATTGGTAGGTCTCTAAAATCTTTTTTAATAAAGCCACCATATACTTAATTTAGGATAATGCTTGTTTAGATTGTGTTTTCCAGAATTACATGTACAATCACCCCATAACATGTTTAGAGTGGAAATAAAAGTTGTCCTACAATACTATATTCTAGTTTAATTTTGCTTTTCTACTAGTATTGAATGGTGTACCACAGTATTAACAGTCGTAATAGAAAGCTGGAGGCAGTAATACGTACTCTTGACTTTATCTTTTAATTCTTTATGAATGAAGCATAGAATACTATTTTCAAAGGCATGATAATAATTTCTTTAAATATACAGGTCATGGCAGTACCGGGGAGGCGATATGCTGTCTTTATTAAACCGTTATGGGAGCCGTTTTGGGGAAGAATGGCTCAGTTTTATCTGGCGGAAATAATTATAGCTACTCGTAGTGTTCATCAGCTGGGTTATGTACACAGGTGAGTTAAACTACTTCCTGCCCGTGCTATAGCCAAAAGATGGCTACGGCGCAGGCTTAGTTTGTTGTGAGGGAGTCCATGGACGGTGTGATCTATGATCGCCAAACTCTTGGGACTCCATTAATCACAGACCAGGGTAAAGGACCAATCACAGCAGCACTTTTATTATTTATTTTTTATGGAAAAGCCTATGGCGTGCAAAACACACCCAAAACCTCCACCAAGTGCAAAAAAAATGTGCACGCACATAGTGACACAAAAACGTGCAATGGGACACAAAGGACCTGACCCTGATCCCCTGGGGCATTAGGCTCCAGACGGGGACTGAGCTACTCGCATGGTCCGAGCAGCCGAAGCCGACACGGACCCCATTCCTTGAAGGGTCTGCTGAAACAGAACCCTCCCAGTACTAGGTGGGGCTCCCCCGAAGGGAGACCCCATAAGAGCAGGCGAACTAAGCCAGAAGGCCATGTCCACCTACTCCCAAGACGTTCAGGGCTGACCCGAGGACTGGCACCCTAGTTATCACACTGTGACAAAACGTTACTCCAAACAAAAAAAATACATAAAAGTGACAAACAAGGGATAAATAAAAAGAGAGTGGGGGAGAAGGAAGATGAGGAGGGTGAGTAGAAAGTAACCATCGTGCAATACAATGGCCGGCCCTCCGGCCAGGAAACAAAAATTCCTCTGGTCCCAGCCAAAAGGCCCAGCCCTAGAAGCAGGTGTGAAAAAAGTGTGTGTGTGTGTGTGTGTGTGTATGTATGTATGTAGTATATATATTTATATATATATATATATATATATATATATATATATGAAGTGACCATGGTGCTCAAAAGCAAAAGTGCTGAGAGAAACATAGTGCAAATAAGGCACACCTGAACTGCCACTCCAGGCTTTTCAACCTACCCTGACCAACAGCCCGGACGGTCACAGCCCCCCTTCCTACCAGGAAGGAACGAGAGCTCCGGAAGCTCAGGGAGAGAGAGACTATAAGCTCCCCCTATCGCCTCTTTCGCTCCCTACCTAATTATACTCGAGAGGTATAAGCTTCATTAGGACCCCCCCTTAACAGTAGGGTGAGGTCGACGTTCCCTCTCGAGAAAACTGGCAGGGTTAGGAAACTGCATCAAATCCATGCCAGAAGGCCAGGGATGTTTTCTTACATCCAAATCAGAAGGCTTCCACCTCCACGCCAGAAGGTTTTGCATTGCCCACCGCCATCCTTTTCCACCACGCCGTGTTGTGTACTGGGACAGTTGCATAGCGCCACCTCCCGGCAACTGAATAAGAACAGATACTACACTTGATCTTAGCCAAAGGCCAAAAAAAACTATGCCAATCGCAGCAGCCCTTTGCCACGTGATCAGCTGTGTCCCATGACCGCTGATCACAGGATGTACACATAAGCCGACTAGTGTCTTTTCTTTCCTCCTGCTGGCTGCACGACGATAGAAGAAGAAAGCCGATAACTTATGTTAAAGGGACATCGGCACTGATAATCGGGACAATGTCCAATCCGCTAGTGCTGCCAATCAGTGCTCATTAGTTCCACCAATTGGTGCCTTCTGTCGGTGTCACCTATCAGTGCTGCCTATCAGTGCAGCCTCATCAGCGCACACTCAGTGAAGGAGAAAAATTACCTGTTTGCTAAAAAAACAAAACAAAAAAAAAAACATTTTTGTATTTATTTATTTTTTGTTTAGCAAAAAAAAAAAACACAGTGGTGATTAAATATTACCAACATAAAGCCTATTTGTGTGAAAACCAATGATAAGAATTGTATATGTGTACAGTGTTGCATGACCTAACAATTGTTATTCAAAGCGTGACAGCGCTGAAAGCTGAAAATTGGCCTTGTCAGGAAGGGGGTAAAAGTCCCCAGTAGGCATATGGTTAATATCAAACTAATCGGGCTGTGTTTTTTTTTTTTTTGATTGTCCTTTGAGGAACATAAATTCAGGAACTGTTGCCTGCAAGAGGTTAGGTCACTGGAAAAACAGAAACAAGTCACATGCCAGCCCATCTACAACCCCTCCTTACCCAGCATGCTCTGTTTTTTTGCTAGTGCCCCAGGAGGTTGGATGTCTTTTCCTTATGTTTTCTAAGAAATGTCTAACTTTGGTAGCTTTTTAATCTATTTTTCTAGTCAAGGGGGGGGGTTACCTTTCATGTGTGCACACTCATCAATGCCTGGGCCCAGGCAGGGCCTCGTTCATGTGGAAGTCAAAACATTATGGCGGTTTGTCCCAGCTTAGAGTTGAGCAGTACACTGTGTGCAATAGATGTGCAGCGTTTCTCTGTAAAACGTGTTGTCTCGTGTTATTACACACCATCCTCAATGCTTGTTGCATTTAGAAAGGACACCACTGAGCCTGTGCCCTCTCCACCAGTCAGCATACCTCTGCCACCTCACTCCCAATGACTGAATGAGGTCCTTCTGTGCAAGAACGCCGACCTCATGTGTGCTCTCACTTGACACATTCACTTTCCTGGACCATGTGACTAAGTATTTGTGGTCTTCATTACTGCGGGTTCAGTCCCACGACTTTGCTGACCACTAAGGAGGGAGGCAGAACAGAGCCATTGGCTACCAGATGACCTGTCACCTATGCCAAGGTACAGCTCTTTTGACTGGCTGCTATACATTCCCACCAGTTCTTGGTTACCTGCTCTCCAACTCCTACGCTCCTGCCAAATTATCAATTTGTAATGGCCTTGCTTCGTGCCCATGGTGTGCTTTACAAGCCCTGTTCTGTTATGCGCCATTGTTACCATTCACCCCTTAAAAAAATCAGAACAGGCTTTGAGCGTTTTGGAAGACTTTACTGGGAACACTTTTTAGTGACCATGTCCATACAAGTGTCATGCAGTTCCAGCCCTAATTAAGCGTGGACTGCCCAAGTGTGCCTTATAAGGTGTAGTCCATAACTTGTGTCCTCCAGAGCTGGCAGATTCTCTGGTATTCTGTGGGACTTCTCAGTGTCCCATGTGTAAACTCCCCTCAGGACTCGACCTTCCCTCTATATAAATATGCACTGGAAAGAAGGCAGGGCCCAAAATCCCCCCAGAAAGGAGTCCAGAGCCAATTAACTCCTTCCCAGCCAGGGCAGACCAACTAACTTGCTTACACAAAAAAAAAAATCTTTGTAGGCACCTGCCCACACACTGCTATTTGAGTTGGTCTCTACACAGCAGCTATCTAGATTGGCAGCTCCAAAGACAGGGATTGTATGATTGTGTGTGTGTGTGTGTGTGTGTTTTCTTTTTAATTGCTGAACAGATGGACTTGTCCTTTTTCAACCTATTTATGTAAGGACTAGCTTTGGAGGCTGTACCCTGTTCCAGCTGGACTGGACTAGCAGGGCCAGCCTGAAATGTGACCTTAGGGTGGGTTCTATGTTGTGGCGCTTGCCAGACCTAGGTGTACGCGTGTGCCACAGAACACTTTCCAGGATTAGAGTCATGGCACAGCCTGAAGTGTAACCTGTCTCTGAACACTCACTTAGTGAATAAGGACGGTTGGGTTGAAGCATTGGGAGCTAGCTCACATTTGAAATTCCCACCACAGCAGGTTTGCTGCAGTAAGGGTTAAGACTTAGGATCAATCGCTGACCTAATCGTTTGGAACCTTCTGTACCGCCATTTAGCCTGAAGGAAGCTCATCCTGCTGCTGCACCTGATCTCAATGCGCCACATGATTTTCCAGTCTATTCAACAGCCCACCTACAATGACTCTGTAACCTCTGCTGCCTGAGCCCCTCATAAGCAAAAGCTGACCAGGTTTGTTGGTACTTGAGGTCACGTTAGACCTAGTTGCTTTGTGGAAGCAGCATGTTTTTTGCTAGGAACAACAAAGGGACATTCCACTGGCAACCTCAGCCATGCTTCCCAGTGGTTCAGGTGGCATTTGGCATATCCTCAGAAGAAACAAACACATGAAATCTGGATCTGGAGCCCCCTATTGTCATAGGATTGTCCTCATAGTCTAACTCCTAATTGTCTGGTTCTGCTGAAATACTGGGACATTCTGCCTGCAGAGGTGCTGCAGTGTGGCTCGAAAAATCCATTGGCCCTGTGGACATTGCCTATGATTCAAAGTCCAAACAGTCTACCCCTTGTCAGGCAGTTTTTTTTTGCAACATCTGCCATATGACTCATTCTGTGAGGATTGTAGATACCTTTAAAGTTCCTGGGCTTCAATTGAGAGTGTGTTGGAACTTTTCCTATTGAGAAGGGAATTTATTATTCGGGAGCCGTGGATGCATCGGTAATATCCATCGGTATGCTTACCTTTAAGGATTTCACTGGCAGGCAGGTGAACTCCCCCTAAAATCCCCCTAAAATCTTAAGTTTGCTTTAAACCATAATTAAACCTTCTAGAATTTTTTAAATCAATTGGACCCCAGGAGCTTTTAACCATAATGTTCTAGTATGCACTGTAATAGTATGCACAGCATATTAGCAAAATTATGACAGATTTATATGGCTAGTGATCCCTTCCAGCGCTGCAGTGCTCCTATTGGTCATGGCCTCTGTCATCTTCTCCTGGTCGTCTTTCCGGGTTTTGGTGCTTTGGCTGCTTAACTGGCCTTTGCCCCAGTAATGTTACTCTTATGCACGCACACTAGGGTCACATTATCGCGGCCTAGCAATGTGCTGTGAATGTACACTGAGCTGCACATGTCTTTTTTGGGGGGGGGGGGGGGTTTAATACCACTGAAAAAGGTCTGTCCTTGAATTGGTTAAAACCTTAATATGCCACACTGTGCGGAAAGTAGAGGAAAAGTCTAACTATTTAGAATGAATGAATACAAAGCTCCCTGTGAATGGCTGTGCAGCTCTCAACCTGACTCTATTTTGTTCAGGGAGTGGGATCAGCAACTCCCATCCCATTGCCTATATACAGCACTGTATACTGTACTGTATTTAGACGAATACAGTTATTATACAGTTACTAATTATACAGGCTAAATACAGTTATTACAGCATGCCCAGCAAGTGCATACAATAGTTCAGTAAATGGCCAATGGATGCGATCGCTGACCGGTGTGTTCTGGGGGGGACAGTCCCCCTGTCAGAACACAATAGCGCATCAGGGAGATCACTGTACTAACATTGCACAAAAACCTGCCTCTGTGTATCCAGGGTTAGGCTTTGCGATTTTTTTATTTTTTTATGGCTTTGGTACATGCTTCTCAAAAACCTTTTTATGTTCTTCTCTGTGAGCCACAAAATTCAAAAAGTGGACCTTCCTTAGTGAGCACTTCCCTGTTGCCCTATTCTTTCTTACATAGGCTCTGCTGAGTTTTGTAGTGTTTTTTTTTGATTCAGATGAGCCACATATTGTATTGGGTACCCATCAGCTCTGCAGGGACCTTGGTGATTGTGCAATTCTGCAAAACATACCTTCATTTCTGATGGCTAGAATTGATTTTGGTCATTTTATTTGTGTTTTTGAAGCTTTGATTAAAATATATTGTTATATTTTACAGAGATATTAAACCAGAGAATATTCTCATTGATCGGACTGGTCATTGTAAACTTGTAGATTTCGGTTCAGCAGCAAGAATGACTTCAAATAAAATTGTACGTATGCCTGATTTTTTTCAATTTTGCTTGTATGATCTCGCAATTATAGCACATTCATTAACTTCTCTCCCTGTACCTTAGGTAAATGCCCAGCTTCCTATCGGTACACCAGACTACATTGCTCCTGAAGTTCTCACAGTAATAAACGGTGACGGAAAAAACCTATGGGCCTGAATGTGATTGGTGGTCTGTAGGCATTATTGCATATGAAATGTTTTATGGAAAATCGCCATTCACAGAGGGAACCTCAACAAAAACCTTTAATAACATCATGAATTTTCAGGTTTTGTAATTTTTGGTGTTTATTTATTTCTTTTAGTAAGAAAGTGAACACTGTTGACAAAAGTTATTATTTATTTATTTTTGCAGCGTTTCTTGAAATTTCCGGAAGAACCAAAAATCAGCAAAGTCTTTCTCGACTTGATCCAAAGCTTACTATGTGGACAAAAAGAGAGACTAAATTTTGAAGATTTATGCTGTCATCCATTTTTTGCTAGTATTGACTGGGACAATATTCGAAACAGTGAGTAAAACTATAATTAGAGGTCGACCGATATATCAGCTGGCCGATATTTGTCCCTTTTTAAGAAATCGGCCGATTATTATGTAAATTAGTCTGATTAACTCTGAACGAACCGTGCTCTTTCCTTCGCCCTTCCCCCCACTCCATTGGTAGAACATAGTGGCGCTTGAAGCTTGCCAAAGCCGCTGAGTGAAACTGACACATGTAACTGAATATAGAGAGAGACCAGCTGACAAAATGTAGCGGTGATGTTGGGCGGGGACCCGGCAGCTATCAAACACTATCCAATGGGATGGGGTCTGGGTGGGCCGCTATGTGTATGTGGCCCCCACCCCCTTTCTTAAACAGCCCAATCATTGGCTGGTGATTAATAGCTGCTGGGTCCCGCCCACCTGACATCACCACTGAATTTTGACAGCTAGTCTCTCTCTGCATTCAGTTACATGTGTCAGTTTCACACACAGTTACCACTATATGGTCTCAGTGTGAAACCTGTCAGTGCAACCGGTGCTTCCAATCTTTGCCACCTGTCAGTGCCAGTTAGTGCTAATCGTTGTTTCCAATCAATGCCAGCCAATGCCACTTATCAGTGCCAATCAGTGTTTCTAATCAGTGTACTGTACCAAGGACATTAAGTATGTGGTAGAGTGACAGGAGCAAGCAGGGGGAGTGGAGTGGCAGTGGGTAAGTTTATGAGATGGAAAAAAAAAGAAAAATCGGCCTAAAATAAAAAATCGGCATTGTATATCGGCCATCTGTCGCCCCGATTTCTAATTATCGACATCGACCAGAGAAAAACCCATCGGTGGACCTCTAACTATAATAGTCTTTTTTTATGTCATTATACTGAAAATCGATACCTTTTAACAATAATGTTTTACATTGTTGCATATAAAAGCTTTGACATTACAAAGCTGAGTCATGTTTGTGAAATTGTTATCCATCTAGCCTATTTTTCTTTTTTTTACAGAGGTAACTATTTTAAATAGCTGTTCTGGATATGATAGTTGCTATACATTTAAGCTGTTGTCTGCTTGATTATTTTTCTTTTTTAATGGAGGTAATCATTTTAAATGACTTTTCTAGGGTAGGATGATATTAACAGTAATGCTGTCACGCCGAGTAACTGTAATGCTTGCCATTCCAAATCTTTTCATCCCCTTGTGCTGCTAGCTTTGAAACTCTCTTTCAACATGGTCAGTATGTTTGCAGCTGTGATGCACTACTAACTTGCTGTATGCTATCTCTCAGCAAAAAGGTGCAATCTTCTCCCGGTCTCTTTCCAGGTCTGAGGTCCTCTCTGTTCTCCAAAGGCTTGTCTTGTATGCAGAAACTCCTCACATGCCCAACAAAGGTACTTTGTGGCAGAACCTGACACTGAGCTGTGCCTGCGTGCGGCTCTCAGTGTAGAAATTGGTAAAACATTTCCAGCAGAGGAAGAGAATTTATAGCAGAAGAGCGATAGTCTCTACCACCATTAATGCATACCTGCTAGAATCGTTAAAAAAAAATATCTATCCAGTTATACTTTACCAGAGTCTCCCGCACTACCACGCAAATTGTGAAGCAAAGCAAAATTCAATAAATAATATAAATTATTATATAAATAAAGTCCTTCTGAAGCAGTCAAGGGCGTGGCCAGACGAAGTCTTCATGCAGCCACCATAGGTATCGGACACTAAAAACTAACCTTACGGGGGAAATGCTTGTTTAGAACCCCTTTCACACTGGAGGCATTTTTCTGGGGCTGAAAAATGCCTCCCCTGCAGCCGCAGTATGAAAGCCAGAGTGCTTTCACATTGGGGCAGTGCGCTTGCAGGACGTTAGAAAAAGTCCTGCAGGCAGCATCTTTGGAGCGGTTTAAGAGCGGTGCATACATTGCTCCTTCACTGTCCCCGCCCATTGAAATGAATGGGCGCCACTGCCAAAGTGCCTGCAAAGCTGTTCGGCAGCGGCGATTTTCGGACATATTTAACCCTATCTTCGGCTGCTAGAGTGGGCCGAAAAGCGATGCTAAAACAAAGGTAAAGCGCTGCTAAAACTAGCAGCGCTTTACCGATGACACAGCCGCGCTGTAAGTGTAAAAGGGGTCTTAAAGAGATAATTATTTCTATTTGCACTAGATATGAAGTGCACTCATTTTATGAGTGACATTTTTACCTTTTTGTTTTAACAAATTGATCTGGTAAGCTGATATATTGTATAATGAGGTTCTTTTTGTTCCCTTTGAGCTACTTTTGGAGGGAAATGTGCTCATATGTGGAGAAAGACACAGATAAAAGTTTGCATGGAGACAAAGCCCTTTTAAAGGGAAAGGCGCATATTGACCTCATTTTCAGTAGGTCAAAATCTGAGGTAAGCAGCCTGTTTGGAAGGTGGAAGAAGCACTCTGTGGTGGTGATTATTATTTTAAAACAGGGGTCCCCAACGCCCAGGTGCCGACTGGTGCTGGTCTGTAGCTGACTGTGCTGCATAGCAGGAGATGAGCGGTGACCATGGTCCACACAGGGTTATTACAGACCGTGGTCGCCGCTCATCTCCTGTGTCCTCCCCCGGCTCCTCTGGCCGCCAATGTCATTGTATCAGCAGGGCAGGGGCTAGGAGGAACTGCAGAGTCTGAATAGAGAGCTCCTTCTGCCCCCTGCCCTGCTAATAGGGTGACATAGTTGGCCGGACTGGTGGGAGTAGGAGCTGGGAGAGGACACACGGACTGTTAACAGCCTCTGCTCTGCAGGTAGGAGTCCTTAGCACAGGAGGCAGAGATTGATGTTATAGAGGAACAGAGGAGTGGCACTGTAATGTAAAGGGGGCTCTGTAATATAAAAGGGACTGCATTGTAAAGGGGCACTGTTACAGCACAGTCCCCTTTATATCACAGTGCCCCCTTTACATCACAGCCCCACTTTTTTTACATTACAATACAGTCCCCTATATATCACAGCCCCACTTTACATTACAGTACAGTGCCCTTTACCTCACAGCCCCACTTTACATTACAGTACAGTCCCCCTTACCTCACAGCCCCACTTTACATTACAGTACAGTCCCCTTTATATCACAGCCCCCCTATAAAGTGCTGTCCCCTTTAAATCCCACTTCACATTACAGTCCCCTGTACATCATAGCCCCACTTTACATTACAGTACAGTCCCCTTTACATCACAGCCCCACTTTACAGTCCCCTATATATCACAGCCCCACTTCACATTACAGTCCCCTTTACATCACAGCCCCACTTTACATTACAGTACAGTCCCCTTTATATCACAGCCCCACTTTACATTACAGTACAGTGCCCTTTACCTCACAGCCCCACTTTACATTACAGTACAGTCCCCCTTACCTCACAGCCCCACTTTACATTACAGTACAGTCCCCTTTATATCACAGCCCCCCTATAAAGTGCTGTCCCCTTTAAATCACAGTTCTCCCTTTTACAATGCAGTCTCCTCTATATCACTGTACACCCTTTACGTTACCGTGCCCCCTTTACAGAGCAATCCCTGTTACATTTATGTTAAGGTAACTGCACTGTAAAGGGGGGAAGGGGTGCCGTGATGTGAAAGTGAACTGAGGATACCATGGAAATGCTTTAAACAGGGAACTGTGATGCAAAGGGAAACTGTGGACACTAATATAAAGGGGTGTATGTGGTGTGAAGGGGGCTGAAAACAGACTTTGTGAATATCCCATCCCCTGACCCATCCACCACAACCACCATCCTCCCACAGCACGCCGCCCCCAGCCCTAGGAAATTTGTCTGCCATGCAACCGGTCCCTGGAGCCAAAAAGGTTGGGAACCGTTGGTTTACAATATTTACTAATGACGTTGAATTCTTTATGGACTCAAATTGAGGTGGAAGAAAAAAGTTCTTCTGTTTTCCAGTCCAACAAAGTAGAACACGTGACCTGTTTCCAAAACCTGGGTATTAATAATTTCGCTGCATTCAACAGATGTAGAGTGATACTTTTCTTTATAAAATTTGGAAAAAAGTGTGCAAAGGTAAGAATTCTATAGGTCTAAAAGTCTATTCTTGATCCATGGAGCAATCTCCTTCCAAATGGTTTGATTTTAAGACAGGTCCACCATCTATGGAGAAATGTACATCTCTGTTTACAAAACAGTGAAGATTTAGTTTAGCGCTCTCTCCCACTCTAAAAAAATAGGGGACTGAGGTGTATTGGCTACCGAGGACCACTCTATATATTTGAGATAACGGATGTCTAGGCTCTGAGATCGTCATACACAAACACTCAAATGTAGTAAGTGAACTGAAGGGCCTCACTCGAGGTTCCAGTTTATTTAAAAAAAAAAAAAATCAGTCAAATATTTGAGGGGCATATTTATCCAATTTGTTCATTCTATCCCACACTGATAAAGAATTTCATGTTAATGGAGATGTCCATTCTGATAAACCCCTAAAAGTAGTTTCTACCTGCTAATGTTTTTTCTAAAGGTACCGATTCTTTACTTGAGGAATCATGACACCAGTTTAAGATACGTACCAAAACCATAGCCTTTTAATACAAGGCCACATCTGGAAGCCCAACTCAACCTTCCCATTTACTTCTATGTAAAATATCACAGGCTACACTAAATTGTTCTAGGTAATATACTCATTTTGAGAGTGTTCACTTTTCAAACCATGTCAAAAACTGGCCTTTCTATCTCTGCAAGTCCCTTGTTATCCCTCTTAACAGAGTCTACAATCCGGTGAAGGATGCATCTATAGTTAAGGACCCCACCAACAAGTGTATGAAGGCCCTTAATGGAACAAGCTGGCAGGCCCTGCTTTGCAGCCTGTCCTGGCTGTGACCTTATCTGTCAAATCTTAGCTCAGGGGTGTCAAACTCGTTTTTTTTATAATGGGCCGCATCAGCAGTATGAATGCCTTCTAAGGGCCAGTTGTATCTGCGGTGCGCTATGCATGTAGCGCAGGGTTCAGGATTACGCTACATACAGACTGCAAAGTTCAGGAGTACACTACATGCAGAGTTCAGGGGTGCGCTAAGTAGGGGTGCACTCTATACAGAGTGCAACCCCAACCCCCCCCCCCCCCCAAAGGTTCTTCTCATCTCGAATCCTGCCTGACCCGGTTCTAGTATCTCCCTGTGTAGGCGGCTCTGCCTCACCTTGCAGGGAGATAATTTTCTCTCGCTGGAGATCTCGGCTCACCTCTCGCTGGAGATCTGTCACCCATCGTGAGTGAGTATGTGCAGGAATCTTACATCTGGGAGCCACTGAAAGCAAAGCTGTCCCTTGTAAGCACAAAAGGCTTCTGTGTTTACAAGTGACAGTGGGGAGCAGGATAGGCGGTCGAGAGCCACATTCCAGGTACAAAACTGGGTGCGAGGGCCATATGGCCATTAATTGTTAAACATAAGTACTCTAGCTGATTGCTATAAGGCATTTCAGAGGAACCTGGCAGTAGATTCCTTGTTCATAGAGCATTTGGAACTCAAGACCGCAGGTTGAACTGCAGCGCGGACGAGTTGTTAGAGGTCTCTTGCCTCCATCTTTTGTATGGATCTCCTGTCAGTGAGCATTACTAACAGTTCTATGTCTGCCTCCCCAACACCCTTCTTTTGGCTATAGTGTTGGACTGCGGAGTCTGCGCACAAAAAGCATTTACTCTGCATGCACTTCGAGGGAGGTCTCTTTTAGAGCTGCTCTGGTTGTCATCATTGAGGATGTTGCTAGCAGCAAGAGTAACCATCTTCCTCAGAAGAAACCTAGGGCTCAGTCTGAGAACACACTCATTGAAGGCCAAGAAGGGTCCCTTTCATTACTCCCAGGTCTCAACTCCCCTTTAAATCTGGCACCTAATCCATCCACAAATCCAGGCATGAGGGGGCACCCCACTTTCAAAAGTGGGATGAAATCTGTTGGTTTTTGTGGACGTTGTTGGCCATTGACACTGGGGTGGAATGTAAAGAGAAATATCAACAGGGACAAGTGTTGGTGTTGATTGCAACTACCTGTTGGCTACATCGCTTTGTGGTTCCATAACCTAATGGTGACATTGGGGGCACATAACCTGCAATATGAGATGTGACCTCATGAGCGTCTTTATTCGTTGGAAGGTTAATGACTTTTGTGGCTTCATCAGCTTTCCGGGTGCATGGCCTGTAATTGGCATACTGCAGAACCTGCTCATTATAGGTAACAGTTTTGTTTTTACAAATTGTATCACCGCTCTCCATCGCCATCATTTCTTGTTTTCTCTCCTCTATCTGTGCTTTATAGTTTGATTAGTGGTTTGCAATGCAGTTTCTACAATGGTTTCTACAATGCAGTAACTATCTTCCTTTCCTTTGAAAGTGCCATTGCTTTATCATCGTGATGAAAAACATTCATTGTTTGAGTGTCATTTTAAGAAGATTTATTTTCAAAATAAAATAGATTTCTTATATTTTCTTTCATGGGGTTTTTTAATAATTCTTGTTGATCTTCTTAGAAAGGCTTTTTAAAGTTTTCCACAAATCTCATGCATGTAGTTACTTCTGCTCTGTTGATGACAGTGGCTGACATATTAATATACTGAAATAGAACATTCTGCTTGGCAGCTTCTCATAATCCAAAAGGCGTTCACGTGCTTATAATGTATCTGTTCAGAATAGCATGCCTGAATGTATTTGATCTTTTAAAATGCATCTGTGCCCTGACTATGAACATATTTTTTTACATATCTTTAACAAGCAGTTATACTTGTGTGACCTATGAAGTGAGACCCATGGCGGATCGCTCTTCTGAGGGCACATTCCCCTCTGTTTTTCATCTGAAGATCTGGCCAGTAACGCACTACCTGTAATATAGTGCCTACATTCTGGATGGAGGAGCAACAGAGACACCTTTTGGATAGCAGTATTGTTAATCTGGGTGATAGGGAATGTTGGATGTACTAACAGATTTAGATACACTAATAAATTGAAGCCAAACTCCAGCTCACACTTTTTAAGCAGGTTACTGGATCAGTTTTTTTGGGGATACAGGTTTTACATTAAAAAAAACACAGCTGATTGTTGCAAGTGCCCCTGTCAGTGGTAAATGTTTTGTCTCAACCCTCTGCTACATCTGCAGGACAGCTTGTTCTTTTGAAAAACAAAAACCTTCCTTTACCAGATCACCTGGTGAACATAAAGGAAAGAAAGCCTAAGCCCTGGTTCACACTGGTGCGTTTTGGCATGCGCTTTGGCATGTCAAATCGCATGTCAAAACGGCGGTGAGTGCCGGCAATGGCACCGTCTTAATTAAGACGGTGCGACGCCGCATCTGCGGCATTCACCGATTTCAAAAAGTAGTCTCTGTATTCCTTTTTGCGATTTTGGCCCGCGATTTACATTGACATCTGTGCAGAAACCTGCACAGGTGTCTCTGTAATCGCGGCCGAAATCAGGACTGCCAGCGGGAGTGAAATTGTGCGAGTTCAGCTGAAATTGTGCGAGTTCAGCTGAAATTGTGCGAGTTCAGCTGAAATTGTGCGAGTTCAGCTGAAATTGTGCGAGTTCAGCTGAAATTGTGCGAGTTCAGCTGAAATTGTGCGAGTTCAGCTGAAATTGTGCGAGTTCAGCTGAAATTGTGCGAGTTCAGCTGAAATTGTGCGAGTTCAGCTGAAATTGTGCGAGTTCAGCTGAAATTGTGCGAGTTCAGCTGAAATTGTGCGAGTTCAGCTGAAATTGTGCGAGTTCAGCTGAAATTGTGCGAGTTCAGCTGAAATTGTGCGAGTTCAGCTGAAATTGTGCGAGTTCAGCTGAAATTGTGCGAGTTCAGCTGAAATTGTGCGAGTTCAGCTGAAATTGTGCGAGTTCAGCTGAAATTGTGCGAGTTCAGCGAAATTGTGCGAGTCAGCTGAAATTGTGCGTTCAGCTGAAATTGTGCGAGTCAGCTGAAATTGTGCGTTCAGCGAAATTGTGCGAGTCAGCTGAAATTGTGCGAGTCGCGAAATTGTGCGGTTCAGCTGAAATTCAGTTCAGCTGAAATCGTGCGAGTTCAGCAAATCGCGAGTTCAGTGTGAACCTGGGCTTAAAAAGAAAACGTATGCAGCTATCACAATTAGTAATCCGTAAGCTGCAAAAAATGTAAGGTTTTCTTTTGTTTTTATGACTGCTTGAAGTATTTTTGCCTTATTTTAGTGCATGAATACTTTGCTTGATATAGTATTTATCTGCTCTATATCTTACATCAATTGGATCTTATCTTATTTGGTGTTTGCAGACTGACAAAGCTGGTGTTCATGGTAAATAGCACATCAGCGTAAAGTTTATGTCCAGACAGAACTTTATTTTTTAGTTTAAAATAGAATGGGTAAAGGTTAAAACGTCTGGGGGGGAAAAAAGGGTCATGATCAGATGAGGTCCACAAGGACCACCCCAAATAACAATTGCCTCCTTCCTCTGTCTGGGTACAGCTTGTGTTTCAGAAAAGCTGAAGTGTCTTGCTGTGCACACACTAAATGATTCTTTCTCCCAGGGTGTCCAGTATGATCATAGTACCAATAATGGGCAACAGTTGGATGCAAGCTGTCAAGTTGAAAGCACTGTTAGGGGGAGGGGAGGATCAGTGGAATCAAAGAGGTATAGGTAGTACTATAATGTGATAATTGTAAACAAAATGATACTAGTAAAAGGTAAAACTGAAATTAATCAGAAATAAAATGTTTCAAAGTTTAGAGCAAAAAATAGCAACAGTAAGTACTTTCATAAACACAAAATCAGTGTACTTGCAAAAAGGAAATAAAGCCTGGTACACACTATGAGTTTTTGGTTGAACGGGAAAAACTGTTTGCTTCGGTCAGAGCTGCTGTACTTACAATCCGACTTTAGTACAGCAATCTCCCCTACTAAGCTGTTTTATTCTGACAGGGGGACAGCCCTTCCCCCCCCCCCCCAGAACTCTTCTATCAGGGCTCTCAGCCATTGGCTGAGAGCCCTGATTGGGAACTGGTTGGCTGCTGGTTTTCCAGCATGCTTATCTGACAGAAGCTGGCCAAACGGCTGGCTTCTGTTGGACTGGCTGCCATACATAGTTGCATATTTGGGTTGAAAAAATACATAATAATGCAATCCCATATACACAATCGATCGCCCACGGTTGATCCAGACGAAGGCCAAAAACCCCAGCAAAGCATGATCCAATTTGCTACAGCAGGGGAAAAAAAATCCTTCCTGATCCCTTGAGAGGCAATCTGATTTTCCCTGGATCAACTTTACCTTTTGTAGCAGAATCTCTTACCTATTCCAGTCTAATGAGTACCTTCAAGGCCAAAGATAACTGACATCCTTCAATATGTGGTGGGTTGTGAGGCATAGTGGGTGCAAAGGTGATAAGTCATTGGGCGCCAGACACTTCTTGGATGTAAAAGGTTTTATTTCTTTGACAGTTATTTTTATATTTTGCAGGGGAAAGAGGGTTAGGGCCAGGACACCCTTAAGTAGTTGCAATTTCAATTGGCAGACTCCGAGACTTCGGTGACACTTCTGCACGTGGTAGCAGTTCTTAAACCGTTCCTAACTCAAAGTAACAGTTCTCTCAGCTGTACTACAACTTCTCCTTGTAGTTCTTCTGCCCCCTTGAGCTCCTGGTCTCTCACTAGACCCTCTGATTCACTACTCTGAATCCCATGAGCGCCTCAAGGCTTTTGGGGTGGTATCGCCCTCAAGCGTCGCCCACGCTTCCCTGCTGGATCCCTGACTTGACACTCCGGATACATTCAAGCTTTACCTCTGCTGACTGACTCGATCCCTAGCTTGGCACACAAGGCTGCTCTGCAAGCGTCACCTCCGCTGGTTGGGTCCCTGACTTGATCACCACCTGAAGTTTACTGATTCAACACCGTGCCCATTGTATTAAGGTGAAAAACCATGAGGGTTTACAACCCCTTTAACTAGAGTAGCTACTCTTAACAAGGAATTTGGCAAGAAGCTCCCTAACTAAACACAAGGGTGCTACACCTTTAAATATTAGTATGCAGTTATATTATGTACATTTAGGAAAGAATCCAGGCCTTTTTTAAAGCAATCTACTGAGCTGGCCAGAACCACCTCTGGAGGGAGTCTAATCCACATTTACACAGCTCTTACTGTGAAGAAACCTTTCAATATTTGGAGATTAAATCTTTTTTCCTCTAGATGTATAGAGTGCCTCCATGCCTGTGATGACCTTATAGTGAATTTGGTGTCGTTATTCACTTTATGGACCACTTATGTATTTGTACATGTTGATCATATCCCCTCTTAATCTCCTCTTCTCAAGAGAGAATACATTCAGTTCCTCTAATCTTTCCTCATATCTGAGCTCCTCCATGCCTCCTATCAGTTTGGTTGCCCTTCTCTGCACTTTCTCCAGTTCTCCAATATCCTTTTTGAGAACTGGTGCCCAAAACTGAACTGCATATTCCAGATGTGGTCTTACTAATGATTTGTACAGGGGCATAATGATCTTTCCCTTTCTGGAGTCCATACCTCTCTTAATACAAAATAAATTTGCTCGCTTTGGAAACTGCAGCTTGAAATTGCATGCTGTTTTTGACTCCCCTAGTATCTCCCCTTGTTCTCCCCTAGTATCTATGATGCATGCATATTCTTAGCCCCCAAGTGTATAACTTTACATTTATTAACCTTAAACCTCATTTGCCACTTGGTTGCCAAATTAGAGGTCGTCTTTTAAATTAGAGACCTCCTGTAAGGACGTTTTTGCACTGCACAGCTTAGTGTAGTATGCAAAGCCAGAAATGTTACTTTTAATCCCAGACCCAATATCATTTATAAAGATATTAAAAAGTAAGGGCCCCAACATTGAACCTTGGGGTACATCACTATTAACCTTAGTAAGAATCGGTAACCACTACTCTAAATTCTGTCTTTTAGACAGTTTTCTATCCATTTACACATTGATCTTTCCAAGTCTGTAGACTTACACATTAGTTGTATGTGGGGAACTGTCAAAAGCTTTTGTAAAATCCAAGTATACCACAGCCACCCCTATGTTCAAGGTTTTTCTTACCTGCTCGTAAAAATGTATCTGGTTTCTTTGAAAACTTCTGTCTTTCATGTCTATAGTTACTTGGTAAAGACTTTGATCCCTTTTTTAAATATGGGTACCACATTGGCCCTGCGCCAATCCGGTGGCACCATTTCAGTTATTAACAAGTTCCTAAATATTAGAAACAATGGCCTTGAAATGATAGAGCTCAACTATTTTAGGATCTGTGGGTGGATGCCATCTGGTCCAGGTGCTTTATACACCTTTATTCTGTCTAAATATTTCTGGACCATATCACTTTTGAGCCATTGTGGATCACTTGGGGCTATGTCACTGCCACCCCCATTATTCACATAAGCCCCCCCATGCTCCTTTATATACACAGAGCTGAAGAATGTATATATTAACTTTGCCTTCTCTTTGTCCCCAGTGACCCACTCTAGATTATTTTGTAAAGGGCCTACATGCTCAGACCTGACCTTTTTACTATTAATATATTTAAATCATTTTTTGGGGTTTGTCCTATCTTTTGCAATTTGTCATTCGTTTTGAATTTTTGTGTCCTTGATTTCCTTTTTTCATATTCTGTTATATTATTTCAATAAAGTGGGACTACTGCGCTACTAAATTGGTCTATCCAGAAATCAGTGACAATATGCAGCAAACACAAAAATGCATACACAGCACCTAATAATGTAAATTCAATGTGAGTGATAGCGCAAATTGTAAAAACAAATCATAACATACACAATGGGTGATATATAAAGTGCACAAAAGTATACGTGCCAAACACAAAAAAATATATATATAAAATATATCGGAGACAAAAATAAGTCCAAAGAAAGTGCAAAAACTTGAATAAGTGCACTAATGTTCCATAATGGTGAAAACAGTGTGAAAGGATGTCCACTGATCAGAGAGATGTGAGGAAAAACACCACCACACAGCGCGTCTGGTCTCCCAGAACTCTCACCTCCAGCAAGTGAAAACAGGCATATAGGATAATCCTCTGTGTGGAAACCTCCCTGGATGGTCTTGTTCACCACCACGGATCGGTGGGAAGATAGGCACCTGAGATCTCAGATGACAGTGGAAAAGAGGAGAGGGGGAAGGACAAAAGCCTCCAATCGTGTATTATCCTTGGTATAAAAGTATTTAATAAGGAATTGCACTTACAGGTAAAATTAATACAATTCGCATGTAAACAACGGTGATCGCAGCACTTGTAGCACGTCACTCACTGCACGTCTTTCCCTTCCCTACGCGTTACGACACAGGGTCACGTGTCTTCATCTGGTGGATTCTGAGATCTCAGGTACCCAGATGAAGACACCTGACCCTGTGTCGTAACACTTGCTGGAAGTGAGAGTTCTGGGAGACCAGACGCGCTATGTGGTGGTGTTTTTCCTCACATCTCTCTGATCAGTGGACATCCTTTCACACTGTTTTCACCATTATGGAACATTAGTGCACTTATTCAAGTTTTTGCACTTTCTTTGGACTTACTTTTGTCCCTGATATTTTATATATATATTTTTTTGTGTTTGGCAGGTATACTTTTGTGCACTTTATATATCACCCATTGTGCACTGTTATATTATTTGTAGCATTTAAAATAAGCTATTTTCTTATTATTCATAGCCATTTTAATTTTGGCAGTGAGCAACATAGGTTTTGTTTTTAGCCTTTTAAACATATTTCCCATGGGAATATACTTTGCAGTGAGTTTGCATACAGTCTTTTTGAAGAATTCCCATTTCTGTTCTGTGACCTTTTTGATGCCAATATTTCCTCCCAGTCTCAGTTATGGAGAGCAGCCCTCATCCTTGGTAAATTTGCTCTCTTAAAGTTGTTTTTCTATCTTTCCTGTATGTGTTTGTTGCTTACAGCTAATATTACTGTAAATTAAAGCGGAGTTCCACCCAAAATTTGAACTTCCGCTAATCCCACTCCTCACCCCCTTACCACATTTGGCATGTAATTTTTTGGGGGGGGGAGTGGGGGCTTCAGGAGGAGTGGGACTTCCTGTCCCACTTCCTCCTTCCGCCGAGGGGCTGGTTAGGCGATTAAGCTTAATCGCCTACAGCAGCCCCTCCCTGTAGGCGATCGCATGGAACACTGACAGGTCCCATGCGATCGCCTGTCCAATCAGCGGCGCATGCGCAGTGCCGCTCACGCATGCGCAGTGGGTGCCTGGCCGTGAAGCCGAAGGCTGTCACGGCCGGGTGCCCACAGTTGCGATGAGGACGCCGGCCGGGGAGGGGGGGAGAGGAGCGGAGCCCCGGTCGGCGAGTCTCTGGAACGCTGGAGCAGGTAAGTGTCTGTTTATTAAAAGCCAGCAGCTACACTTTTTGTAGCTGCTGACTTTTAATAAACATATAAGTAGGCTGGAACACCCCTTTAAATCATGTTATGGTCACTGCTATCCAGATGTGTTTTTTTTTTTTTTTTTTTTCATATAAATATTGGTAATAATCTCTGCATGGTTTGAGATTACCAGATCCAGCAGAGCGTCATTCCTAGTCGGGGCCTTAATAAACTGGACCATAAAATTGTCATACACATTGACTTTTTTTTTAACTGGCTGACATTCGCCCCATGTGTATGGGGCTTTAGAGACAAATTTACATTCAGCCCCCTGAGTGTCACTGTCAGCAGGGTGGGGATCCAGAAATATTCTCTCTGTAACAGTATTCTTGTGACCACCACGATTTGAGAATATATTCAACGACCATGGCACGTACATTTAGGTTGTTGGATTTTAGCGTGTTCTTCCACAAAATGTACAGCCACTGGCCTGTCTCTATTGTTGGGCTTTATCATCTGCGAAAACCAAAGACTTACCTGAATATCGGTGGAAAAACAAAAGAATTAGAGGGTGCACTGGCCTAGCACATTATCTCTAAAACCATTTATTCAAAAGAATTAGTAAATGTATGTACTCACCAACAACATGACAGACACAGCACTTGAAAGTTATACAGTCAGTTCGTCCATTCCACGTGCTCCTAGGCTATGGAGGATATCACCAAGGATCCAAATGGCTTATACGTTTTGATCACACAGCGAACGTCATGTTGTTGGTGAGTAGACACATTTACAAATTCTTTTGAATAAACGTTTATAGAGATACTGTGCTAAGCCAGTGGGCCCATTAATTTTTGTGTTTTTCCAGTTAAAGTGGGCAGCAAGCTGTTGTGCATTTTATATCTTATGTTGAGTGGCAAGTGCTGGTGTTGGAAATAGAAAGTTTGGTCCTTCGCGCTATCAAGTGAATCAATCTACTCTAAATAATAATGTGGAAAATTGCTGCTAGACCTAAAGTGTACACAGTGCACAAATTTGGTAATGAATAAAAAAGTGATTAGCGCAACTTTCTAATGGTAAAAAATCACATGTATGTGCTAAACTAACTAATAAATCGTAGGCAAATATCTACTGTGCAAAATGAGCAATAATCATACTGTGCAAAATAAGCAATATATCAAACTGTGCAAATAAGCAATATAAAGTCCAAAATAACTAAGAAAAGAGAAATGATAAGATAAGAAAAGCGCTGAAATAACGTCCACAATATCTTATGTAAACAAATAGATAAAGTGCTGAAATGACGGTGATGAACGTAGCGTCAAAAAAAGTGTCTTCTATAGGAAATTTTTGTGACTACCACTCAATGCTCTCTGGGCTCTTACCTCAGTAAGGAGTACCGTATTTATCAGCGTATACTGCGCATTTTTTTGTCCTGAAATTCAGGGCAAAATCGTGGGTGCGCGATATACGCCGATACCCGCTTCCCGCGCCGAGTTTGAATTACTGCGCCGGCATATACCGAGTGCAGTACACTCGTGTATAGTCGGGCAGGCTCGGCTTCTCTCGCAGTCACGTCCTGGACGTACAGGACGTGACCGCGAGAGGAGCCGAGCCTGCCCGACTATACACGAGTGTACTGCGCTCGGTATATGCCGACGCAGTAACTCAAATTCAGCGCGGGAAGTGGGGATCGAGCGGGGAGGACACCGCAGAAGGACGCCAGACCCGACGAGGAGGACACCACCGAAGCCGCAGACGGACGCTGGACCCGACGAGGAGGACACCACCGAAGCCGCAGACGGACGCTGGACCCGACGAGGAGGACACCACCGAAGCCGCAGACAGACGCTGGACCCGACGAGGAGGACACCACCGAAGCCGCAGACGGACGCTGGACCCGACGAGGAGGACACCACTGAAGCCGCAGACGGAGGCTGGACCCGACGAGGCCACCGATGGACGCCGCGCAAGACACCAAAACTGTAAGTACTAAAATCTTTTTTTTTTTACAGGAATGCGGATCCACTTTAGGGGTGCTCGCTATACGCCGGAGCGCGCAATACCCCGATAAATACGGTATATATAGCCTTGACGATTTCCTTAACTGGGGGGATGGGGGTAGATCTCCTGGTCTTTGAATCCAGAAATGGCAGGTGGTGTCTCTCCAGGTTATGTTTTCCAAATAAAGATGATGGCTTCCAAACTCCCCAGTGTAATTTATTTGCGGGATTCCGGCATATAAAGGGGATAAAGAAAAATCTCCCATAGTGCAAAACGTAGAACAAAGTAGGTTTATTAAAACAGCCAAATGGGCACTTGCAAGGAAAAAGTTAAAAAACAGCAGAGAAGTACAAACTACAGCGTTGCAGACACCTCTTACTTCACTTCCTGTTAGTTCAATAACCGGCCACTCCCTATGCATTACATCTCGACACGTGACTTCATCAGGGTATTGGACCGCCATACTCATGTGCAGGAGATTTTGTTTTATTCTGCCTGAATATCAATTTGATGCTTCTGAAATTTGCTTTGAATTTTTTTAGGTTTTTGCCAATGTATACCGATAAACAATGTAACTTTAGAACGTTGATGCAAAATTCCATATTGAAATTCCAATAATCATCTATCTGATAAATATGCCCTATGTGAGGATGAGAAACAGTTGAACCTTCTGTCATCTTGAAAAGGGGACTATGTTTCCAAAATATTTGGAAAATGTTACATGGGACTATATAAAAGCTTTTAGATGTGACCCTGGTGTGTGACGACTTTTGCTACTTATTGGATTTATATAGTTGCATGATTTTGCTGGGAAACCAACATTTTTTTTTTCTGTGTTGTTGGTGGAGATTTTTCCTTGCTTCCTTTCTAGTGAAATCATTGCAAATAAGAAATTTCTCTAAAAGGTGGCAAAAGGTATTAATTACTTGGCAGTAGCATTTTGTATATGGTGTGTCAGTTTGGTGCAGATGGGAATTGCACACATTTCCATTTTTCGTTCTAAAACAGGGCCTCCTAAAGGCTAAGTTGGGCAGAATTTCAGTTTTCATAATAGAATCTTTTTGTAATATCATTCTGGCCCAGCCATTCCAATGTTCTTATGTGTCACTTACCTTATCAAAAAAAAAAAAAAAAGGTTTAACATTTAATGTTTCTGTCGTCTGTTTTAAAACTTTCTGGTTGCATCACTTCCTGTAGGTCGGCTCCCATTATTCTCTGTGTTTTTCCATCACAGAAAAGGATGTGATAGGGCGTGAATTACCAGTCTGGACCACACTTCCCTCATTACAATACCACCACCTAAACTTAGTACACACTATCAGTTTTTTTTCCATTCGATCTAGATCCGGCCTGAGCTGCTGTACTAACAATCCCCCGCCAAAACACTCCAGTCGGTACTCTCAGCCATTGGCTGAGAGTGTTGATTGGAAGCTGGTCGACCACTCTTTTTTCCGCATGCATGTCCGACAGAAGCCAGCCACCATATACATGGGCAAATTGTCGGCCAGTTTTTATTGAACCAGTCGTTGCTCAACATTAGACCTGTGTGTACTAGGCTTTAAGGTGACCATACACATTGCAATCAAAATGTACAATCTCCTTTTAGATCTCCCATGTAGTGCAAGGGCATACCTGATTTGTTTCAAATTGATAGATTATTCAGGTGGGTCCTCCTGTTCCATAGTTCTAGTAAATCTTAAAGGAAATTGTACAGAGATTATAAGATCAGATTGCATAGTATATTATTGATGAAAGCTATTGATGCTCCTGTGAGGGCAATGAAATGTGAGGGAATGTATATGTATTATTGAAAAAAAATTAAAGATTGCGTAGTATATGACCATCTTTATACAAGTACATAGGAAGGAGTGGATGGAGACACTCGGCTGTTAGGCCCGTTTACATCGTCAAATAGCTAGAACTCACATTCCCATAAACTTTTTGGAGGGGTTTATGCTCGTCATGCTTAGGGCAGCTCATTTACAGTGCAGCTTTGAAATCGCGTTGCTTCAGCGCATTTTTTTTTTGTTTTTGTTTTTTATCAATACATTTTTATTGGGTTTATCAATTTACAACACTTGAGGTAGTTGCATTCAATATACAACTTAAGTAGTATAATCACCTTGTACAGGCAAACATTTAACAAAAAAAGAATACGGTACTCGGCGACCTAGGCCAGCCTACCCCAATTGGGTACAAACTGTAGGACTGGGAGGTCACCAAGATGATCAGTGGTACACTTATACAGCTAAAGTAAATACAAATAAAGGAGGGGGGGGGGATGGAGAAAACTGAAATAAAGGCTGCCGTTAGTCATTATCTATACCAAAGATTCAGTATTTTATAATTTTATTCTTCAGACTATAGGAAGATTATTAAAGTAAGGAATCTTTTAAATATTTGGAAGCTTTCAGGTGGGTTAACCACATTTTCCATTTTCTACGATAGAGGATTATAGAATCATTCTTATAGTCTAATAATAGTTCTATTTGAGCTATCCCAGTGTTCAATGCAAGAGGATGACTTACTTATTGTTTGAAATGCTTTAATCCACTGAGTCGGGGAAAAGATCTGGTCCAGATCTCTTTCCCATTTCAGCATATTTGTGTTTTTGGTAAACATTTGGGAGGATAACACATCGTAGAAGAAAGATATACCTTTCTTGTTATCATTTTTCTGAGGAGAGAGGAACTCCCAAAGGTTCATAGGGATTTCGATCAAATTACTGGGAGCTTCAGCGCAATTTAAAAGCATCTGTGCAATTCTTAAACCACCTGATTTCAATGCGACTTAATTTAATCTCTTGCCGTCCGCGCTATAGCCGAATGACGGCTACAGCGCGCACCTGAATTGCCAGGAAAACGTCAATAGACGTCGTCCCGTGCTCGAGCGGCCTGCGCGCGTGGCTCGCTCTGTGATCAGTGACTCTGAGACTCGCTGGATCGCAGATCGGAGTAAGGGGTCGGTCCCGGCCCCTTACCACGTGATCAGCTGTCAGCCAATAACAGCTGATCATTTGATGTAAACAGAGCCGGTAATCGGCTATTTTTTCTCCTGGCGCTGATAGTGTAAGGAGGAAAAAAAAGCTGATCACCGGCAGAAGACAGTGGGACAGCGGTCCCGATCAGGGAGAGCTGCAGACTGCTCATGTGTGCCACCTATCAGTGCCCACAGTGCAAATTCTAAAAGTCCCTAATCGGTGCCTCAAACAGTGCTGCCCATCATTGTCACCTACCAGGGCCAGTCATTGTCACCTATCAGTCCTGCCTTATCGGTCCCCATCAGTGCTGCCTTATCTGTGCCCGCCAGTGCAGCCTCCTCAGCTCATATCAATGAAGGAGAAAATTACCTGTTTGCAAAATTTTTAACAAAATATGAAACATGGTTTCTTTTTTTTTTTTTTTCAAAATTTTCCATCTTTTTTGTTTGTTTAGCAAAAAATAAAAACCCCAGAGGTGATCAAATACCACCAAAAGAAAGCTCTATGTGTGTGGGAAAAAAATGATAAAAATTACATCTGGGTACAGCGTTGTATGACCGCGCAATTGTCATTTAAAGTGCATCAGCGCGGAAAGCTGAACATTGGTCTGGGCAGGAGGGGGGTTTAAGTGCCTAGTAGGCAAGTGGTTAACCAGAAGTCAATGCAAGCCGCAATAAAATTACAAATCGGGTGTGACTTGTCATGTGATGTTTGAATTGTCAAATGGCATGACAAATCTCACTGTTGTGAACCATAAAAAAAAAAAAATGCATCCAAGGGTAAAATAGGAATCGGTAATTGGTATCGGCAAGAACTTGAGAAAAAGTATTGGTACTCGTACATAAAAAAACTGCTATTGGTGCAATCTTATAAACCACTGTAGTATGAGGCTGGAACATAACATTGAGAAAAGTGAAAAGGGTCTAAATACACTGTCAATTCTTATAATTGGCTAATTCACACTGGGTGTTTACTTGTGTTTAGGTGTATTTAGGTTAGCTATCTTTAGAGAAAATACAATTCTGTGCATCTGAGGCAAATTACGGTAAACACTCAAACGTGTAAAAATGCACATAAATGTGAGTAAACCCGGGTAAAGACAAGTACAGCTAAACTCAGGAGATCTCGATCTGGGAGGAAGAACCTTTTTTTCCTGTGTTTAGATAACCTAAATGTGGGAGGTGAGGGAGTTTTGACCATTATTTTGCTCCTGCGCTCACGCACAGGATTGTCACATGTTTACGCTTAGTTTGACAACTGGAAAATATCAAGGCCGGCTCCAGTGCGTAGGTGTAAATATATAACTGGATGTATTCCTGTTTTTTCATTGGAAGATAGATACATGCTTGCAGCCTATTTATACTCAATGTGTTGCTTTAACATGCACACGTTTACTGCTTTTTTTTTTCTTTTACTACAAGTGGTTAATTTAATGGTTTCTCTGGATCTGCGCTATTGTGCATATACTGTGCGAGCCGTCTGGATGGCTGTAATGAAGACTGCTTTTCAAACCAGTGGTCTCATTGAAATTTAAATTGACCTGCTCAGTGTGGCCTGTGCTGCTTCTCTCACTCATTGTTCCTGCTCAGTGTGCAGAAATGAGATGCTGCATTCCATGGCCTGAGTGACCCTAAAAGAAAAAAACTAGGCAAAATCCTGAGCTGGCTGCTCCGTTTTTATTAAACGATGTACTATAATGGCAGCATTTAAGTTGTTTCTGTGCCCTATGCCAGCATTATCGTGTTTGTGTGAGCCACAATAACTGCACATATGTTTTTTGTTTTTTTTCCCATCGGCTTGAATTGAAACACCATGGTGAAATCTAGATGACAGTCTGTGTAGAGTGGGATATTTTTCCCCCTTTTTTTCTTTTCCCATATCCTATTGGCCCAGAGGAGATTTATTCTGGATCCATGGTAACCGTATTAGAACCAGGAGGATCTTCAATATCACAATGCCTCCTTAGGCTTCTATCTCCGGAGCCGCTTCATGGCCTCTCCAGGCAACACGTTGTGTATTTACATGGCCCTTGAAATAGATGGATCGACACTCCCCCTCACATCTCAAGCAGCCGTAAAAGCGAAAGGATTTGGTAATCGCTCAGTCTGTGTATTATCTGATGATCATCTGGATATTTCATATCTCACATCTAGATACCATCTTGCCATTAGCAGCAAAACAAGAAATCAGGGCACATCCTTGTAAATGAACAATGTACCTTGTGGCTAAAACTATAGCTAATGGTTGCTTTTCCTAGGCAGGTGAAATGATCCAGGGCAAACAAGTGATTTTTTTTTTTTTTTTAGAGAGGGGATGTTCCTGCGTAGCGGTAATGGAGGGGTTAATATCTTGTTGCTGTAATAGATTTCATAGCAGTGACTCAGTCTGCCAGTTCCTGAGAGAGCACAAGCTGCAGTGCTGGTGCAGCTAATGAAGCAGGTTCCTGGGTTGTAATCCTCATTTTCTCTCATTCTGACCAGCTCCTCCTCCATTCGTTCCTACCTTGAAGTCTGACGATGACACCTCAAATTTTGACGAGCCAGAGAAGAATTTACGGGCTGTACCCCCTTCGCGCCACCTGAATGCTGCAGGTTTCTCGGGCGAAGATTTGCCGTTCGTGGGCTTTTCGTACATAAAGGCTCTTGGTGCATTCGCCAAATCTGAGTAAGTAAAATGAACGAGTGACTGTCCTGACTTGGTTGGAGAATGCAGGTTTATGTGGCCCCGCAGTGGTGTTTGTATGCTATCTGCATCACGCTACCCCTGCTGACATGAATACGTATACATCTAGCTGGATCCTTCCCTTTTTCCCCCTGTAATGTTGCTGCTGTGCAGAAGACAGCGTTCTGAGTTTCACTCAAATATCTCACATGCAAGCCTTCTATAGTGCAAAGGATTAAACCCACACTTTTTGTTTACTGTGTGCTGAATTTATTGAGGTTTTGAAACCATCTCATTTATTCAGGTGCCAGCCATTAAAACATAAAATAATGACGAGGCCAATTAAATGTGTAAATTTTTGTGTATGGAACACATCTGAAAAGCCTCACAATCAGTTTGTGGCTTGTGACCTGATTGCTCCTTTAAAGCAGGATGCTGGATCTCACTTTCTACTAGTAACATTTTTGGGCTATACCTTAAAAACATTTTTTTTTTTTATATGGCAGCTTTAATAAGGTACTTCAAGCAAACTTTATATAGGATGGGTGGATCCCTTTATTTCAGCGCCTGACATCGATAAAGCTGCGATCAAATCGCATGGCATGCTTTTGAACCGTGTTACTGATGACATAATAAGCTCTGCATTTATTAAGGTTATGACAGATTGGGGAACAAAAAAAACAGCACATCAAGGTTTTCGGATAGGTGTGTGATGTTCCATACAAGCAAATATATCTGCATAGTTCCTGCAGCATTGCAAGTGTGACACATTACATTGTATCAAGTGTAGCAGCAGCTTTAATAACCTGGCTGCTGTTATGCAATCACTGTTTATGCATTCGTGAGCTTCATTTTAAAGAATTGCCCTTCTATTTTGAGACTAGTCTAGGATGTGCGTGGCAAAGATTTTTTTTTTCCTCCCCCCTATGACTCAATATTAAAAAGACATGAACATAAAGTTTAGGATATATAACGTTTTTACTGTTTTTGTGCTCTGCTTATCATTGGATTTTTCAAACTTTAATAATATATATAAATATATATAATATATATATATATATATGTATGTGTATGTAAATATATATATATAAATAAATAAATTACATTATATATTATACATTATATATTACACACACACAATATATATATATATATATATATATATATTATATAATATATATTTATTTATTACACACACACACACACACACATATATATATATATATATATATTATATATATATATATATATATATATTATATATATATATATATATATATATATATTATGTGTGTGTGTGTAATAAATAAATATATATTATTTATATATGTGTGTGTGTGTGTGTGTAATATATAATGTATAATATATAATGTAATTTATTTTATATATATATTATATATTATATATATATATATATTATATTTTTTCTGTGGTATGTACTCTTGTGACACATGGCCCATAAGGCCCAATCAGATGTCATTATTTTTTTTATTTTTTTTAAGAGCATGCTTCAAAAATATACCAGATTACAATTTAAAAAGTAACATTTGGTAGCTCTTTCCTTCTGTGTAAATGTTATATATTTAAAATATGTGAGCATATGCCAATCTATTGATCTTGAGTTTGAGTGATATAGTGTGATTCTTCCCATATCGCGATACTGTATCAGGGTTCCTTAGTGCTTGCCATGCTAGATGTAGTTACCATGCTGTATTGCTATGTGTGATCTTTAAAGTAGGTATGCAGTTTGCCTGTGGTTCAGAGTAAAGCAAACGGCATAGGATCACATCTGGTGTGATTGAGCCATAACTAGTGAACTTGTACAACCCACGTTCTACTGTCTGAACCCTTATAAAACTTTACATTTTTATGTCAAGTTTTTATATCTAAGCAAAGTTATATGAGATTATTTGGAATGCCCAGCATTTTTGCTATCTGCCCCAGAAAAACTAAAATAGGATAACCTCTTTTAGGAGTATCCAAAATGGATATGCATATACCCACTGAAGTGATTGGCCTTAGGTGAGGCACAGAGATGAAACAAATCCTCCTCCATTGTACCTGTTTATCTGCTGTCTTCTCTTCTCTTTACACCAAAAGTCCAGATTTTTAAAACAGGGGGGGGGGGGGGGGGGGGGGGACTGAAGTTACACTCTGGAGAGCTCTGACAGCTAATTGGAGGGCAGGGACACACCCCCTCAGTCAGTCAGCACACATGGAGGTTGTAAATCAGCTGGAGTTCCATTTGATGTCACCATTTTTCCCTTGGTGTCAGGAAAACTTGTCAAAGGTGATTCATGGTGATAACAGAGAAACAAAACGGCAGACTGAAATGAATCTAAACCCCTGTTCACACCGATGCAATTTGACAGTTCCAAATTGCATGCCGGCAATGGAACTTGTGTCGCAGTGATGGTGAAAAACGTTCCTCCATTACTTGTTTCCAATTTCATTGCGACTTGCATAGACTTCAGTTAAATGAATTTGCAAGCCGCAATGAAATCGGCAGTGCAAATCGCACTAATGTGTGGCTTTGAAATCGCGCTGAAGTAGTGTGATTTCAAAGCCACATCGGTGTAAATGGGGGCTTGGTGCTCTGGATTGAGACCAGATCACACTACAGAGGGATATGCTTTGTTCATATTTCATGTCTGAGGTTTACAACCACTTTAATGTTATGCACATGTAATTATGCTTGCTGCAAGATTTAGTGGGTAGAAATACACAAGTTGCCACAGGCTGATTTGTTTTTAACAGGTGCAAATTTTAAGGCTTGTGATCCTTAACCTTCCATTACTGCTTGGCAAGCCACTGACCTGGAACAAGGATGTGGAACTTGGGTGAGCATATGTGCACCTGCCTGTTCAAGATCAGCAGCAAAGGAAGGTTGAAGACCATTCTCACACATTACATCCTCAAAAAAAAAAAAGATTGGCGACTTCCACTGATCTCCATTCTGATAAATTTTAAAGGGACGTCTTGGTGGCTTTGTGACATGTTTTCAGTCTTAAAGGAAATGTGTATTGATAACATTTTGTCACCTGAAAATGCTGGTTGCCTGGCTGTCATGCTGATTCAATACTTTTTGAATAACCTCCCAAAAATATACAGGTCAGGTGACTCTGACTTTGGGTGCTGAAGTCCGAGACAGCCAAGCAACTAGCATTTTCAGAGGGAGGTTTAGAAGTTCTAGGCCCTATATAACAAAAAAATATATAAATATCTATTTCAGAGAAAGGCATAATTGTTCTGTTAACAGATTATTATTATTTTTGTTCTGTTATTATTCTATACTTTTTAAGGAGCCCAGACAATTTTTTTTAAGGTAGCCTTTTATGTGTCTGGGATTTCATGAACTGGTAGCCTTACCTGTAAATTAGGCATTTTTCCTGATTTATTAATAACAGATCTTGGAAATAGAAGGAAGTAGTTTGTAATTGTTGATGTGATGATACATCAAACAAATGCCCCAAAATACTGGTCCGAGGTATCTAAATAGTTCAAGAAAAAAATATACTGAACATCATAAATAATCCATACAACTGAACAAGAGTTTTACCTAGATTATATAACCTAAACCCTCCAAATCCACTCCCAATAGTGAACAAATCATGCAATACGCAACAAAAGAAAATATTAAAACGTATACAGTTGAAGAGTATCTAGATATACAGTATGGCCCGGATTCACAGAGAGTGGGCACACACTTACGCCGGCATAGCGCGCACACATACGCTACGCCGGCGCATCATGGAGAGGCATGCACTGTATTCAGCAAGCTATTGCTCACCAAGATACGCCAGCGTAGCGTATTTTCGAAGGTGCAGGCCAGCGTAAGTGGAAGTGACCCCCATGCAAATGATGGTCTGAGCATGGTGCAGTGTTTAACGCCTGGTGTATCACGAACGCGCATGCACCGTGACGTAGTCGTGACGTGGACGCATGAAACTGCACCCTTATGCGCATGCTCACAACTACGCCGGCACAACTGCCTAAGCTACGCCGGATCACTACGTACGCCGTGAACGTAACGTACGCCCAATACGCTGGCCTGTGTTCTCTAGGGCAGACCTTTGCATGTCTATTGCTGGGTTGCGCCTAATCTATTGGGAATAACTTTACGCCAGACGTACAACTTACGCAAACATTGCATAGATGCGTCGGGGCGCGCACGTACGTTCGTGAATCGCCGTATTTCCCCTCATTTGCATATTTTAATGCCTAATCAATGGGAAAAGCAACATGCGTCCAAACCATATTTGCGCCCACGCTACGCCGGCGTAAGCAAGATACGTTGGGGTAGGATGGCCTGTTTTTGGACGTATGTTGGTTTGTGACTCTGGCGCACACATACACCGGGTGCACATTTGCACTACGTCGGCGTAAAGTGATTTACGTTGGCGTAAGTGCTTTGTGAATCCGGGCCATAGTTTTCTCTTTTTAGGGCTTATTTTCACCTTGTGATCTTGCCAGTAACATATTTCCTGTCCTAGGCTGTCATTGCTCACTCTGTGTACTGTCTATGGAGGGGCAGCGTCATTCCCTAGGCCAGTGATGGCGAATCTTGGCACCCCAGATGTTTTGAAACTGCATTTCCCATGATGCTCAACTACACTGCAGAGTGCAAAACATCTGGGGTGCCAAGGTTCGCCATTACTGCTGTGAACTGCAAAATGTTTTCCTCTACTTTGTAGTTTACAGAACGGTGTTAACACTGTTTTGAGATTTCAGTTCAGTGGCCAGGAAATTACAAAGATACAACATTTCTGACAGGATGAACAGGTATTTTTCCTCTCTTGATAATATGTGCTGGCAAAAATAGAAAACAAATGCAGCCACAGCACTGAAGGCCTTGCAGGCTGCAATATAATACATTTTTTGCTCTCAAGTTTAATAGAATCTTGTACCATGTTGGCTATCGAATAAATGTTTTATTCAAATGATGCCTTAAACCTCAGACATGACATATGAACAAAGCATTATATACTTGTCTCAATCCAGAGCACAAAGCGGTTGATTTACCAAAACCAAAGAGTGCAAAATCTGGTGAAGCTATGCATGGTAGCCAATCAGTTTATAACTTCAGTTTGTTCAATTAGGCTTTGACAAAAAAAAAAACTTGGAAGCTGATTGGTTTTTATGCAGAGCTGACCCAGATTTTGCACTCTTCAGTTAGTAAATTAACCCTTACGTGTCACTTCTGTCTGCTGCCTCGTTCCTCTATGTGCAAAAGTCAATTATGACACGTTTCCTTGTCGGCACACAGCCTTTGACTGACAAACTTAGCTTTGTTTCTGTGTACTGTGTGAAAGGAAGGAGGGGGGGGGGTGTTCTCCCCTCCAATCAGCTCTCAGCTGTCCTCGCTAAGCTCTGCAGAGTGTAATTTCAGCTCGCTGCCCTGAAAGCTCAGACAAGCTGTATAATTCCTGTACTTTGGTTGTAGAGGAGACTGCAGATAAACAAGTGCAACTGAAGCATGATGGTTTGTTTCATTTCTGTGTATTTCCTGAGTCCAGTCACTTCACTGGGTATATGTAAGGGTTTACAACCACTTTTAAGTTACTCAACAAGCAAGCTTTCAAGGCTTAGATGTTTTCAGGCATTCTATAATTGTATATTGCCTAAGGAAGGAACTTGAGTCTGGAAAGCTTTCATCTTATTCTATTATTTCATAATAATCCTTCTATAGGAATATTGTTGCTTGGACTACACAGGTGATGGCAAATCATCTGAGATTATATGATTTAAACAAAAGATGTATAAAGAGGAAAAATAGAGGCGCTTAAACAATGCAGTATACAGCAAAAACTGTAAATGATAATAATGATTAATGTATACAATGTGGATATTAAAAACTATCACCCAGTGTGAGGTTTTGTAAAGGCATCTGAGCCAAACACGAAAGTGAGAGGCATTGCAAGTTGGGGAGTGTGATTTTTTACGGAGAGGAGTCACTTGCACGTTGGTGTGGTGGAAAATTTAAGACGATTAAGCCTTGAAATACTTCACAAACGTTTTTTTTTTTTTGCTTTATGGACTATTGATTTACTTACTTACAAACTAGTATTTTACAAGAAAGATGTCAGCGGGAATTGGCTGAGACTCGCACCGTTAATATAGCAGCTGCTAGCGATAATTACAAGTGAATCTGGCAAGCTGGTTGTACCCAAGTTAATCGATCAAAGCTTGGGTACAATCAGCCTGCTGGATTCTCTTGCGATTATCGCTAGTGGCTGCAGCAGCAGCTAGCAATAATCATGGTCTTCTCCCGGTGGGGATAGCTTCCCTTGCCCTCCGTCGGGAGAGGACAATTGCTGATACCCTGTCAATACTGTCTGTTGATGGGGGAATCATGTGAATTTCTGCAGAAAATAAATTTGCACTATGTATGGCCAGCCTAAGATTTGCCCATCCTAAGAAACTGGTGGAGTATGATGTAGGGCAGGGGTCTCCAAACTTTCTAAACAAAGGGCCAGTTCATTGTCCTTCAGACTTTAGGGGGCCAGACTGTGGCCAGTGGGTGTGGAAATTTTCCTGGAATCAGTGGAGTAAACATTGCCACATTTGGTATCAGGGGGATGAATAGTGCCCCATCATTGATATCATTGGGAGGAATAGTGCCTGATCGTTGGTATCATTGGGAGGAATGGTATCCCATTATTGTTATCATTGAGAGCAATATTGCCCCATCGTTGATGTCAGTAGGAGGAATAGTGTCTTGTATCAGTAGGAGAAATAGTGCTCCAAGGGCCGGATAAAGGCAAGCAAAGGGCCGCACCCGGCCGCCGGGCCGCAGTTTGGAGACCACTGATGTAGGGGATGTTACATCTCTTGCATTTATGTTAGTTTCATGGGCAATTGTTTGTAAGTAATAAATGGAAATTCGTGGATCTGAAAATAAAATTAACAAGGGTTTACAGAATGATCTGGTTGCAGGGTGTATTAATCTTGTTTTATGATGATTGAGTTGTGTGCTCTCTGGGGATGAGCACATTTTTTCCGGGAAGATTTTTGCATATTGGAGTAAATGGAGTGCTAATCATGTGGTTTTCCTGAAATTAGTATTTCTTTGTTTTCTGCTTTAGGTCTATTCTGTCTGGCTTGGACTCTCCAGCCAAGACGAGCTCCATGGAGAAGAAGTTAATTCTCAAGAGCAAAGAACTACAGGACACACAGGACAAATGCCACAAGGTATTTAAACCAGCGTTTGGCCTTCCTGTTTGCCACAGAAATTTCCTTCCAGTGCGTACCTGGGGATCAAGAAATTGTTTTAAACTTTTGGGGCGTAGAGCACTTTTCCAGCAACCCTGCCAACCTACAGATGCCCTCAGCTTGAAAGCCCTCTTTATTCTCTAAATTCTCAAGTGACTTCTCTGGATCTCCCACCTTAAATCGTGTTTAGGAAGCCTCTTGTTTGGGTAAGGAGGACAACTTTCTCCATCGGTGGAAACTATAATCTGATTTCTATGAGGTCTTTCAGTTTTCTCAAATAAATATAGACTTTAAGGCCTTGTGCATATAAATCCTTAAACTTTACTCATTGTACATAACTTATGATCTTGGGCAAAGAAACTGGCTGGAATCTGATTACCCTTACATATTGGAGACTTTATGAAGGACTCATATGGTTTATTCTTGATTTATGTGATGATGAGGCAAACCGTCTTCTCATCAGAGCTGGATTTGGGATAATACTGAAGGGACACAAGCAGGTGAAAATGACTATCTTATTGAAAACCTGTGTGCTGTGGGGATTTTCTTCGGACTGTGTGTATATGTGAACAGCAATCCTGTGGATGACTTTGTGAGCCCACCATTAGAAGAAGTGAGCTCGCTGTGACCAGTTCTGTGCACTAGTTGTGGCAATATGTTGTTCTTTTACGTTTTAGGCACCGGTTTTAGCTCCCAGCGAGCTGGTTAAATCCTTTTTTTCATTTTGTGTATGTTACAGATGGAGCAAGAAATGACTCGACTACATCGTCGGGTGTCTGAAGTGGAGGCTGTTCTCAGCCAGAAAGAAGTTGAATTAAAAGCATCTGAAACTCAGAGGTCTCTCCTGGAACAAGACCTGGCAACCTACATCACAGAATGCAGCGTGAGCATCAGAGCATATCCAATTATTGGATATAATGCCCACATACTCCATAGATTGTTTAGAGTGGGTTTTCGAAGTGGATTAGAGTCATTAAGCTTGATTTAAAGGGGTTGTAAAGGTTCGTCTTTTATTTTCTAAATTTGTTCCTTTAAGCTAGTGTATTGTTGGTTCACTTACCTTTTTTTCTTCGATTTCTCTTCTAAAATGTTTTTTTTTTTCTTTGTTTGAATTTCTCACTTCCTGTTTCTCCTCAGTAAGCTTTCCACCATCATCTGAGTGGTGGAAAGTCATTTAGAACAGCTTACTGAACATCTTACTGATGAGGAACAGGAAGTGAGAAATTCAGACAAAGAAAAAAAAACATTTAGAAGGGAAATCGAAGGAAAAGGTAAGTGAACCAACAATGCACTAGCTTAAAGGAACCTATTTAGAAAATAAAAAACAAACCTTTACAACCCCTAAGAATAATATAATAGTATTCCTAATATGCAGTAACCTGTAGCAATCCAAGACCTGCTTTTATATTTAAGTGTAGACAAGCTAATCCAAGTTTGCTTTCTGCTGGTTACTGCACATTGGTTTTGCTTATTTTAAAGAAGGTCAGCATGTTACACTAGAGTATTTATGAACACTTGCCAGCTTGGTATGTAATGGAGAAATGTAAATGTGGGATTTGTATGAGCTTTTCAAATGTTGGCTTCCATTTTATATCTTGCCGTCAAATATCTTGCCGTCAAAATATCACACCTGAAACCTGTTAATATACCTGTGCATTTACTTTACCAGCTACTTTAGCAGCTACCCCATTGTTGTTGTTTTGGGCTTGTGTGTAATCTATAAAGGCCCAGCCCTTACAGAGTGCCCAGCAGATCTGCCTTATCGGCAGGGGATCTCTCTGCTGATCAGGTGGATGATAGGTCAGAGTGGACATAGTTTTAATTGGACATGGACAAATTCTAGGAACTGTGTAGCCAATACTCCTTAAAGTGGAGTTTCCATCCCAATTTTTTATTTTATTTATTATTGTGCTCATTAGACCTAAAAAAAAAAACAAAAAAAAAAAAAAAATATATATATATTATTTTTTTTTTACTCATCTGGAAATGCCTGTTGCTATGCGGTCCCACAAAATCTGCCTTTGGAATCACCTAGGATTCTGACATCATCTCCCTCTAATGCTCCTGGGAAATGTGTGGTGTCATTTCCCAGGATGCAGTGCGCTACCCAATTATCACTCCCTATCCGAGACTTCCAGGAATTAAGTGCTTGTGGGCTTCACAATGCCCACAAGCAAAATGACAATGGTGTGGACATAGTTTTATAAACTATCTTTTTTGAATATCTATGCGGAGCGGTGGCGGATTGTAAAATAGTAAGTGACCAGATTTATATTATAAAAACGCATGATGAAAGGACATACATTTAAAAAATGCTAATTGTGGTTGGAACCCTGCTTTAAAGCAGATATACCCAGCATCTGAGCACCACAAACCAACAATGCTATTTAATTCATTTTTAATATTCAAAGCAATCTCCCCCATCCATCCATGTCTCTATGCTTTATTTTGCAGAGAAATCACTTTGCTAAACACCCCTAGCATGTCGGCCTGTGGCCATTTTTTTCTAAGTGTATTTTTTTTTGTGCATGAACTTCGAGAGAGAGGAGCACTGCAGGAGTTAGCAGTCCCCCAGAATCGCCATCCTTCTCCATGCCCCTGGTCAATGGCGGGTGTGAAGGGGGGCTCCCACTCATATGCTCCTCTTGGGAGCCCATGGGGCCCAACGGACCCCAATGCAGAGGGACTTATGAGGGAGTGAGGGGGCCTAGCCCAAGCCAGCCCCGTAGGTCCTTCGCCTCTTTATTAGAGACCGCATGGCCAAAGTGCATGTGTCCAATTTTGTCGTGCAAGTGTGGTGGTTTTTGTGGGACTAAGCACAGGCGTATTGCATAGCACAACCGGAGCCGGGCTGAGACCACCAAACTCAATTCACATGAAGCCGAGACTCCGAACCCTTGAGAGGTGAATGGCTTGTCAGCGCAGTGCCAATCACGTTGAGCCACCACAGCGCCTGTGGCCATTTTGAGTAAGGGCAAATTATGTAGTATTTGTAGCTCAGGCATGCATGTACGAAGGGTATGTAGATAAAAAACAACACCTCCCCTCCTGAAGACTACTAGCATGTATGGCATCACTTTTCTAGAATTGGCTGAAGAAATGTAAAAAAAGTTTAAAACAAGAAACTATCTAATACTTTCCTTAGCTAGGACTAAAAATAGTCAATGTTGATTAGGAAAGTGAATTTGCGTATTAAGAGTGACTCTTGGTTCCAAAATTTTAGGAGCTTTTTTTAAACAATGTGTGCAAGTAGAACTTGCCACTGCTTCTTTGTGTTGCTGGTCTCCATAGTTAAAGGGGTTGTAACACTAAATAAAATGATTAGCTTACAGTCCTGTTTACACCTTGATTTTGCTTGGTGATTCGGTGGGGCTTCAATGAGGCTTTGGTGGGGCTTTGATGAGCCTTTGGAGCTTCGATGAGCCTTTGGTGGAGCTTCAGTGGGGCTTCAAACAAGCTTTGCCATAGACTTCTATGGAGGCTTTGAAGACGCTTTGAAACACCACTAAAGCGATATGGGTCATAATTTTTTAAGCAAAAGCAAAGCAAAAGCAAGGTCTAAACATGAATGCAAGCTAACCATTTTTTCTTTATCGTACATCACGGGACACAGAGAAGCATAGTAATTACTATGTGGGTTATAGAGCCTACCTTCAGGTGTGGACACTGGTGTAATCAATTAGACAGGAAGTTCCCTCCCTATATAACCCCTCCCATACTGGGAGTACCTCAGTTTTTTCATCAGTGTCTAAGGTGTTGGTCACGAGTGAACATGTGCTCTTAGGAGCTCCACTGGAGGGATCCACGCTGGATGTAAAAAGCCTCCATAAATCCGGATCCGTCCAAGGTGCTTCATAGCCAAAGTGGACGGTATCCCGGGCCCCCGTTTGAGAAGAACATGGTTTTGCCTGTAATGCTCCTCTTTTGAGGGCTGGATCCTGATTACTCAGTACTTTGGTCAATTTCCTAATACCAAAAGTTTACTGACAGGGTGCGATATGGGTCCAGGTGGTGTGGTGTTCCTGTCCATGGACCCCGGTCCCTGAAGGTCTGTAGACTTTGCTCTCCGTGATGGGTGAAGATTGGACTGTCTGTGTGTGCAGAGTCCTGCGGTGTTGGATCAGGTAAGTGAAGGTGCTTTAGGACTTGGTCCTGAAAGTGTCCTCTTTTTTGAGCCATTATGCTTGCCTAAGCTATCTGTCTGTGCCTCTCTAACATTGTCCTGAATGCTGTGGGGAGGAGGGGTGTCTATGCTCAGTCACTTAGCCCCTCCTGTACAGGTTTAGCAGAGTAAGGTTGTCCACAAGTTTTGGTCACAGTTTGTCTTACCTGGTCCTCACATGGTAGCTGCGGTAGCTCCAACCTCGTGCACAGGCGCACTTGCGTCTCGTGCGCGCGCGCGACATAGTATGTGTCATAGGCGCACGCGCGCGCGATTCCGCATAATTTATTGCCGCATTGGTGCGCACGCATGTGCGCGACGTGCATGGGGGCTGTGGATGCGCGTGTGGCAACATGTGCGCGCATGCGGCTACGTGTGCGCGCGCAGCCTCGTGATGCACGCCCGGCGGCGGGGTGCGCATGCGCGCAAAGGGTTCCATCTCAACAGTTCTCTATGAGGCTTGAGATTCCAAGACAGAGCAGGTCAGGTGATTTGCACCTAGTCCATAAAAGCTCAAGTCCACTCCACTTCACCCATACGGCTGACAGTGGACACAGAGAATACTTGTGCACAAGTTTCAGTATTATTGCTGGTTGTTGGACAGTGACACTTGCTTAAGGCGCATAGTGGGCTCTGCACCTTGCCGACCATCAAATAGCAGCGTCAGTGCTGGTCTATAGGTCCGCAAGTGGTTGCACCTGCTGTGAGTACCTCGCCTTTATTATGGCCAAAGGCTCAGGGACTAGAAGTACAAAGAGATCTTAAAAGGATCGCCATCAGGCTCGGAGGATCTCGGGCATGCTCCTGCGGCTAATTCCTCTCCTGATAAATTGGAGGAGGCCCAGGGTGAACCATCAGGGCTGTCAGGTGCCTCATCTGCCCTTGTCCCGCCTGCTCCAGTTTTTGTGACACAGGAGGCTCTGGCCTCAGCCAAGGGTGGTCTGGAGCAGAGATTAGCGACCTTGATTGCATCCTCTCTCTCAAGAGCGCACAAGGTCTCCTTCTCCCTCTGCACCAGAGTTCCTCAGTGCGGAACAACTATCCTCAGAAGAGGTTGATTTACCCTCTGGGGATCAGGCACCCGAGGGTCATTCATCTTCAGGTCGGACTCTGAGGATTCCACCCTGGGGGAACCATTTTGGCGTCTCAGTCCGAGAATTTGTTGGTCCAGTTCCACAAGGAGAGGGTCCGCTCGGCCTTCAAGTTGCCCCTTTTTAGAGCCAGCATCGAGTTCAGTCTCTTCTTTAGGCTCTTTTAAAAAGCTCCTCATGCTCCTTCGCGGTTCATCCTCTACTGGAAGGCCTTATCTACAAGGATTAGAACATCCGGATAGATTTTTTTCTTCCTCCTAAAAAGTTTTTCGGTTTTATACCCCCATGGAGGAACAGTCCACTAAGAAATGGGGTATCCCCACAGTGGACGCAGCCGTGTCCTGCGTAAACAAGACCTTGACCTGTCCGGGGGACAACGTTCAAGTGTTTAAAGACCCGACAGACAAGAGATTAGAGACGCTGTTAAAGACTTTGTTTTTCTACAGCTGAGAGGGGTAACCCAACCTGCAGTAGCAGCTATTGGTATTTGCCAAACCTTAAAAGACCAGTTAAAAGGGGTCTTGAAGGATATCTCGGCTTAACAGGCTCAGGAATTGGCTGACTTTCCTAAAGCACTATGCTTTGCCATAGATGCTATCGAGGACTCTATACAACAGTCCTGTCTGTCTGTGTCTCTCTCTCTCTCTCTCTCTCTCTCTCTCTCTTTAGTTCATATGCACAGATTACTCTGGTTAAAGAACTAGTCGGCTGAAACCCTGTAGAGAAACCCATGGAGAACGTTTATTTGTGGAAGATCTGGATGCATACGTTCAGAAAATTTCCAGTGACAAAATCACACTGCTACCAGTAAAGAAAAGGTTTAGGGGTCCTCCCTCCTTTAAAAAATCTTCCTCTCCTAGCCCTAGTACTTCCGCTACCAGGCAGTTCAGACGGCCTCCCGGATGGGTTAATACAGGTGGGAGGCCGCAGGGCCAGCCTCAGGCTTCCAAAAAGGTCTTGGAACCATAAGCCAGGCAAGCCAGCATCTAAGTCGGCATTATGAAGGTTCACCCCCACTCAGCAGGGTGGGGGGAAGACTTCAGCTGTTTGCCGAGGCTTGACAAGGGAGGATCCAAGACAATGGGGTTCTCTCTACGGTTCCGAGGGCTACAAGCTGGAGTTGAGCGAACTTCCTCCACCTCGCTTCTGGGCCTTAAGCATCCCGAAAGACCCGGGAAAAGAGGGTCCTTGGCTTCGGCCTTGCATCATCTATTATTCCAAGTAGTAATCGAAGAGCTGCCACTGGAAGAACCAGGTTGGGGTTCTATTCAGATCTTTTTCACCGTCCCCAAACCAAACGGAGACGTAAGACCCATTCTGGACCTCAAGGCCTTAAACAAATTCCTAAAGGTCCAGTCTTTTCGGATGGAATCGATCCGGTCGGTGGTTGCCTCCTTACAAGGAGGGGAGTTTTCTGGCGTCCATCGATGTAGGACGCATACTTACACATTCCCATCTTCCTCAACCATCAGAAGCTGTTGCGCTTCACGGTAAATCAGCGCCACCTTCAATTCGTGGCCTTACCTTTTGGTCTGGCCACCACACCTCGTGTATTCACGAAAGTTCTGGCCCCACTATTAGCCAATCTAGATCTCAAGGCATATCTATTGTAGCCTATCTAGACGATCTGTTGTTGGAAAGCCGATCAGTTGCTGACCTAAACTCAGCAGTACACAGAACCGTGAAATTCCTAGAGTCCATGGGTTGGGTTCTCAACCTGGACAAATCGGCCTGGGTGCCTGTGCAAAGCCTCGAGTATTTGTGTCTACTCGTAGACACAGACCAAGAAAGATCTGTCTACCCCAGAGAAAGCTCGATGCTTTAAGAGAACTAGTTCAGCTAGTCAAGTCAGGGCCTCGACCCTCCATTCGCCTTTGTATGCAGCTACTGGGGAAAATGGTAGCCTCTTTCGAGGTCGTCCCATTCGCTCCGTTCCACTCAAAGGGGCTTCAATACGTCATCCTGTCGGCTTGGAACAAAAAGGCCAAGGCCAAGACCTTCCTATGTCCCTCTCCTGGACAGTCCGGCAGAGCCTTGCTGGTGGCTGGTTCCCCAGAACTTACTAAGAGGAAAGCCTCTTTTGTTCCCATCTCTTGGCGGGTTGTGACCACAGATGCCAGTCTTCTGGGCTGGGGTGCAGTCCTGGAGGGCCTGTCTCTCCAAGGAAAATGGTCAATCACGAGAGGTCTCTACCTATCAACCTACTAGAGATTCGGGCAGTTCATCTAGCCCTGTCAACGTGGACGGACATGTTGAAGGGGCTCCCAGTCAGGATTCAGTCCGACAATACCACGGCTGTAGCATACATAAATCGCCAGGGGGGCACAAGGAGTCGTGCAGCCCAAAAAGAGGTGGATCGAGTTCTGATCTGGGCAGAAAAATGTATGTCCCCTGCATATCTACGGTTTTCATCCCGGGCATAGACAATTGGCAGGCAGACTACCTAAGCCGCCAACAATTGCTCCCAGGGGAGTGGACTCTTCACCCTGACATCTTCCAGGGCATTTTTTCAGAGGTGGGGAACACCTGATGTGGATCCTTTTGCATCGAGGTTCAATGCAAGGGTGGACAGCTTTCTGTCCCGGACAAGGGATCCACTCACTTGCGGCACGGATGCGCTGGTGTTTCCATGGGACCAATTCTCCCTAATGTATGCGTTTCCTCCACTGCAATTAGTACCCCGCCTCCTTCGCAGGATAAGGTCGGAAAAGAAACCAGTGATTCTGGTCGCTCCGGCGTGGCCCAGAATGGCCTGGTACACAAATTGTAAGGATGTCCGTGGGGCATCCATGGACCCTTCTGATTCGTCCAGACCTACTGTCTCAGGGATCGATATTCCATCCTTCCTTACCATCTCTAAATGTAACGGTGTGGCTAAGCCCCATATCCTAAAAGGAGGGGTCTCTCTAATTCAGTAGTATCTACTTTAATTAGTGCCAGAAAGCCAGCATTCAGGCTTATTTATTACAGAGTTTGGAAATCTTATGTGGCCTGGTGCGAAACCAGGCGGTGGCATCCCCGGAGGTTTCCCAGTAGCAGAATTCTAGATATTCTGCAGATGGGGGCAGACTTGAAGTTGGCCCTAAGCACCATTAAGGGCCAGATCTCGGTCTTATCGATTTCGTTTCAAAAGCCACTGGCTACAAATTCTCTGGTCAAACCCTTTTTACAAGGTGTATCCTCCAGTCAAGACCCCCTTGTGTCCGTCGGATCTGAATCTGGTCCTGTCTGTCTTGCAGAAGCAACCCTTTGAGCCTTTGGCTCACATTCCATTGGTCCTTCGGCCCAGGAGGTAGTTTTCTTGATAGCCATAACCTCTGCTAGGAGGGTATCGGAGTTGGCGGCCTGCCTCCCAGATGGGGGCAGGCAGCGTCGAAATCCCCTATCTCCAAATGGATTTGGCAGGTCATTACTCAAGCCGATGGCTTGAGGGGAGAGGTTCCCCCATTTAAGGTTAAAGCACATTCCACTAGAGCGGTGGGTACTTCCTGGGCAGTGCATCACCAAGCCACCTTGGCTCAGGTCTGCATGGCCGCGACGTGGTTGTTTGTCCATACTTTCACAAAATGTTACCAATTGGACATAAGGAAGGTGAGGAAAGCGCCTTTGGGCGCAGTGTACTGCAGGCTGCAGTTTGATTCCTCACGTCTGATGGCGGCCTGCGTTGTTGTGTCTCCCTCCCCTCAGTAAGCATTGCTTTGGGACGTCCCACATAGTAATTACTATGCTTTTCTGTGTCCCATGATGTACGATAAAGAAAATAGGATTTTTTATGACAGCTTACCTGTAAAATCCTTTTCTTGGAGTACATCACGGGACACAGAGCTCCCACCCCTCTTGTTTGGGGATATTGGGACACTTATTGCTTTGCTACAAAAACTGAGGTACTCCCAGTATGGGAGGGCTTATATAGGGAGGGAACTTCCTGTCTAATTGATTACACCAGTGTCCACACCTGAAGGTAGGCTCTATAACCCACATAGTAATTACTATGTCCCGTGATGTACTCCAAGAAAAGGATTTTACAGGTAAGCTGTTATAAAAAATCCTATTATTTTGTGACAGGAGCTTTGACTAGCGTTCAGAGAGCTTTAACAAAGCCTGTCCGAAGCTTTGTTTTGAAGCAAGTGTAAACTAGCACTTTATAAAAAATGTACATGACTTGCTCCTAAAGCTGACAGTTGACGGTGTGAATTTATACCAGCATGAGGAAAGCACATTGAACTGCCACATTGAACTTTATTTTTTAATGGTGTAAAGATTATACAGCAAGCTGTAGTACCACTCACTAAGCCGACATACACTCATGAATAATATGTCATCCAATTGCTGCTATTTATAACTTACTATTTATCATCTCACAGATGTCTTCAGAAGGGCAATCATTTTGCATATTTAAATTTTTTTGCTCCCTTTATCACATTGGTAGGGAAAGTTTTTATACCTACATTTGTTTTTCATTCAACTATTCACAAAGGAGGGGGCTATTTTACATTCTGCAACAAAATGTGCTTAAGCCCTGGGTCACTCTAGTGCGTTTTGACATGTCAAATCGCATATCAAATTGGCGGCATTTGTCGGCAATGGCACCGTCCTAATCGGTGCGACGCCGCATTTGCGGTGGTGCACCAATTTCAAAAAGTAGTTTCTGTACTACTTTTTTCAGTTTTGGCCCTCAATTTACATTGACATCTGTGCAAAAACCTGCACGGATTTCTGTTATCGTGGCCGAAATCGGGACTGACAAGTGGGAGTGAATTCAGCTGAACTCTCACGGCTTTATTCCCACAGCCTAGTGTGAACTTGGGCTCCACGTAGATGAGAGTTCTATTCCAGCGTTTGCTTTGCAGCATTTTTTGGCTAGAAGAAAGTTTCATCATTCTGCATGTCAAAGGCAGCCAGGAGTCTGGGTTTGAGAAACCCTCAACCATTCTGAACAACGTCCAAGGGCCTTTAAGAACTTTGTTGAAGAAATTGCATATAGCAGTCGGCTGTGATTTTGCTAATGGTTAAAGGGGTTGTAAAGGTAGAAAAAAAATTCCTTAAATAGCTTCCTTTACCTTGGTGCAGTCCTCCTTCACTTACCTCATCCTTCCATTTTGCTTTTAAATGTCCTTATTTCTTCTGAGAAATCCTCACTTCCTGTTCTTCTGTCTGTAACTACATGCAGTAATGCAAGGCTTTCTCCCTGGTGTGGAGAAAGCCTCTTGAGGGGGGAGGGGGCGAGCAGGCAAGTCAGGACACTCTCTACTTTGCAGATAGAGAAAGGAGCTGTGTGTTAGTGGGCGTCATGACACTCCTGCTTGCCCCCTCCACCCTCAAGAGGCTTTCTCCACACCAAGGAGAAAGCCTTGCATTACTGTGTGGAGTTACAGACACAAGAACAGGAAGTGAGGATTTCTCAGAAGAAATAAGGGCATTTAAAAGCAAAATCGAAGGATGAGGTAAGTAAAGGAGGACTGCACTAAGGTAAAGGAAGCTATTTAGGGATTTTTTTTTTACCTTTACAACCCCTTTAAAGGCTTACTTTAACATGTAGCTGGTTTATGTGCACGGTGCCACTTGTCTCTGTTTCTGTTTGGAATATATGACATTTTTGGAGGAGTTTTTAGCCTATTTTGTTAATGCGTATGAAATTTTTGAACATTTCTTCTGTTCTTTCCTAATAAGTGTAATCAAATGTATTATGCATCAAAAATGTTCAATTTTTCAGAGTTTAAAGCGCAGCCTGGAGCAGGCCCGAATGGAGGTTTCCCAGGAGGATGACAAAGCTCTGCAGCTCCTTCATGACATCCGAGAACAGAGCAGAAAGTTGCAGGATATTAAGGAGCAGGTACAATCTATCTCCTACCTTAATTAGTTTAGAATTCTCCCAGGGAGGGACCTCACTTGTTATGCCATATTAAGACGTCTGACATACACTACCTTGACTTTCTTGAGCAAAACACTGTTTAAGTTGAAAGTGCACAATACTTTTATAAACTTTCTCTTATTTTTCACTGTTAAAACGTCACAACTTCCTTCCTGACACTGTTGTATTTCAGAGTGGGACATGTTATCTTTTTTAGCATATACAGTAGTCTCCCTCCACAGGATAAGGTATGATTCAGAAAGAAACTTAGGGGTTTAGTCAGCCCAGTGTTGGGTTTTGAGGCTAAGGTCCATTGTTTAGGGAGTATTGAGGAGGAGGTTAAAGTTTTATTAAACTTAGGACCCTGCATTCACTATATCTGGTATCTCACAGTACACATAACATGGAAATGCAATTATTTTTTAGTAAATATGAATGGCTAAATACCTTTTTCTCATCGGTAGTATGTAACATTAACCACTTAAGCCCCGGACCATTTGGCTGGCCAAAAACCTGGCCACGTTTTGTGATTTTTCACTGCGTTGCTTTAACTGACAATTGCTCAGTCGTGCGACGTGGCTTCCAAACAAAATTGACATCCCCCCCCCCCCCCCCCCCCCGTGAGACGATCACGGGTATCCCCGCGGACAGACTCACAGAGTTTACAGCAGGCACGCTTGCCCACAATGCTGCTTCTTAAAGGGGGATGTACAGGTACGTCCATCTGCCCGGCCGAGCCATTGTGCCCACGTATATAGTCGTGCGCTGGCTGGCAAGTGTTTAAAAAAGGGGTGTTGTTGGGACTTCGTATAAATCGAAATGCGTAGAACCCCAGCCTTATGCTACATCATTGCAATCATGTGATTTTGAGATTAACCCTTTCATGCCTAAGCCTATTTTCTAAAATGTGTTGCTTACAAGATAAAATCCGTATTTTTTGCTAGAAAATTACGTGGAACCACCAAACATTTTATTTATTTTTATATATATATATATATATATCTATATATATATATATATATATATATATATAGATATATATATATATATATTATTTTTTAGCAGAGAATCTAGAAAATAAAATGGCGATTGTTGCAATATTTTATGTTACACGGTATTTGTGCAGTGGTCTTTCAAACTTAATTTTCTCTTATCGTCCATTACCCTCTTGTCAAGATTTAAGGAGCTGTGTCCATCCATGGACGACAGAGAAAAGGATTTTACGGTGAGTACAAAAAAAATAATTTTTTTGGGGGAAAAAGACACTTTCATGAATTGAATTAAAAAATAAACTAAACAGTAAAGTTAGCCCAATTTTTTTTTATAAAGTGAGAGTTGATGTTATGCCGAGTAAATAGTCACGCTTTGAAATTGCACACACTCCTAGAATGCCGCCAAACTACGGTACCTAATAATCTCCATAGGCGATGTTTAAAAAAATAAATAACGGTTACCAGGTCAGAGGTACAGGTGTGGTCTAGTGCTAGAATTTTTGCTCTTGCTCCGACGATCCCAGTGATACCTCCCATGTGTGATTCGAACACCGTTTACATATGCGGGCGTGACTCATGTATGCGTTTTCTTTGCTGCGCGAGCTCGCGGAAACGGGTTCTTCAATTATTTTTTTTTACATTGTGTTTTAGAAAAAAAATATTTTTGATAACTTTTATTGCTGTCACAAGGAATGTAAACATTGACAGTAACAGTAATAGGTGGTGACAGGTACTCTTTGTGGAGGGAACGGTGATTCTGAATACTGTATTATTTTTTTTTTTTAAACTGAGCCATTGGCAGCCGAGTAAACCGGAAGTGAGGTCGTAACAACAAAAATAAGAAAACATTTGTTGTTAAAATACGTAGGTAAACGGTGTTAAAACCACACGTGAGGTATCATTAGAGCGAGAGCAATCATTTTAGCACACCTCCTCTGTAACTCTAAACTGGTAACCTGTTGAAATTGTTAAAAAAAAGTGACACCTATGGAGATTTTTAAAGTGCAGTTCCACCCGTTTTTTAGACTTTGTCACTTGCATAGCCATGCATCATGCTTTTACTAATGGACAGGTTTTTTTTTTTTTCTGACATGTAAATACATTTTAATCCAGGGTTACATCCGCACTTCTGGCATTTCCCTGCCTCAGTGATTACATCACTAGGCGGTTCACAAGGGTATCCCAGGATTCCTTGCGATTCGCCTACTGCCGAAATCTCATTTACGTGTTTGATTGACAGGTTGCTATAGCAATGGGGCAGGAACTTCCGCTGACGCTGACATTGCTATGGCAACCTGTCAGGAAGATAGAAAGCCGCGCAGCGGCATTTCTGCGCATGCGTTAAATATGAGGAAATCCCAGAAATGAATACAGAAAGGCTTTAGATGCCCACAGCTTAAATGGAACCCTGCCTGCTTCCAAGATCAGTAGGTACCAAAGCTATTTTTAAAGAAAGTAAAGTTGCAACACATAAGACATGTTTCAATTGTTAATGTACATGTTTAGACAAGTGCAGAGAGTTTTTTTTTTGTTTTGTTTTTTTAAGTGTGGGGGACCGGAACTTCGCTTTAAGTACCATAGTTTGTCGCCATTCCACAAGCAGGCGCAATTTTAAAGCATGACATGTTGAGCATCTTTTTTCTCGGCATAACATCATCTTTCACATTATACAAACAATTGGGCTAACTTTACTGATTTATTTTTTTATCATGAACGTGCATTTTTTTCCCCAAAAACATGCATTTAAAACGAGTGCTGCGCAACTGCAGTGTGACATAAAATATTGCAACCGCCGTTTTATTCTCTAGGGCAGGGATCCTCAAACTACGGCCCTCCAGCTGTGTTGGAACTACAAGTCCCATGAGGCATTGTAAAACTCTGACATTCACAGACATGACTAGGGCATGATGGGAATTGTAGTTCCTGAACATCTGGAGGGCCGTAGTTTGAGGACCCATGCTCTAGGGTCTCTGCAAAAAAAAAAAATATTTAATGTTTGGGTGTTGTAAGTAATCTTCTGGAAAAAAATATGGATTTTAACTTGTAAGCAATAAATGTCAGAAAAAGGCTTTGGCATGAAGGGGTTAAATAGGTGTAATAATCTCATTTGTCAGTGGCCTTTGGCTCTGCCGTAGTCTAGACAAGTAAGTTTTCTTCCTATGTTACACACGTTCTGCCTTGGAAAAGGGAAGGGGTCCCCAAAGAAGGCATGTGGGCTGCCTTTGCAGCTAAATTATCTGGGTAGAGCTAGTAATAGTCAGCTGACAGAGCGGGTCTGGCTGTTGTAGAAAATTAATACGCCCACTGATACTGTGACTTTATATGCAATCATACTTTCAAACTCCTCTTTTGCCATCAATTGTTTTCTTTTTAGGAATTTCAAGCCCAGTTGGAAGAAATGAAGCTAATGATGCACCAGTTGGAAGAAGACCTGTGTGCTGCACGCAGGCGTAGCGACCTGTATGAAACAGAGCTAAGAGAGTCTAAAGCTGCTGCAGAGGAGTTTAGGCGTAAAGCAACAGAATGCCAGCAAAGGCTGCAGAAGGTAACAAATATTTAAATCTTTATTGTAACAAAAATAATGCCTTTTTTTAACATATGAAAATTGTGTAAAGTGCCCACGCTTATGGTACATACAATAATTATATAAACAAGTAAATTGACATACATTTACCATTTGAGCACCATATCACGTGGAACACTTACAGGCTTATATCAGCCTTCACATATAAGAGATTTATATTATTCACTATAATTTCACAATTAAAGGAGAAGCACTCATTCATAATACTAATCCTCCTTCAGGAATCACAGTTTCATCCCTGATAGGGATGATCAGTATTAGGGCAACTCCTGACGTCACGGAGGGGAGTCTCTATTCATGAGCTTACCCATCAGGAGCTACTCTACACATATTCATCACACTTGAGCACAGTACACAATTTGCGGATTAGGGTTTATACCCAGCCAGGATAAGATTTTACTAACACCTAGCAGGCAGTGCCACTACCCCTTACACATTACCACTAGCATTTTTATCCCTTTTAGGGGGGTTATCAGGGGGGCAGCAGCCAATACCTTACTTTAGTGACGAATCTTATTTTAAATTATTTAAATTGACTCAATAGGCTGCTGTTGACGTGCAAGTTAAAAAAAAATTATACTCTGCGCTGCTCTAGAAAACATACAGACCAAATAAATAATTACGGGTAAATTAAAGTGCAGTGCATACATAAAGTACAATCAATGGGTAAAGTCCATTAGTAAAAATGGTGCCCAAAAAATGTGTTCTCTTCTGCTTGTGAGGATTCCAGTGTCACTCTGTGCTCCCCTCCTGGGTCCCCAATTACCAGCAGTGATCTTTATCTTGCATCAGTGGCAAAGATGGCTCCTTCCAACAGTACATTTTAAAAGGACTCCGATCTTTGTTCCATGTCTGTGGTTAGGGTATCTCCTTCTTGTAACTCTAGTATTAAATCTCCATTGTAGTGGTATGGATATATGGTATTCCAGTGTAGAGAGAGATGCACATAGCGTAATATTGCTAAGATTTATTGGCAAAATCACACAGGAATTGCACTTGCATCAAAGAAAGGCATACAGGTAAAAATCGCAGCCACCACTGAACCTCGTGTATCTATTCCCTGCTTGATGCGTTTCACCCCTCCCACTGGGTTTCTTCAGATGCTTGGGGCGCTCGTGACTCGCTGCTTTTTATGTATTAAATCCTGCCCACTACACCCAAACTTCCTACTCCTCTCATTAACTACGAAAATTGGACGTATCTCGGCCACCATATTGGTACTCATTCAATGTCAAACTGATTTCCTGTTTACACAGGAAGTTGCGCGGTTGCTATATTGGTACTCATAAATACATTGTGTATTGCGCTTGCCATCTTCGTACTCCTCCTATATTGTTTTAACTCACTTTCTGGTGGCATAGGAAGTGTAACGGCCGTGATGTTGATATTTCTTATCTGTTTGGTGTATGTGATCTGCTCTACCAAGCTAGCTAGTTTAACTTTTTATGCCACCAGAAAGTGAGTTAAAACAATATAGGAGTACTAAGATGGCGGCCACAATTCACAATCTATTTATTATGGAGTACCAATATGGCGACCGCGCAACTTCCTGTTTAAACAGGAAATCATTTAGAGATTGAAGGTGTACCAATATGGCGGCCGGCATACTTCTGGCGGAAGCAGCACGTCTAATTTTAAACATTGTAGTTAATGAGAGGAGTAGGAGGTTTGGGTGTAGTGGGCAGGATTTATTACATAAAAGGCAGCCAGTCACAAGCATCCCTAGCTTCTGAAGATGCTCACTGGGAGGGGAAAAACGCATAAAGCATGGAATAGATACACAAGGTTCAGTGACGGCTGACATGTCAAAGAAGAGACTTTTACCTGTATGCCTTTCTTTGATGCAAGTGCAATTTCAACGTAATTTTACCAATAAATCTTAGCAATATTACGCTATATGCATCTCTCTCTTCATTGGAATACCATATATCCATACTACTGCAATGGAGATTAAATACTCTATTATTATAGGGAGGAGATGCCATAGTTGTGGAACAAATATCTTGGAGTCCTTTGAAAGTGGAGACCCAGGAGGGGAGCACAGAATGACACTGGAATCCTCACAAGCAGTGATCACGTTTTTGGGCACCATTTGCGCTAATGGACTTTACTTTTTGATTGCACTTTGTCTATGCACTGTACTTTAATTTACCCGTAATTATTTATTTGTTCTGTATATTTTTTGCAGCAGCGCTGAGTTTAATTTTTTGTATTCTCCTCTTTTTTTTCTTTTTTTTACGTGTGATGCTCATTTCTTTTTTGTTCATTTTATTTTAATCATATAAAAACTATAATCAAATAATAATAAAAAAAACTTCCAGTGTTTATTCAACGTCCATAACATGATCCATAAATAGTTGCACCATGGACATGGCAAAAGAGATTGTATTCAAAAGCGTATTTTCTTATTATCAAGTCAGTGTTCTTGCAGGGCACAGCCTTACTTTCTCAAGACAAAACCCCCAGTGACAAAGCAAGGTTAAAATCCCACAAACCCCTAAGACCCCTTTCACACTGAGGAGTTTTTCAGGTGGTACAGCGCCTAAATACCGCCTGAAAAACTCCTGCCCAGCCTTCTCAATGTGAAAGCCCGAGGGCTTTCACACTGAGGCAATGCGCTGGCGGGAGAGAAAAAAAAAATCTCCTGCAAGCAGCATCTTTGGAGCGGTGAGAGGAGCAGTATGTATACCGCTCCTTCCCATTTAAAACAATGGGAAACCGCGGTAATACCGCCCGCAATGCGCCTCTGTAGAGGCGCATTGCGGGCCGTATTAACCCTTTATCTGCCACTAGCGGGGGTTAAAACTGCACCGCTAGTGGCCGAATCCCGCGGCAATTCCGACGGTATAGCGCCGCTATACCTCCACCGTGCCTCCCGCCCCAGTGTTAAAGGGGCCTAAACACTAGAAATATAACCAACATAATGGGATGCCAGCACTGTAAGCCAGTCACCAGGGATGCAGTGCACCAGGAATGCTTCTTTCCAGGTCCTGCAGCATGTTACAAATCGCTGCAACTATGCGTGGCCACTCGCCAGACCCTCTAATGCCAATTGAGGTTCTGGCTTCAAATGTTTAAACGATAGAGAGCAACATTTTGTTCCAGGAGGGACAAGGCTCAGTCTTCGGTGAGAAAAAAGGGTCATTACCCTTTTAAGAAATTGAGGCCCTGTGTACGGCCTAGTATGAGATTTATGTGAACACTAACACAGTTAAATGTGAATGCATTACAGAACTGGTACTGCATCCTGGCACCCTTTTGGCCAATGTTAGGTTTAGTTTAATAATTTTTTAAGAAGTTATACATTTTTACATATTTTTTTTTTTTAATATACATATTTGTGCCATTGAATAGGTAACTGTGAAGGATTGAGCGTTGACATCATCCACTGGGTCGAATGTCGCATGCATGCTCCATGGTCTTTTTTCCACCATTAGTGTTTAGGAAGCGCTTTCATGTCGCTGCTCTAGAGTGCAAGTGACGTGGAATCCTTCGGCCGCCTGACCATTCTCCTGCTACCCAGATGGGTTTGTGTGTATATGACGCCTAGCTTGGTACCTCGGGCTATATCCGATCCTAGACATTGGGAGGCAATCCCACTGTACCAGTTACCTCCAGCTCACACTCCACTAATGGTTCCTGGGCTACCTGCAGTGTGCCTCCAAGGTGCTAAACACAGACAGCCTATAATTTCACCCACTGCTAGAGTCTATGCCCCCATTACAGTCTTCCTTAGCCCCATCGGGTGTTGCCCTGTTTTCGGTCTTATGTAGGATGATTTTCAAAGTCGTCATGTAGGTTTTTTTTGGGCCAGTTAGCAACTTTGACTCTGAGTCCCTTTTTAAAATCTTTTATCTGATTTCATTTGCTCAGCCTTAAAGGCTTTTATACCCTCAGTCATCAAGGCTTTGTATGATACAGTCTTATAAGTCTTTAACGCATGAGACGACACAAAAGGAGATGCAGTCTTCTGATATCTCTCTTCCGATATGGTGTTGGCCATCATTCATGCAGTGCACACCACTATTAAACTGTCCCCAGTCTGGGCTCTTAAAGTGGTTGTAAAGTTTAAAAAAAAAAAAAAAATATGTTTTACTTACCTGCCCTGTGCAGTTGGTTTTGCACAGCTTAGGTCTTCTCTTCTCGGGTCTCTCTTCGGCTCTCCTGGTCCCTCACTTCTGGTCCACTACAGTTCAGGAGTTGCCCGACTCTTCGCTTCTGCGTGAAAATCCTGAGACTGATAGAAGCCTCCTTCCAAACAGTCCAATTTACCCAGATTCACTGCAGACCATTAAAATACAGCATTTCTATCCCAAGTCCTATCCCTGGGCAGGCCAATTAATTTGGCATGGAAGACCAGGTTGTGCCTGGCCTGGCAGTTCAGAAATCCTGCTCTGGAGTCGGAAAAAGTCCTTCCTTCCAGATCCCCAAGTTTTTTGCAGCCTGCCAGGTTAGGAAGAGATTTTAAACACCCTGTTGGTGCAAGGAATTTGTAGGTTAATGGAATCTCATTTCCCAATCAACCTCTTGGAACTTTTCTTGATATTTACATTGGCAGGCAGACTGCCTCGGCTCCTGAACCCAATGGATTGCTTCCTACAGCCAGAGGTGTTCAAGACCTCTGTCACAGTTGGGTGACACCAAATGTGGACCTCTTTGCTCAACAACAAGGCCCAACAACAATCAGGCTAGGTTTGTTTCCAGGTACAGAGATCCTCTAGCATTAGTAGTATAGCCCCCCCGGGATCCTCATTTGGTTCTCTGGGCTCCTCCAAAAACAAAAACACCCAATGAGCTGATCAGGGATATTCCCCTCTCCGTTCTTGTGCAAAAGATTATGTTTCTTGATGCCATCATCTTGGTGAGGTGGCAGTCTTAAGGACCCTTTCAGGTCTTGGGACATAGTGGTGTTGAGCCCCCAAACTTCCTTCCTTGCTAAGGTAGTTTTCAGCCCTTCAACTTTGGCTCCGGTTCATTAGAATTAAATGTCCCTCCATTGCTTGGACGTACTCTGTGCTGTGCATGTCTGTCAGCCACTGCTTCCATTAGAAAAATTGACTCACTTGTCATTCCTCAGGGTCCATGTAAAGGGGGATAACTCTTTGTTCCACCATTACTTGGTGGTTCAAACCATCATCAAAGCTTATGGTCTCAATGATCGGGTTCTACCCCTTCCTACCGTGTTTCCCCGAAAATAAGACGTACTCCGAAAATAAGCCGTAGCAAGATTTCGACGCAAGATAGAAATATAAGACACCCCTCCGAAAATAAGACGTAGCGATTTAGTGTCGAATCTCCGAAAATAAGATGTAGTGTCGAATCTCTGAAAATAAGATGTAGTGTCGAATCTCCGAAAATAAGATGTAGTGTCGAATCTCCGAAAATAAGATGTAGTGTCGAATCTCCGAAAATAAGATGTAGTGTCGAATCTCCGAAAATAAGATGTAGTGTCGAATCTTGTAGTGATATCTTGTAGTGGTACAACCAGACAAGATGAGTGCAAAAAGAAAGAGTTATTCTGTTGAGTACAAGAAAGGAATTGTGGAGGACTCCCGAGGCAAGAATCTTACGGCTTTTTGCAAAGAGAAGAAGTTGGATATCCGAATGGTCCAAAAATGGCGTGCAGAATACGATAATCTCAGTCTACAGGTGGACAGAGGAAATGCTAAGAAGCGCAAGTGTGGTTCAGGTAGGCAACCTTTATTTTCTGTAATAAAAATAAGACACCCCCCGAAAATAAGCCATAGTGTGATTTCTTGAGGAAAAAAAAAATATAAGACGGTGTCTTATTTTCCGGGAAACACGGTATAAATGCACCCTCCACTAGATCTATGAGCACCTCCTACGCTTTCCGGCATCAAGTAACTGTTTCCCAGAGTTGCAAGCCTGCCACCTGGTCTACTGTTCACATTTTTCTACATGTTACCAGATGGATGTTCAGGCCTCTTCTGATGCCATGTTTGTGGTATAACATTCTCTAAGAGGCTCTTTGAGCTACAGGCAGTGCCCAGTTCTGTTGTTTTCAGTGGAAAACTGAAATTTTGTACTAGATAAAAAATCAATTTCTTTAAGTTCTTTGAGGGACACAGGTCCAACCCCCTTTTTGTTTATGATAATGCTGTTTGGGACTGCTTTACTACAAAACCAAGGCATGCTTGGGAGTAAGAGGGGTCATATTGGGCTGGCTACAATATCTTTTTATTGTTTTTTCAAGTCTCCTAAAGGCAGCAGTATAACCTGAGTGTCTTTGAATGTCTTCTTTCCTTTGATAAACTAAACTTAACTAAGTACAAAAATCTAATTTTGTGCTATTAAATACAAAAGTAAAATATTACAAATAATGAACTGCATACTGGCAATATATGTATCGTGTCTTTTCATTGACACTTATGGTTTATTTTTAAATGCAGGCAAAAGATCATGGTAAAGCTGAAGTGGGTGAACTGCATTCAAAGCTTGAGAAGGTTTGTGTTTATTCTAATTTTGTTATGCATTTAAACTATTTAATAAAGGAAAAGGATCAGTATACATTTTTTATATTCTCTGTTTTAGGCTCGGTTCATATTGGTGCGATGCAGGAAACCCTGCGAATCAACTGCGGGTTCCTGCCACGCACCTGACTCGCAGGCAGTTCACACTGCCTTATGTGAACCACTGAGAGTGTCAATACAAAGTTAATGACACCCCCAGATCGGTTTGCATATTGTAGTGCGAACTGTCAATTCAGAAAGGATGTGTGAACAGATTCTAGTGTGGACCAAAAAAAAGGGTCCTGTATGACTTTGGTTCGAATGCGATGCAAATTCAGCCATACAATCTGTATGGCTGACTTTGCATCGCACAGACATTGCATGCGATTTGCACAGCAGTGTCGGCCAAATGTCGGCCAGCATACCAATGTAAACCGAGCCTAAAGCCCATCTTTTGACAAAGTTCTTCCATCACTCACTCCCTTCCACCTCTCACACATTTAGCAGTTATTACAAATATAAATATTTTGCAAACATTTCTGTATTCTCATTGTATGTTGTGTATGCCTCCCACATTGCATTGTGGTCACCTCTTTTTTGGATGCCAAAACACTTTTAATGCTTTTGTAAATGTGTATTGTAAATTGGAATTGGGGTTTACAAAGAGCAGTGTAAAGACTTTGAAGTTCGTAATAAATATTATTCTGTAAAACTCTTTATATTCATTATGTCAGCTGTATATGTCCTATGCTAGTGCCCCTTCCAGGAGTGACAACTGGTGCATCCAGTTCTGTAGTCTGTGTCTGTGCTCATTGATTTTCTCTGTGATGTCATCACATAGCTGCTTCTGGATCGTGAGAGAACCCGACACTGGACAGCTTTAGCACATATCCATGTCACCCAGGCAATGACACCTGAAGAAGTACCCTGAAAAACATGGAAGACTCATTACCTGGTAGAATGGGTTTCTCTCTCCAACCCCCCCCCCCCCCCCAACCCCACCACCACCACCACATTATATCGGCAACTAGTTAGGGTGGTGAACAGTACCTGGAGTTCAGTTTTAGGTTACAATTGCCTTATGAACACATTTCCCTTAATCTGGCCAAAAATCCATACAGTTTCTTTTTTTTTTTTTTTTTTATCCCATAAGAGGCTTTTTCGTGTCTTTGGGTCTTCTAGGTTAAAATACCTGAGTTTAAGAACAAGATATGAAAACTGTTGTTAAGCTTTGATATTAGGCAACATCTACCTAATGGTGCCAGGCAGATGGCATGTTTCAGCTTTTGAGAAATCCCACATTTAATTGTGGCCATCTCTTTATTGGATAACAAAAAGGACCAAGGAAAAAATCCAAGGAGAATTCCAAGCTCTACTTGCCTACCAGCCTGGGACCAACCAGATTACCTGTCTAACAGTATGCGTTTTAAAGCAGGGGTTTAGTTGTAAAAAATGTCAAATGCATGCTTAAGCTATAGAGCCACGACAAGGCACCCCGGTATCTGTAGTCCTATCTCTAACTTTTAAGAGGCCCCAAAATGGAAGCACATGCATTCTGATGAGATGAATGAAGGCAGATGGACTGGAGGGAGCCCACCCCTCAAAGGTGCAGGGGCACATTGAACGCCCAGCAGGTAGCACAATGGCTGAAAAAGGTGTCAATGCTTTGTCTGAGCTAGATTCAATCGCACAAAAAATTGTCCACTGCTCTCGCCTATAACTGGCCCTTACAGCAAGGAGCATTGGAAGCCAATACATAACAAAAAGGACCAAGGAAAAAATCCAAGGTGAATTCCAAGCTCTTTATTGGGATGTACTGTGTACTGTGAGTTGGAAATGGGTTTTCCAAAGTGCAGTGTAAGAACTTTAAAATTCATAGTAACTTTCTGCCTGTTGCCAGCTCTCAGTGCATAACGTCAGCCTAATGGCTTCTCAGTATTTGTGATAATTCAATAATTAATGCAACTCACCTTCTATCTTCTAGATCAATGCTGAACAACAGAACAAGATTCAGGATCTGCAAGACAAACTTACAAAGGTAGTTGGCACACCTAACAAAGAACTACACTTATTAGTTTTTAATATTCAAAGTAAACTCCCACCCATCTATCTCTCCATGCTTTATTTTGTTGAGAATCATTTTGAAAAACATCCCCTGTGGCCATCTTGTGTAAGGGAAAATGATTCAAGTAGCATTTACTTCCTGTAATCCATCTGCCCTTAGCTCAGGCATGCATGCAAAAGGATGTACTTGGCCAAGAAACCAGTAAGTAACTAAAGAACTGAAATAAAAAAAAGTTTAAACGTTTAAAAATTATCAAACATTTGAAATTATCAATGCTCCCCGCTTAGACCACTGCTTGTGGAAGGGAATTCACATCCTAACAGCTCTTACAGTAAAGAACCCTCTACACAGTTTAAGGTTAAACCGCTTTCCTTCTAATTTTAGTGAATGGTCGCATGCCTTATTAAATTCCCTTACACGGAAAGGTTTTATCTCTATTGTGGGGTCACCAGTATGGTATTTGTACATTGAAATCATATCTCCTCTCAAGCATCACCTCTCCAGAGGGAACAAGTTCCGTGCTCGTAACCTTTCCTCATAACTAATGTCCTCCATACCCTTTGTTCGTTTTTTTGCCCTTCTCTGGACTATCTCCAGTTCCAGCACATCCTTGCTGAGGACTGGTGCCCAGAACTGAATAGAATACTCCAGGTACGGTCAGACCAAAGTCTTGTAGAGCGGGAGAATTATCGTTTCATCTCTGGAGTTAATCCCCCTTTTAATGCATGCCAATATTCTGTTTGCTTTGCTCGCAGCAGCTTGGCATGGCATTGCTGAGCCTATTATCTACTAGAACCCCCAGGTCCTTTTCCATTCTAGAATCCTCCAAAAGTTCTCCCCCGAGTGTATAGTAATTGCATTCATGTTTCTTTATCGTACATCACGGGACACAGAGCGCATAGCCATTACATATGGGTTATATGGGTACCTTCAGGTGATGGACACTGGTGTAATCAATTTCACAGGAAGTTTCCTCCCTATATAACCCCCTCCCACTGGTAATGATTCAGTTTTTTCGCCAGTGTCTTAGGTGTTGGTCACGTCTAGCTGTCCCTCGGAGGTCTCGGGACCCAGGATAGCTAGCCGGATCCGTCCGAAGTGCTTCAAAGCCAAGGTGTACGGTACCCGGGCCCTGCTTGCGTGGGGTTTAGCCTATAATGCCTCTCCTTGGAGGGCTGGATTCTGGGCTCCAGTGCCTTAGTCTCTTCCAAGGACTAAACGCTACTGATGCCAGGATGCTATATAGGCCCAGGTGTGTGGGTTCCTTAACACAGGACCCCGGTCCCTGAAGGTCCAAGACAATACCCACGGAGATGGGGGAAGATTGGGCCTCTTGCAGTTTGCAATACCCTGCGGCGTGGAGCAGGTAAGAGGGAACCTGCGGGACTTGGTTCGACAGTAGGTATCCCCCTGGGGGTTCTGGGTTGGCTAATGGTATGCTTGTGCATCAGCCACTATCTCCACTATGTCTTTGAGGCAGGATGGGATGTACTAATGTTTACCCAGATAACATGTAGGTTTATGTATGCTTGTTTAAGATATGTATTTGCTACTCCCAACAGATCTGCCTGTTAGCATTGATACTGCAGCCCCACGTACTATAAAGGGGGAATGCTGGTGAAACTCCTGTTTCTTAGGAAGCCTATGGGGACAGCTTCCTCTGTGTGTGCACTACATTAAGTATTGGTGCTTACCTGGTGTCTGTTGGGCTGCTAGCGCTGGTCCATACTTCTCCTCCTCTGCTTTCTGCTTCCTCCATGTTGGTTTCAGCGTGGGGGGGGGGATGGGGGGGGCGGGCCAGCAGTGTCAGGTCTCAGTTAAAGCAAAGCATTTCCTGGCTGGTCATTCCCTCCTGAGAGCAGAGGAGAGGGAGGACACAGAGCGCGCAGCTGAGCCATTCTGGCTATGCAGTGACACCTAGTGGTGGTTTGTGGATCTTCAGGTCTGGACCAAAAAAAAAAAAGAGTTTTTTTCTTAAAGGGACTCGGCCTTAGATCCGGCAGTATCTGAGTCGGTGCAACCTTGGGCTCCGGCTAACAGGCATTGGTGTTGCAATACTCACAGGATTTCCTCGGTATTGCCGCCTTCTCGGGCGTGTGGAAATTTGAAAAAAAAAAAATATAATAATAATTTTTTACCATAGCCTGTTCTTATTAATGATTCACTTCTAGCTACAACAGTCGGGTGTTGGCTACAGGGGTGTCTCAAGGTTGTGCAATGGCTCCCAAGGGATCAGGACCAGCTAAGGCTGCAAAAGGTGCCAAAAAACTAAAGAGGTCTCCATCGGGGTCAGAGGATTTGGGCCAGGCTCCAACGGTCCCACCCTCACCAGATAGACCACCGAGTAGCATGTTGCAGGAGCCATTGAGGGTGCTAGGGGCAGAGGCGGCCCCCAATCAACCCATTCCCGTTTACTTTACGGAAGAAATGCTAGCGACCACCCTGGGTGGGCTAGAGGAAAGGTTAACTGCTTTGATTGCCCGCTCTTTGCCAAGTGGCAAACGGGCTAGATCCCCGTCACCTAGATTGGTGTTTTCAGATGCAGAGGTCCTCTCTTCGGAGGAATTGGACCCACAGGGGGATCAAGCGGACCCGAGTCCCGACGGTTCAGACATTGAGGGTTCCACTGTAGATGAATTTTTTTTTCGGCTTCTCAAGCGGAGAGCCTGTGGATCCAGTCTCTGACAGATATGGTTCGCACTGCTTTTAAACTTCCAGTGTCAGAACTATTAGCCCCTGCGGTATCCTCTTTAGGTTCTTCAAAGGCACCATTAAGTTGTGCGTCTTTTCCGATTCACCCCCTTCTGGAGAGCGTGATTTTTCAGGATTGGGCTCAACCTGATAGGATCTTTATCCCTCCTAAAAGGTTCTCTATTCTCTATCCTATGGAAGAGGAATTTGCAAAGAAATGGGCACTCCCTACTTTGGACGCAGCCATTTCCTGCGTGAATAAATCCCTGACCTGTCCGGTTGAAAATGTCCAGATGTTCAAAGATCCGGTCGACAAAAAATTGGAGACCCTACTGAAGGCTTCTTTTACCACAGTAGGTGCCGTGGTTCAGCCAGCAGTGGCAGCCATTGGCGTTTGTCAGGCTTTAAAGGATCAGACTAAACAGATATTAAGGGACATGCCGGCTCAGCAAACTCGTGAATTGGCGGACCTCCCAAGGGCTCTCTGCTTTGCAGTAGATGCTATTAAGGACTCCATTCAACAGGCGTCCCGTCTATCTCTGCTGTTGGTTCATATGCGTCGCCTTTTGTGGCTGAAGAACTGGTCAGCAGAGGCACCCTGCAAAAAGCTTTTAGCAGGATTTCCCTTTCATGGTGGGAGACTATTCGGTGAAGACCTAGATAAATATATCCAGACCATATCAAGTGGTAAAAGTTCTTTCTTACCTGTCAAGAAAAGACCGCGTGGGCCCGCGTTTAAGCGACAGGCCTTCGCAGGCTCGGCCCCTTCAACTTCCCGTCAGTATCGACGGCCTCCCGGGCGTTCAGCATTTAATAGCCGCCCACAAGGACAAGCCACGGCAGGCAAGAGGCCATGGTCTCGCAAGCCGGTTAAACCAGTCATCAAGTCAGATTCATGAAGGGGCACCCCCACTCTCTTGGGTGGGGGGAAGGCTTCGGTTTTCTCCGAAGTGTGGGAGGCCAGAATTCCCGACTCTTGGGTACGGTCCGTGGTAGCCACGGGCTACAAGCTAGAGTTTCGGGAAGTCCCCCTCCTCATTTTCAGGGGTCAAGTCTTCCAAGCGACCCATTAAAGAGGGCCTCTCTTGTAAAGGCATTGGATCGCCTCTTGCTCCAAGGAGTAATTGTAGAAATACCAACCCAGGAATGGGGTCTGGGATTCTATTCCAACCTTTTCATAATACCAAAGCCCAATGGCGACGTCAGGCCTATCTTAGACCTCAAACGCCTAAATCGCTTTCTAAAGATTCAGACCTTTCGTATGGAGTTCATACGTTCGGTGGCAGCCAGCCTACATCAAGACGACTTTCTAGCATCTATAAACATAAAGGATGCATATCTACACGTGCGGATCTACCCGGCACATCACAAGTTTCTTCGTTTTATGATAGATCACCGTCATTACCAGTTCGTAGCCCTCCCTTTCGGGTTGGCGACAGCTCCGCGGATATTCACAAAGGTGTTAGCCCCGGTGCTAGCCGTCCTAAGGACAGAAGGCGTTTTGGTCCTGGCATACCTGGACGATCTCCTGGTTATCAACAGATCAGCTTCCAACCCCAATCATGCAGTAGTCCGCACAATTCGGCATCTAGAGGAATTCGGGTGGATTGTGAACCAAGAAGAAATCGATGTTGCAACCCACAAAGCAGTTGGAATATCTAGGCCTTCGGCTAGATACAGACTGCCAGAGGATATTTCTACCTCAAGCAAAAGTCAGGTCATTAACTCAAACAGTTCAAATGGTCTTAGGCAAGAAGAGGCCGACTATTCGCCTATGTATGCGACTGCTGGGGAAGATGGCGGCCGCCTTCGAAGCAGTGCCCTACGCCCAGATCCATACCAGATATCTCCAGGCAGCCATTCTCTCTGCTTGGAACAAGTCCATTCAGGCATTAGATCGTCCGTTAGTTCTCTCCTCAGGGGTCCGGCGCAGCCTGTTCTGGTGGCTGGTCCCTCAAGGTTTGTCAAAGGGGAAATCTTTTTGGCCTGGACTCTTCCCCTTCAGGGTCTGCCAGTAAGGATACAGTCCGAAAATGCCACTGCGGTGGCATACATAAACCACCAGGGGGGGGGCACGAGGAGCCTAGCGGCTCAAAGGGAAGTAAACCTGATTTTCTCATTGGCCGAAGCCCATGTACCCTGCATCTCGGCGGTGTTCATCCCAGGGATAGACAATTGTCAAGCAGATTTTTTGAGGCGTCAACAGTTGCTCCCGGGGGAGTGGTCTCTTCACCCCCAGGTATTCCAGGAGATTTGCCAAAGATTCGGAGTTCCAGATGTGGACATTATGGCAATGAGATCCAACAAAAAGTTGGACAAATTCATATCCCGAGCCAGGGATCCCTCGGCCTACGGGACCGATGCGTTGGTTTGCCCCTGGCACCAGTTTCCTCTCCTGTATGCGTTCCCTCCACTGCAGATGATTCCCCGCCTTCTACGGAGGATCAGGGTGGAGCGCAGGCCTGTGATCCTGGTGGCCCCAGCCTGGCCCAGGAGGGCTTGGTACGCACTCATCGTGAGGATGTCAGTAGGGGCGCCGTGGCCGCTCCCCCTGCGCCCAGATCTGCTGTGTCTCAGGGCCCAATCTGCCACCCTGCTACACAGCAGCTAAATTTGACGGCTTGGCGGCTGAATCCTTAATTCTTAAGGGCAGAGGCCTCTCAGCTCAGGTCATATCTACGTTGATTCAGGCTAGGAAACCAGTCTCTAGAAATATTTATTACAGAGTCTGGAGGACCTATGTGCAGTGGTGCGAGTCTCAAAAATGGCATCCTCAAAAGTTTTTTATTGACAGGATCTTGCGATTCCTCCAGGTTGGCGTTGACAAAGGGTTGGCTCTTAGTACTCTAAAGGGGCAGGTGTCGGCTTTATCGATATGGTTTCAAAGACCCTTGGCCACCCATTCGCTTATGAAAACCTTCTTGCAGGGGGTCTTGCATGTGAATCCCCCTATTAGAGCTCCCCTCTGCCCCTAGAATTTAAATCTGGTCTTGTCAGCTTTACAAAGGCAGCCATTTGAACCTCTGACAGAAATCCCTCTTGTGCTACTAACCCGAAAGTTGGTTTTCTTGGTGGCTATGGCTTCGGCCAGAAGGGTTTCCGAGCTGGCAGCCTTTTCATGCAGGGAGCCATACCTTATTCTGCATAAGGACAGAGTGGTTCTGCGGCCTCAACCTTCTTTCCTTCCTAAGGTCATATCCAGTTTTCACTTGAATCAGGACCTAGTCCTACCATCCTTCTTTCCTACTTCCCAGTCCAGAGAGGAAAGACTGCTTCATACTTTGGACGTGGTTCGAGCCATGAGGGTCTATCTCAAGACTACAGAGAAGATTCGGAAAACAGATGTGCTTTTTGTTCTTCCGGATGGCCCCAAGAAGGGTCAGCCGGCTGCCAAGTCTTCCTTGGCTAGGTGGATTAAGCAGCTGATTTTTCAGGCCTATGGTCTGAAGCGCGTTCCACCTCCCTTATCAGTTAAAGCCCATTCTACGAGGGCCATGAGTGCCTCCTGGGCGGCACACCATCAGATCTCTATGGCGCAGGTCTGCAAGGCGGCAACCTGGTCTTCCGTACATACGTTTACTAAATTTTTATAAGTTGGACGTCGCAAAGGGTACGGACGCAGCATTTGGGCAGGCGGTCCTACGGGCGGCAGTATAGAATCCTCTGGCCCGGTTCACGCCCCTTTTTTCTGTTGGTGGAGCTACTATTTACTTCCTGATAATTTTTTTTTGTTTGGCTATTCTTGGCCTTACGGTCTCCCTCCCTTCATGGAGCATTGCTTTGGGACATCCCATATGTAATGGCTATGCGCTCTGTGTCCCGTGATGTACGATAAAGAAAAAAGGATTTTTAATAAACAGCTTACCTGTAAAATCCTTTTCTTGAAGTGCATCACGGGACACAGAGCTCCCACCCCTCTTTTGGGGAACATTGTGTAACCTCGGAGGAATTGCTTGCTACAAAACTGAAGCACTCCCAGTGGGAGGGGGTTATATAGGGAGGAAACTTCCTGTGAAATTGATTACACCAGTGTCCATCACCTGAAGGTACCCATATAACCCATATGTAATGGCTATGCGCTCTGTGTCCCGTGATGTACTTCAAGAAAAGGATTTTACAGGTAAGCTGTTTATTAAAAATCCTTTTTTTTGCCACCCAAATGCATTATTTTACATTTTTCTACATTAAACCTCATTTACCATTTAGTTGCCCACCACATTAATTTGTTCAGATCTTCTTGCAAGGTTTCCACATCCTGCAGGGAAGTTATTGCTCTGCTTAGCTTAATATCGTCCGCAAATACAGAGATTGAGCTGTTTATTCCATCCTCCAGGTCGTTTATGAATAAATTAAATTGGATTGGTCCCAGAACAGAACCCCGGGGGACCCCACTTTCTACCCCTGCCCATTCCGAGTACTCCCCCTTATCACTACCCTCTGAACTCGCCCCTGTTGCCAGTTTTTAATCCATATACTTGCCCTATGGTCCATGCCAACTGACCTTACTTTGTAAAGTAAACTATTATAGGGAACTGTATCAAATTCTTTTGCAAAATACACAGATACATCTACGGGCCTTCGTTTATCTAGATGGCAGCTCATAGAAAGTTAATAGATTGGTTTGGCAAGAATGATTCTTCATGAATCCATGCTGAGTACTGCTAATGATACCATTGTCATCGCTAAAATCTTGTATATAGTCCCTTATCATCCCCTCCAAGAGCTTGCATACAATTAATGTTAGGCTAACTGGTCTGTAATTCCCAGGGATATATCTTGGCCCTTCTTTAAATATTGGTGCTTCATTGGCTTTTCTCCAATCAGCTGGTACCATTTCATTCAGTAGAATGTTCGTAAAAATTAGGAACAATGGTCTAACAATTCCTTAAGGACCCTCGGGTGCAAGCCATCTGGCCCCGGTGACTTATTAATGTTAAGTTTTTCAAGTCTATTTCTAATTCTGTCCTCTGTTAGGCATTTGGGGGCTTCCTGTGACTTGTCATGAGGACAAACATTGCAGTTTAGGTTCCTGAAGCCCCCCTGATTCCCTCGTGAAGACTGAGAAGAATAAATTCAATACCTTCGCCATTACTCCATCTTTAGTAACCAGATTCCCTTCATCACTCTTTATGGGACCAATATGATCTGAACTCTCTTTCTTACTATTTATGTACTTAAAGGGGTTGTAAAGGTACAATTTTTCCCCTGAATAGCTTCTTTTACCTTAGTGCAGTCCTCCTTCACTTACCTCATCCTTCAATTTTGCTTTTAAATGTCCTTATTTCTTCTGAGAAATCCTCACTTCGTGTTCTTCTGTCTGTAACTCCATACAGTAATGCAAGGCTTTCTCCTTGGTGTGGAGTGTCGTGCTCGCCCCCTCCTTGGACCACAGGAGAGTCAGGACGCCCACTAGCACACAACTCCTTTCTCTATCTGCAACGTAGAGAGCATCCTGACTCTCCAGTAGTCCAAGGAAGGGGCAAGCATGACATTCCACACCAGAGAGAAACACACCAACTAAATTCCACCGCCTATCTTGCTCTCTTAGTGAATTCATCTCTCACATAGTTACATAGTTAGGTTGAAAAAAAGACACAAGTCCATCTAGTTCAACCATAAAAATAAATAAAATAAAAAATATTATACAATCCCATATACCCAATTCTATACCCACAGTTGATCCAGAGAAATGCAAAAAAGCCCCAGCAGAGCATGATCCAATTTGCTACAGCAGGGGAAAAAAAATCTTTCCTGATCCCCCGAGAGGCAATCGGATTTTCCCATGATCAACTTTACCTTAAATGTCAGTACCCAGTTATATTATTTACATTTAGGAAAGTATTCAGGCCTTTCTTAAAGTAATCTTCCTCACATTCACTTGTACATAATTTATTGATATATAAACATTCACCCCCCCCCCCTTTTTTACCCTCTCTATCACTGCGGTATAGGTAATACCCTTGGTTGCCAGCCAATTATGAGAGCTGTTGAACCAAGCCTCTGAAATTCCTACAAAAACTAAATATTCCTCGAACAACCGTAGCTTCAGTTCTCTCATTATTGATTTATAATAATCGTTACAATATAGTTACAGTAAAACGAAATTCAAAACTTTCTTAATTTTGGAGAGAGTAAAGGAGGGTTGTAATAAGTGTCAGTTTTTTTTCGTTCCTCTTAGAGGACCTCCTTTAAGAGTTATTCACAAATGTTTGCACCAACACTTGGTCTCTTTTTCTTCAAGGTTTTATTGAACAAACCCAAACAGAGGGATGGAGGGTTAGGGGAGATTCAGGTACCTTGCCTTGAGGATCACGGGTACGTTCTTGGATCCAGACGACAAACTGTTTCCACACTGGATTCAGCAGACACTGGATAGGCCTCTCTCACTGACCTAACAGCCGGTGCGAAGCTCGATCAAAAGTTTCTGCCACAAACTCGATGAGTGTAAACTAGGGATGTCCCGATACCGATACTTGTATCGGTACCAATACCGAGCATTTTCCCAAATACTTGTACTCGGGGAAATGCTCTGATGCCTCACCCGATACCTGGGCGTCTTTTCCCCGCGCCGTCTTTTCCCCCGCGCCGTCTTTTCCCCCGCGCCGTCTTTTCCCCCGCGCCGCTTCTCTCCATTCTTAGCTGAGGCTGCTGAGAAAGGGTCTGGGGAATCTGTGTTTTATGGTTCTCACTATGCACAAGACTTTTCAGCTTTCAATTCAACATAACATGTATACAGAAAAAATGTTTCATAACCACTTTACCCCCGGACCATATTGCTGTCCAATGACCAGAGCACTTTTTGTGATTCGGCACTGCGTCGCTTTAACTGACAATTGCGCGGTCGTGCGACGTGGCTCCCAAACAAAATTGGCGTCCTTTTTTCCCCACAAATAGAGCTTTCTTTTGGTGGTATTTGATCATCTCTGCGGTTTTTATTTTTTGCGCTATAGACAAAAATAGAGCGACAATTTTGAAAAAAATGCAATATTTTTTACTTTTTGCAATAATAAATATCCCCCAAAAATATATAAAAAAAACATTTTTTTTCCTCAGTTTAGGCGGATACGTATTCTTCTACATATTTCTTGTTAAAAAAAATGCAATAAGCGTTTATTGATTGGTTTGCGCGAAAGTTATAGCGTTTACAAAATAGGGGGTCGTTTTATGGCATTTTTATTAATATTTTTTTTTTACTAGTAATGGCGGCGATCAGCATTTTTTTTTTTCAGTACTGCGACATTATGGCGGGCACTTCGGACACTTTTGACACATTTTTGGGACCATTGGCATTTTTATAGCGATCAATGCTATAAAAATGCATTGTATTACTTTAAAAATGCCATTGGCAGTTAAGGGGTTAACACTAGGGGGCAGGGAAGGGGTTAATGGTGTTCCTGGGTGTGTTTTAACTGTATGGGGGGGTGGCCTCACTAGGGGAAATCACTGATCTTCTGTTCATACATTGTATGAACAGAAGATCAGCTTTTCCCCCGCTGACAGGACCGGGAGCTATGTGTTTGCACGCGCGCAGGACTCGGGGGCGAGCGGGGACGCGCGCGCCCCCTAGCGGCCACTTAAGAGCGGACTTATAGCTACGGGCTCTCGCCCAGCAGTGCCACATTCCCGCAGTAAAATGACGGCGGGCGGTCGGGATGTGGTTAAACTGATTGTAAATGATCACCTTGTAAAAAAAAAAAAACATTCAGTTTAAAGTAGAAATTAAATGCAAAACATTTTTGTATAGATATAATAAAAAACATAAATACCTTTATTTATTTATATATATATATATATATATATATATATATATATATATATATATATATATATATATATATATATATATATATATATATATGCTCTGTTCTCAGCTGCATAGTAGCTGGGGGAGAAGCAGCAGCACACTAAGCTTCTTAGTAAATGGCTGTGCAGTGGGGGGCATGTCAGGACAAGTCTGATTATTGTAGGAGAGCAGAGTTACCATCATAGCTAGAGAACTGACCACGGTGTGCTCTTCTGCTTAGTGAGATAAGTTTTTAATAGGAAAGCAGAGGGACTGGCAGGAACACCAGGGATATCAAATACAGGAAGCAATACAAAGAAAATGGGGTACTTTCTCATATTAGTACATGGTACAGCAGGCACATATCAGGACTATGAAGTGTTGGGGTAACAAATGCTTTAAGTGTAGGGGTTACTTTGTATAAAGGATGTAGCCATTTGCTTCATTATTTACAGTATCTGAGGTAATTCTTATACCTTTTAACTGCATTACTTCATAATTTCCTGTGCAGAAATTGCTGTGACCCCAATACCATTTTAGCACGCAGCAGTTTTTGTGCCTTCCCCACTGAGACTTAGGGAGACATCTTTACTTGAGAAAAGAGTGCACTGAAAACCTTAGGCCAATTTTATGTTTTTAACTCATTATTGTTACTTGGACTGAAGCCAACACATGCCTAAATAGAACCAATCATAACTAGGTTTTTGCGAGAATCTGAATATTCATTTTTAAAGAATTACTGGCAAAATGTGTCCTGTGTAGGCATTCTTATAAAAAAAGTTATACAGTATATGCCCCTTTTTTTAGCTGTATTTAATTTCTTTGTTTAACTTATGACTCATAGTCAGACATCATGTGAAATCTAAAACTTGCTGGCCTGACTACTGACTGTCACCTACCTACTGGGAGTGCATGTTAAAGCCTCTCCTTTACCCAGTGAAGCCTCAGATTAAACAAATCTCCCTCCATACGTTTTGCATGCATATCTGCTGTCTTTAGCTTGCATTATTCTTTAGCATTATTACATCGTGTTAGAATTTTTACTTCCCCATTCAGCAGTAGGAGTGTAGTTTTGACTTACACCGTGTGACAGATGATTGGATTAAAGGCACAAACCCCACTCCAGATAGACAGAGACTTGCTCTGCTGTGACAAGACAAGCTCTCTGCTAATTTATTTATAGCAACCTCCCCCCGACACATTTCAGGCTGGTTTTATCTCCCGTCTCAGAGAACTTGTCAGAAGTTATCATGCTGATAACAGAGGAATGAAGCAGCAGAAAGACATCGGTCTCAGGGCTTTGGAAATTTCATGAATCTGTTTTACATCCACTTTAAGGCCCAACTGCACTTTCAGTTTAAATCTACTAATAGCAGTCGAGGTGCATCAAAACATAACTTACAGTTTGTTTTGTTTAGAGAGCTGCCACAGGCTGAGTAGAAAAGCCTCTCACTTGCCAGCATATTGCAGAGAAAGGACCCTTTGCAGAAGTGGTGATCTCCCTGCAGACATCTGACACCTATAGTTCTTTGTCAGCAATTCCTATATTCTCTGGTCATTGGAGAGGTATAGTTCTGACTCCATGGCATAAGGGGTATGTTGGACCTCTGCAAAAAGATCGCTGCTTCTGCACAGAGATCAAGGGTCCTTCTCTGCAGTATGCTGGCAGAGGATAGGCTTTTCTACACAGGTTTTGGCTGCTTTCTAATGCAATAATTAAAGCTGAATTCTAAGTATGGCAATGTTTCCGTATTGGACCAACGTAAAAATTTATATGCCATACCAGTAGGATTGCTGTGGAAGCTGAAAACTGTAGAAAGCACAGCTTGCGCCGTTGCCGAGCAGCTACTGTGATGCTTGCTAAACACAGGAGGTCGCTTGCTTGGCACAGCTGCCATTCAGAGAGCACTTTGCAATTTCTCATGAATGCAAAGTGTTCTCCAATTGGGCGTGGTGGAGATTGTGACATCACTGTCCTGATATGTTGCCTCCTTACTAGTCCTTTTGTGTCCGTTTACACGGCTCCGTTAAAAAAAAACCCTGCTGCAATGCATATGCATTTGCCATGTTACTGATGTGTTCTTGCCACATTCTCTGGACTTCTTACATGTGATGTAAACAACGCACTATTAAAATGAGCCGTTTTTGGTGGACGTTTTTTATAGCAATCAATAAGAGATGTGTTTTTGGTGCATCTACAAAAAGTCCATTAAAGATGCAGCATGTAGGACTTTTAAAAATGCACCTGCAGCACACTGGTGTGAAGCGTTCCATAGGATTTAAATGGATATATATATATTTTTTTTTTTAATGCATTTTTCTTTTGCTTTTTTTTTTAACCTTAAAAACACACAAAAAAAACAGATCTGTGTGAAAGGGACCCTGAAGAATTCTCATTTTTTTTTTTTCTTACATTCTGTTTATGATGGGACAAAATACAGGGGTCCCCGAGTTACGAACATCCGAGTTGCGAACAACTCCTACTTACGAATGGGGTGTGAGTGAGGAGCTCCAAGAATCCTGCACTTCATCCTTAGCGATCCTTGCACATAAACGCTGAAAAACAACCCAATTACTTGCCTGCCTGTTCCTCTCCATAGCCTGCTGTGTCCTATGCCTGTATTGCGACGATCCCACACATCCACGGCCGCCGCCATCTTCCTTGCCTGTGCCCTGCAGGAGTGAGCCATCCTGGCCTGACTGCGAGTCGAGGGGCCCCCTCGTCATCCTACCTGCCCATCCAGCCTAGTGAGTCCTGCAGATCACTACTTTTCCGACAAACAAATTCAACTTAACAAACCTACAGTCCCCATCTTGTTCGTAACCGGGGACCCCCTGGACTTTGTTCCATCTTCCTCTGTGCCCTTTTATGATGGCTGTGATGTCAGATAATGTGACCCCATGGCACACAGTTTCCAGTAGGGTTGTCCAGATACCGATACTAGTATCGGTATCGGGACCGATACCGAGTATTTGCGGGAGTACTTGTACTAATGCCTAAATAGAATACTTTTTTTGTATGTATCAACATGTTCTGTGAAAATTCTTTGAGTTTTTTACTACTGCCTGACAAGCAAATAAAACATTTTTATTCATTTTTACTCATTTTTATTCTTTTATAATGTCTTGAGTTAGAGTTCTTCATAATTCTAAAGAAAATATCCTTAGTCTGTATTGTGGTTTGAAAACTGTCACATGACATTTAAAAAAAGTATTGTACTCGGACCTAAAAAAAGTGGTATCGGGACAACCCTAGTTTCCGGACACTGTGCTAGCAAGGAGAAGTCTGCTGTGATGGCGAGTGCCTTTCCCCAGCTCCCAGCACTTACCCAAGGTAAACATAGGCAAAAGGAATGCAAATGCATTGAGGCTATTTTTTTTTTTCCACATTTAACTCAACCACATGACATCTTTATCACCAATAGACCATAGTTATTTTAAAAGGGAAACGTATATTGTGCATGTGCATTTGCTGAATGTACATATGGTATGCATTTGATTCTAGATGCAGAGGTGAAGATGAATTTACAGCATAAAATAACACATTTTATTGGCTTTACTGGCCTCTTCTTCTTTTTTTTATTAATACGAAGTTGGCTTATCTCAGTAACCCCTTGGCTTTTGTAGAAACATTTTCAAACAATAAATTGCCTATTTTCAAGAACTTAACCCTTACTCCTTTTTAAAAATGATTTATTGTGTTTTGTTGCAAGTACCATCTTCCTCCCTGTCCCCAGTGCACACACACATTACACGTAGCAGAGGTTGAAAACGAATGGTTTACACCACTGAGGACTATGGTTTTAAACTGACTCCCATAAGAATTTGATTGCAGTCCATTAGCCTTGCCATTATGTATGAAAGTTTTTAGTGGCTTTGTTTTTATAGTTTTTAATGTTATTTCAGGCAGTAAAAGCCAGTTCAGAAGCCACAGAATTGCTTCAAAACATTCGTCATGCAAAAGAGAGAGCAGAGAAAGAGTTGGAGAAGCTTAAGAACAGAGAAGACTCGAATGATGGCATAAAGAAGAAACTGTTTGAAGCTGAGGTGGGGTCATGTTTTTAACTTTTTTTTTTTTTTTCTATAACTGTCTGTCCCTATTACCAAAAAAAAATAATTAAATGATGTTGGACCATGTGGTCTTTAATCAGTAGTAAACATTTTTTTAAATTGTGCCTACAGGTCGAACAAATTTCTATATTATATGCCTTCACAGTTTTACTGTATTACACATGTTGTGTAATATGTGCAGCAACTTTATTTGTAATGTTCTTAATTGATAAAATAAAAATTGAGAAAAAAAAAATTGTGCCTACAGGTAAGCCTATAATAAAGCTTGCCTGTAGGTACAGTGAATATCTCCTAAACGTATGGTGTCTAGGATATATTCACACCGAATGCAGCCAACGACATCATCAGTGCATGCACTCCGAAGGTCCACCGCACCAGAGCCAAGTGCTCCTGCGTGAATGCGCAGGAGTGACGTCATCGAAGTCCCGGACATTCATTCTATCGCTTGCGAACCCAGGAGGAGGACTGGGGGAAGATTGCGGCCCTGTCAGCGCTGACAGCGCAACGCTGGAGGGCTGCATTCTATGGTAAGTATTTCATTATCTGCTAGTATGTAATGCATACTAGCACATTATGCCATTGCCTTGTAGCAGATTTTTTTTAACATGCTGCGGTTTACTACTGCTTGAATGTTTACTGTTCCATTGAACTTTAATTGTCATGTTAAATAGAATTTTTTGCTGAGATTTTTCAATTTCTAGCTGAGGTGTGTGTTTATTTTTTTATTTTTTATTATTTACAAGCTTACGTTGTTTTTTTTTTTTTTAAAAACTTTGTTTATTGATTTTCAATCAGTACAATTTCCACATGGCACATGTGTCTTTACAGCACCGGTAGGAAATGAAACACATAACATTTATGCCAATTGGATAGACCGTGCATTAGAAACAAAACCCATCACATCCCACACATACACCATTCATAGCCACTCACACACACACATCCCTCCTGGCCTTCACCTCCGCCCCAGATGTTACCTGTGCCCACCCTCGCCACCCTCCAAACACTCTACGGTTCACTACACCCTCACGTAATCCCCCCATATACGGCCCCTCAAGGCTGAGAGAGTGGGGTATCCTTCCAGAAGGATTCTTCAATATCCAGCCAGGGTTGCCAGATTTTGTAAAACTTTTTGGGGCAGGCCCTGCTTTTGTATACACATTTGAATATGGGTAGGACCTTGTTCACCATACGATATAACATTTGAACAGTGGGGGAGGAAGCACTCTTCCAATTTAGTAATAACAATTTCCTGGCATAGAAAAGGATTATGCGTACCAGAGTCCGAGCATGAGCCTTGGAAACAAAGTCATTGAGCACCCCCAGTAGTCCAACCTCCGGGGTGAAAGGTAAAGGAAAATGTAGGTTGTCCTTAAAAAAAGAAAACAAGTCCATCCAATATGACAGTACAGTAGGGCATGACCAGAACATATGTATGCAATCGGCCTCAGTGGAGCCGCACCTAGGGCAGTTAGCAACAGAAATCAGACCCATTCGGGCCAACCTGGCGGGAGTATAGTGCAACTGGTGGATGAACTTAAACTGAACAAATTGATCGTTGGTCCCAATAAGGTCAAGGAAGCAGACCTCCGAGGCCTCCTCCCACCCTTCCTCGGACAGCCCCGGAATATCCACCTCCCATTTCCGCTGAGCTGTCACAAAGGGTTTAACCCCCGCCGATTGGAGACGTGAGTAAAACGTTGTGACCAGCTTCCCCAGATCGGTGTATGACATGAGCGCCTCTAGAGGCGATTCGCTGAGCTCCTGGGACAGACCCTCAAATTGTGTCCGTATTGCATGACGGAGTGACATGTATCTGAACAGGGAGTTAGCTGGCACCCCACTGCGCGCCCTCAGTACATCGAATGAAACAAACTCGCCTCCCGCAAAAATGTGTGAGATACGTGAGACCCCATTTTGTGTCCACCACCCAGAATCCGGGTGGCCCAGGAGTTCAGGGAGGTTACGATTGTGCCATAGGGGAGCTCTAGGGGACACCCCACCCAACTCTGCAAGTATCCCGTTACCCTCATGCCAGGCCAGCCAGCTAACCTCCATCGGGGAGTCCCGGGAGCATCGCCCGGCCCTAGACCTAAGTAGGTCATCGACCAGCGAGTCCCTGGACCCCACGAAGGCAGACAAAAGAGCTGTGGAGCAGGACGGGGAGGCCTCCAGGAACCAGTCATAAACATATGTAAGTTGTGACGCTATAAAGTACTGTCTCAGGTTGGGACACGCCAAGCCTCCATCCAGCTTGGGGCCTGGAGAGAGGCCCTAGCAATGCGTGGACACGACCCCTGCCAAAGAAAAGTGAACAGGAGCGAATTAATTTTCTTAAAGAGTTTTTTCAACAGAAAAATAGGGGGATGCCCGGAACACATACAGAAACTTGGGTAGGTATATCATTTTGAAAACATTAACCCGGCCTATAAGATTAAGCGGTAGAGAGGCCCAGGTCTTAAGTCTTGTCTCCATATGGGACACAATTGGGGCAACATTTAGGGCCTCATACGAAGACAAGTCTGCACTAACGTGTATCCCCAAGTATTTGAAGGTAGGTTGGATGGATAGTTTAGACCCAGAGAGGTAGGAGTAGTCCTGCTCTGGGCCTATAGGGAATGCCACCGACTTCTCCCAACCCACCCTCAGCCCGGAGACCCTTCCAAATTCCTCCACCACGGCCATCAATGAGACAAAAGACCGCTCAGTGCCATCAAGGTAAATCAGGGCATCATCAGCATATAAAGAGATCTTTTCAGAGAGGGAACCATAGCAGATGCCCCCCCACCCCCGCCGTCTGCCGCACCGCCAGAGCCAAAGGCTCAATGGCCAGGGCGAACAGGAGTGGCGAGAGCGGGCAGCCCTGCCTGGTGCCCCTCTGCAAAGTAAAGACAGCCGAGACATCTCTATTAGTGCATACTCTGGCTGTTGGGTTAGTGTATAGCAGGCGGACCCACCGAATAAACTGGGCGCTAATACCCATGCGGTGCATGGTCTCCCACAAAAAGGACCAGTTGACAGTGTCAAAGGCCTTCAGTACATCCAAAGATAACACCAAACCCCCCCTATTCACCGCTGCCGCCCTGTGTATGTGTAAGTAGAGCCGTCGGATGTTATCGTACGTACTCTTTCCGGCATGAATCCCGCCTGATCTCTGTGAATAAGGCGGAGAATAACCCCCTGAAGTCTAATAGCTAAAACTTTTGCAAGCACCTTTACGTCGCTATTTAGTAGGGATATGGGTCGGTACGACCCACACAGCAGTTTATCCTTATCGGGTTTGGGGAGCACCACTATCAGGGCCTCGCACATGGAGGGGGGAAGCTCGCCCTCCTGCAGTGCCTGCCCAAACAGGGAGTGCAGCTTCTGTGCTAGTTCCGCCGCATAGTTTTTGTACCACTCCGCGGGTAAGCCGTCCAGCCCAGGGGCCTTGTTGGGAGGGAGTGAATAAATGGCCTCAGTGACCTCTTCTACCGTAAGGGCTTTGTCCAAGGTCGCATTATGCGACGCTTCCAGGACAGGGAATTGGAGTGATTCCAGGAAACCCAATGTTTCCACCTCGTCCGGAGGGGGCGGAGCTGTATAGAGGTTTTCATAGAAAGCCTGAAAGGTTCGATTTATGACCAAGGGGTCCGATGTAGCAGATCCGTCCAGCAGTCGAATACGAGGGATCGTCCGATCCACGTACTCCGTGCGGGAGAGGTATGCCAACAACTTACCATTCTTACCACTATATTCCATCAACCTGGCAGATAGATATAACTGCTGTTTGTTCGTCACCTCCACCCTGTGAAGGTCCAGAGCCCTATGCGCCCCCACCAGAACAGAACGTGAGTCCGGGGTGGGATGCGCAGAGTATTGGGCCCTGGCGTTCTCCAGGGAGGATTCCAGGGCCAAAAGGGCAGCCCGGGAGGACTTCTTATGTCGGGCAATGTTGGAGATGTATGAGCCCCGTACTGACGCCTTAAAGGCATCCCACACGGGGCCAAAGGAGGCCGAACCAGCATTGTCCCCCCAATAGTGGGACATATCTTGCTGAACCGGCTCTTGAAACTCAGGAGTGGAGACCCAGATTGGACTGAGCCGCCACACCCGAAAGGAGGGCCTGTGTCCCAACACCAGGTCTATAGAGATGGCAGAGTGGTCTGATAGCGTCTGAGACAGGTGGGAAACCGACCGCACAGTGGGGATCAAATCGGGGGTCCCCAAAGCGTAGTCTAACCTGGAGAGGGTACGGTACGTCCTTGATTGGCACGTATACTCCCGAGTCTCGGGACGGCCGAGCCTCCAGAGATCTACATATCCAAAGGAGGCACACCACTGACTAAATAACTTCGATTCATATTGGGTGGGCCTCAAGCGGTCCCGAACAGGGTCAAGCACCGAGTTGAAGTCCCCCACTATAAGAGAGGCCAGCTTTGGGAGGGTGGCAAACTGTACACTTAAGTCCGTGAAGACATCCGCTGTGACAGGGGGAGGAACGTATACCACCACTAACAGCAGCGGCGTGGCGTGTACTGTACAGTGGAGAAATACATACCGACCCTTAGGGTCCGATATCACCCTCTCACAAGAGAATGGGAGGCCCTTCCGCACCAATATGGATACCCCCCGTGCATAGTTAGAATAGGTGGAATGGTACCCATGCATGACCCAGCACTTCTTAAGTGCCATCACCTTTGATCCCAAAAGGTGCGTTTCTTGCAAACATAGTAATTGAGGTTTATGCACCTTAAGAAAATCAAACAGCAGAGCTCTTTTAAATCTTGAGTTTAGACCCCTGACATTCCAGGAGATACATCTAATCACCGACATAATACGACAGTTGCAAAATTAAGGCACAGCAGATTACCTTCAGATACACAGGTGGGGGCAGAGAGAAGGCCAAACACATTCGCACACATGCATACCACACACACACACCACAACATACAGCATAACATCGATAATGCAAACAAAAGGAAAAAATAAGGTTATACAACAAAAAACTCAGAGTAGGCAACGGCCTACCACACTTAACCCCTGCCAGGCCCCAAGAACAAGGGGCTGGCTTTGACCCCGAACTACAATTAGATGCTAGGAACATGGCCTGCCGCAGGCAAGGCAGCAATCTAAGATGGAACAGTCAGTGACCAAACAGCTGAAAACAGGTGCAAAAAAGAACAGTTTTTAAATATGTACTAGCAGCTCAGTCAGTCAACAGGGATTCATGACCCCCTATCTCCAGTGAATGACTGGAGCCTTCTGCCCTGGGCACACTCCGGTGGGACAGGAAAACATCAAGCAGAAGTCCCAGAAATGAAGAGACAAATGAGAAAAACAGGAGCAGCAAAAAAAACAAACAAAAAAGAAAAATCAGGTGTCAGGAGCTCGATCAGATCCACGGCCAGGCTGGTGTAGAGATTCAAACCAGGATAACGCGTTGGCAGGGGTTTGGAAAAAGTGCACCTGGCTCTGGTGCACTACTCTCAGCGTCGCAGGAAACAGCATGGAGTATTGGATGGTCTTCTCCCTCAGCTTCTGTTTGACGTGCTGGTACTTGGCCCTCGAGGCGCGGACAGCAGGGGAGTAGTCAGGGAAGAGAGACACCGAGGCATTATTGATTTTCAGGCTCCCCTTAATACGGGCAGCCCGCAGGATAGCGTCCCGGTCCCTATAGTTGAGGAGACGCATTATCATGGTGCGAGGGGGCCCCCCCGCAGGCAGCGGTCTGCCCGGCACTCTGTGGGCCCTCTCAATAACAAAGCAGGGGGATAGGCAGTTCTCACCAAATTCCTGGGCAAACCAGCTCTCCAGGAAGGCAACCGGGTCGGGACCCTCAACCCGTTCGGGAAGGCCCACTAAGCGCAAGTTATTCCTGCGCAAACGGTTCTCCAAATCGTCCATTTTGTCTTCTAAAGAGCGAATTCTAGTGCCCTGGGCCTTTAGGGTGGGGATGGCTGGGCCTACCGTGTCCTCCAAATCGCTAATGCGGCGTTCAGTTTCTGCGACCCGGTCCCGCATTTTATGCATGTCCTGGCGCATTATAGTAATGTCCAGTTTGAGCTCATCCATTTTCCCCATCGTGTCAGAGTGATTTACCTTCATGAGGTTGAGGACCTCCAGCAGCGTGGGCTCCGGTTCCGGGCCTTCCTCCAGGCCGTCCTCAGTGGGTGACGCAGGAGCGGGCAGCGCCCGGGCAGCGGAGGTCCCAGGGGAGGGTGGGGGAGAGGACCCACGGTCATCGTCGAAGAGTTCTGGCGTGGATGCCATAGAGGAGAGCGGCGCGGTGTTACGGCGGCCATCATGGCCTGAGCGTGTGGTAACATTCATCCTGACCGCGGGCTGTTTCTTCCGTCTTCCCATCCACCGGACCGCACCAAAAAGTGTCCCAGGGGGTTCCCCGAGGGAACTGCAAGGTTAGTAGCAGAGTTATTGGGGTAGAAGAGCAGGATGGCTTAGGATTGTTTCAAGGGATCTCAGAGCTGCTAGGAAAGACGTCTGCTCACATGCTGCTCCAGGCCACGCCCCCCGGCTGAGACGTTTTTAAGCTGCAAAAAAAACGCGGGACCAGTGCGTTCTGAAGCTCCAGCAATAGAGCTGTAAAAACGCCAGACATTCAAAAACGCTCAAAAACGCGTAAAAACGCACACAAACACTCAAAAGCGCGTTTTTAAAGCTCCAGCTCCAAAAATTTTTTTTTCTTTTTTCTAAAATAAACATGGACAGGCGTTTTTAAGCTGTAAAAAACGTGGCTGTAAAAACGCCAGTGGAAATGAAGCCTAATGCCTGGTTCGGGTCGCTTGGAACGGAACGGTTCTGAGGGGCCAGGTCTATTCTGGTGAGCGTTTCCACTGCCAGTCGGACCACCAGGGCCATACAGGTTTTAGAAAAAAATCCCTCTCGTGATGTCACACTAGTGCGACGAGAAACGTGATGCAGCGTCACTCAGCGTCAACCAAACACCAAAAAAAAATAAACAACAATGGAGGTCATTCAGCAGCTTGTGTTTTCTCTGCTAGCCTTTTGGTTCTTTATAGGCAAAATACATGCCGCATTGTATGGGAGAAGGTTGCGAGCGGCCAGGAGAAACACAGCAGAAAAGAAAAGGAAACTTTTAGCTTGGATGTGTAGCCGGGAGGAGAAGTACACATTGATGCGGCTAAGACGGCAGCGCTATAGGGTAAGCACAACTGACCGACTTAACTGAAACGCACACACACTGAACCACACACACACACTGACACACACACTGACCCACACACACTGACACACACACACACACACACTGACACACACTGACACACACTGACACACACACACACACTGACACACACACACACACACACTGACCCACACACACACTCACACACACACACACACACACTGACACACACACTGACCCACACACACTGACACACACACACACACACACACACTGACACACACTGACACACACACACACACTGACACACACACACACACACTGACCCACACACACACTGACACACACACACACACTGACCCACACACTGACCCACCAATATGACACACACACACTCACTGACCTACCAACCAACCTTGACATACACATTGACTTGAAAGATGTTTATTTTTTGAGATATGTTACCATTTTATTTTTTTTCAGGTGCTTCTCCTTTTGGCAAAGCAGCGCCGCAGCCCAGTGATTTGGGTTTCCCTCGTGCCAATGATTGGTGGAATGTGACCGTCCCAGGATTTACACACAGACAGTGGGTGCAGAATTTCAGGATGTCAGAGGAAACCTTCTCCTTCCTTTCTGCCAAGCTACGTCCAGTAATGGAAAAGAGAAATACAAACTTCAGAGCCAGTTTGCCTGTGAGGAAGAGAGTTGCCATTGCTCTGTGGAAGCTGGCTACCAACAGTGAATACAGGAGTATAGGCCATCTTTTCGGTGTGAGCAAATCTTCAGTGTGTCGGTGTGTGCAGGACTTCTGTAAGGCTGTATGCACATTGCTAGCTCCTGACATTGTGCATTTTCCGGACAGGGAAAAGCTAAAAGACATGGCTGAGTACTTTGAGAACAGGTGGGGCCTTCCACAGTGTGTTGGTGCTATTGATGGCTCACACATACCAATAATAGCACCACAAGAATACCACACCGACTACTTCAACCGAAAAGGCTGGCATTCCATCATCCTCCAGGCAGTAGTGGATGGCAAGGGACTGTTCTGGAATGTGAATGTAGGAAAGCCAGGTAATTTGCATGATGCTCGGGTTCTCCGATTGTCAACACTTTGGGATTGGGTTGGCCAGGGAGGACTCTACCCAGTGAGCACTAAGAACATTTGCCTACCCTTTACAAAATTGGCTTCTGAAACCATTTCCTGACAATGGGCGCCTAACAACAGAGCAGCAAACCTACAACAAGAAAACATCCAGGGCACGTGTTGTAGTGGAAAATGCTTTTGGAAGACTTAAGGGTAGGTGGAGGTGTCTTATGAAGAGGAATGACAGTGACATTCAACTCACCAAATCCATGGTCCTAACTTGCTGCACTCTTCACAATCTTTGTGAAAGTCATGGAGAAGACTTTGACCAGGATTGGAATACATCTCCAGAAGAGCCAGTACCAGTAACAGCAGCACAGGATGTGAAAGAAGAGTGCAGCGAAATACGTCAGGCTCTGATGCGGCACCTTAACTTTTAATTTTTTCTCATTTATTAGTACAATGTTTATTTACTTTGTTATAAGTTTAATAAAATGTTGCAGAAACGACATACTCGTAGAAGTCTATTTTGTTTTTTTATTCAACAAAAAATTCATCTTCATACTTTTTTTAAAGTAAAAATTTGGGGAATGTACAATCTCTTAAACAATAACCTAAAGAGGTTGTAAAACATTTTTTTCAACATCACTTGTAAATGTTTTTTGGAATATTTGTCTGAATTTCTCAATTTCTGTTCCTCCTCAGTAAGCATGTTGTAAAGTTTACTGAGAAGGAACAGGAAGTGAGAAATTCAGACAAAGAAAAAACATATGAAGCCAACGGGGGTGCCTTTTGGTGAAATCCAGGCTGCACCTTCCAAGGCGTGGGTGATAATGCAAAGGTGCCAGGAGGGAAGGTGCCAGAGCAGCACTACAACTAAAGCCATGTGCAGCAAGGAGGAAATGTGTCCAATCTTGTGTGATTGGTGCTGGCTCAAAAGTAGCCTATTAATAAAATAAAATATAACTTTTTAAACACAAAATAATTAAATTTCCTTTAAAAGTAAAAATGGGTACAGGTCCTGTGCTGCATGAAAGGCACTACTGTCTGGGTGGTGACCTGGGTTGACGATTGGCTCCAATCACTTGAACAAGCTGACCAAGGACACCGAGGAAGGCCTGGTTGAAGGTAGCCAACTGCTCCATCTGCATCCGGGCAATTTTTGCCTCCTGGCGCATAGCTTCCTGTGCATCCTGACGTAGTGCTTGAAACCTTCTCTCAGAAAGGTTATCCATTCTTTCCAGCTGCCTTTCTTCTGCTGCCCGCATATCCTCCATGACTGTGCACAGATCCAACTGCAACCTTCTTCTTTCACCTGTATTATACAAAAAAAAACATTGTTTTTGTCATCTGTCCAACCAATACTGTAAGCCCCTTTCTCATCTGCCCCACCAGACTGTACCACACTGGCCCACTTCTGTTCCCCCCTCTCATCTGATACACCAATACACAGCACTGCTCATCTGCCCCCCAGAGCTGAACCCCCCCTCTCATCTGATACACCAATACACAGCACTGCTCATCTCCCCCAAAACTCATCATCACCCCCCCTCTCATCTGATACACCAATACACAGCACTGCTCATCTGCCCCCCAGAGCTGAACCCCCCTCTCATCTCTTCCACCACTGTACCTCCTGCACATCTCCCCCAAAACTCATCACCACCCCCCCTCTCATCTGATACACCAATACACAGCACTCCTCATCTGCCCCCCAGAGCTGAACCCCCCCCTCTCATCTCTTCCACCACTGTACCTCCTGCACATCTCCCCCAAAACTCATCATCACCCCCCCTCTCATCTGATACACCAATACACAGCACTGCTCATCTGCCCCCCAGAGCTGAACCCCCCTCTCATCTCTTCCACCACTGTACCTCCTGCACATCTCCCCCAAAACTCATCACCACCCCCCCTCTCATCTGCTACACCAATACACAGCACTGCTCATCTGCCCCCCAGAGAATTTATTGATTATCATCATGTCTTACCATTGTGTCGGGGTGCATTGGGAGTACTCGGTGGTTGGCTACTCGGTGGTTGGCTACTCGGTGGTTGGCTACTCAGTGGTTGGTCTAATGAAAAACTACTGTTGCTGCTGAAAGACGTTGAAGGTCCATCATCTGAAATGTTTGATACATCATTGGAGAGTCCATCAACTGTTTCTGAAAATAAACATATGGTTAGATATTTCATTTAAAATGGTTAGCAGAGCGATATCCTATGCGAAGTTTAAAAAAAATTAACTTACCAAAGGGGTCTACCATGGATTCCAGAATTACAGTAGCAGAGTCCAGATCTCCCTCCCTGCCTTGGTTTGCTGGCCGATGACCGTAAATGGCATCCATGGCGTCGTACCACCTCCAAGCAGTTGGATAATTTCCACTACGGCTGTTGGCGTCCTTAATTTTTTTATATTGAGCTTTAAGCTTTTTCAGCTTTGCCCTACACTGGCCCGACGTCCGTTCGAATCCCTCGGCTGCCATCCGCTGAGAAATTTCTTTGTAGACCTTCTCATTTCTCACTGATCCATCAAGCTCACTCTGAATAACACCATCACCAATAATTGATAGGAAAGTAGATAGTTCCTCAGATAACCAAAGCCTGTTGTTTGCTGCCATCCTTCTCCTTTATATGGACTAGCGACGTGGTGATTGGTTGGCGCTTTGCTTTGACGTCAGCATAGCTGTTTTCTGTCCACCAATCAGTGGAATGAACCATGTGACGCCAGTAGCTCCGCCCTAACCGTACCGCTCCACTTTTCTTTGGACCCTCATCTGAAGCAGGACCCTTGCTGGCGCGGTACGGTTCGCTTTTATGGCGCGCTTTCATAATGGAAACACCCAAAATAGCGAACCGTACCGAACCGTACCGAACCGATCCGCTCAGTGGAAACGAGGCATAAGAGACCATATTAGCAGCACCAGAAGAACCATACTAAGAGAGTTGGTCTTCCCTTCTCTGATCCTACCCACCTTTCTCCCTTAACATCTGCTTCTGGATGCCTAATGTGGGAAGAAAGGTAGAAAAATAATCTACCCATAACACATGCAATTTTTAAAACCACATTTAGGCACATGTGTAAGCAGGTATTACATATTTTCTCTGATCTCCATTTTTTTATTTTTTTATGACTGCTTCTTCTTCATGGAAGGAAATGCACCAACTGTTGGCAAATATGGCAGCCATTATTTATTCATTGATTGTGTTCACATGGTTGTAACATTCCTGCTTAGGATATCAATAACAGATGTAAGTAGTTCATGTCATCTACTGATTGCCAGTAGAAATCAAACTTAAAAAAATGATTACATTGTGTTCTGGAGTAAATTTCCTGATTGTGTTTTTTACCTATTTATTGAACGTTTTTTTGTCTTTTACTAATGTCCAAACTTCATACATAATTGGAGTTTTATTTGTGATTATTACCAGAGAGAAAATGATAAAACATAGGAATGTTAACAATGCAGGGTTTAATTGTTGCCAGAAAGAATAGGAAATATTTGTAATGATTTTCTATTCCTTAGGCAGGCCATTCAGAGAAAACAGAGGGAACGGATGTGGTCTTGCACAAAACAACATATACACTATAATGTCAAAAGTATTAGGACACCTGCCTTTACAAGCACATGAACTTTAATGGCATCTCAGCCTTAGTCCGTGGGGTTCAACTATGAGTTGGCCAACTCTTTGCAGCTATAACAGCTTCAGCTCTTCTGGGAAGGCTGTCCACAAGTTTAGGAGTGTGTCTATAGGAATGTTTGACCTTTCTTCCAGAAGAGCATTTGTGAGGTTAGTCACTGATGTGGATGAGAAAGCCTGGCTTTCAGTCTCTGCTTTAATTCATCCCAAAGGTGTTCTATCGGGTTGAGGTCAGGACTCTGCAGGCCAGTCAAGTTCCTCCACCCCAAACTCACTAATCCATGTCTTTATAGACCTTGATTTGTGCAAAGCTCCTAATTGTATGTGATGCCTGTAATGTAACTTCTAGTTATGTGAAGACTTAGGAAAGCAGTGACAAATGGCGACTTGGTTCCCATTCTTGGTTTGGTCGCATTAGTATAATTAAAATGTCCGTTCTTCCGAAAATTTTGTATTTACTTCAGGCGCTACCAATTAGGATTCCAGTGACTTTTTTGCGTCAGATACGTAGTTTATTTATGAATTTTATCTGGGCCGGGAAACGTCCTAGGGTTAAAAGAGATCTGTTGACTATGCCTAAGAATCTTGGTGGAATGGGGGTCCCAGATATATTTAAGTATTATTATGCAGTACATCTATCTAGATTAGTGGACTGGTGTAGACATACTAGATCTAAGAGGTGGGTTAATATAGAACAGCAGTTAAGTACAGTTCCTTTAGGTAGAGCACCTTGGTGCTATACAGTATTACCGGCTCCTCTTAAAAATCACCCGATAATTGGCACAACACTAAAAATTACTGCACGTATATGTCAAAACGGAACTTTTCTACAGCGCGATCACCCTTGTTTCCCATATTGGGGAACCCAAGTTTTAGCCCGGGTAATGAAAGAGGATCTTTCCAGTTATTAATAGAGAAAGGAGTATATCAGGCCTCACATTTTATTATATCAGAAAACTGGCCATCGATTAAAATATTGATACAAATAGGAGGTCCTTTTGAAGTCAATATCTGGCAGGCGTTGCAATTAAGTCACTTTTTTAGATCATTAGGCCCGGGAAGTAATTTTCATCGTCAGTTAACAATCTTTGAGTCGTACTGTAATGATTTAGAACCACTAGCCCGAGGGATCTCTAAAATGTATGGACTATTAAATAAACTTAGGGAGGATCAGGAGATACCAGGCCTTAACAAATGGGAGAAGGACCTAGACCTAGAAGGACTGCATTACAACGAAAACAGATTATCTTTTTAACTCTAAACTCTTCAATCTGTACACAAACTCAAGAATTAAACTATAAAATCTTAATGCAGTGGTACCATACTCCAGTACGACTCAAAAAATTCTGCAATGAAAATTCTGACAGATGTTGGAGATGTGGAGAAGAAAGCGGGACATTGATTCATATATTTTGGTTTTGTAAAAAAATAAGAGTTTATTGGTTGTCAATTATGAGAATTAAATGAGAGTTAAAAATACCCAATGATCCCGCTTTTTTCCTACTTCACCTATCCGAGATCCCAGTTCAGACTTATCGGAACTCAGTACTCTGCCATTTGGTGAATGCAGCTAAAGCAGGTATACCCCTACGGTGGAGGGATACTACGTCACCAACAGTTTTAGAATGGATAAATAGAGTTAGAGATATAGGGCCAGATTCACGAACAGTTAGGCTGGCGGATCGAGTGATCCGCCAGCCTAACTGTGACTTTGAGCCGGCGTTTCTGTTTTCTGTAACCAGAAAACAAGAAACGCCGGGTTGAAGTTCCGATGCGAGCAGCGTAACTGAGTTTGAGTTTATTGGTTGTCAATTATGAGAATTAAATGAGAGTTAAAAATACCCAATGATCCCGCTTTTTTCCTACTTCACCTATCCGAGATCCCAGTTCAGACTTATCGGAACTCAGTACTCTGCCATTTGGTGAATGCAGCTAAAGCAGGTATACCCCTACGGTGGAGGGATACTACGTCACCAACAGTTTTAGAATGGATAAATAGAGTTAGAGATATAGGGCCAGATTCACGAACAGTTAGGCTGGCGGATCGAGTGATCCGCCAGCCTAACTGTGACTTTGAGCCGGCGTTTCTGTTTTCTGTAACCAGAAAACAAGAAACGCCGGGTTGAAGTTCCGATGCGAGCAGCGTAACTGAGTTTCGCCATCGCATCGTTACTTCAACTTAAAAATGGCGCCGGGGGCGTTCCCGCCGATTTACGCTCAAAAAATATGTTAATGAGCGGAAATCGGCAATTCACGATCGAATTCCGGCGCGACGCAATGACGATACGACGTTTCCGGACGGGATACGCGGCGCATAGATATACCTACATGGGGTTGGAGTATCCTATGTTAGGTATAGGCGTCGTCATTGCGTCGGGAAAAAAAAAAAAAACGTCGCTTGCGTAAAACGGTCATGAATGGGAATGTGACGTCATTGACGTTCATTCACAGATTTTGGAGCATGCGCACGGGGATGTTTTGACACTCGACGCATGCGCAGTACGTTGGCGGCGGGATCGCGCTTAGTTAGCATACTACACGCCCCGTACCCGCCAAATTTGAATTCCGCCGGCTCATTTGCGATGCGCTGCCGCAACTTTAGGAGCAAGTGCTTCGTGAATGACAGCACTTGCTCCTAAAATTTCTGCAGCGCAACGCAAATGAGAAGCGTTACTCCAGAGCAAAGATGCTCTGGACTACCTGAATCTGGCCCATAGAAGCTATGGAAGACCTAGTTCTCTCAGCTAAGGGTAAAAATAAACAATACAAAGAAACGTGGAAGAGCTGGAATTTATTTAAAAATTCAGACGAGGGGAAAAGATTAATGACTGAACCTGATTAACGAAAAATCGGATACGCGCAGGGAATTATAATGTAAAATATAATTTGAAGGATAAACTGACTTTCCTGTTATGATTTGTGGTTTAAGGGAGGGAGAGGATGGGGTCTCCCTTCTCTCTCCCCCTTTTTTTTTTTCTTTTTTTCTTTTATTAATTTTTTTTTCTTCTCTCTTCTTTTGGGGGGGGGGGAGCAGGAAAAGGGCGGATGCATCACTTTGAGAAAGTGAGGATTAAGAAAAGGGTTAGAGTGGGAAGATTTAGTGAGGGAGTATATGGGAGGGTCCAGAGCGAATATGTATGTATTTTTTTTGTCAAGAGGATTGTATTCATGTTTGTTTTTGGCAGATTATTTGCCCTGTGCCTTTCCATACGCTGTTTTATGTAAAGAAAAGAAAAAAACAAATAAACATCTAAAGTACAAAAAAAAGAAAGGAAAGCAGTTGATCAATGACATAAAAAAATAATAAGAATTGCAGCTAGGCAACTAGCATTTACAAAAGACTATAGCAATTGCAATCAACATATTTATCTTATGACAGATTTCCTTTAAAGTGTGTATAGCCAAAACTCTTCTTTCGATTTTGATATGGTAAAGATGGGTAAAACGTGTTTGTTTATATTTTACTGTATTTGTCCTGTTGGGACTAGGGCTGTTTTTAATCGACTAATTTTGATTAATTATAACGCACATACAGATCCAACTACTTTTAGCTGATCTCCTTGCAGGCTGATTCCCAGTGCAGCTACCAACCACTGGAAAAATGGATAAAAGGATACAAAAACACACAAAGGCATTCTCGATGAGAATAGCATTAAAACTTTTATAGTCTTCAAGTAGGTAACAAAATAAATATTGCACTGGAGATAAAATTGATGTAGCTACATAAACTGTAAAAATGGTGCGAGTAATACCAAACGGCAGCAAAAGCAGTCATAAAAACATGTAGCTAAGTATGATACTGGTATAAAAATGTGTACAAAAAATCAAAAACGATATACTACGACACTTCCTGGCGGCGGCTAGAGTGGTGATCCCCCAACATTGGAGATCGGCAACCATGCCTTCCCTGGGAGATTGGGCTGTCGAAGTGGACCGCACAAGGGACCTTGAGCGTCTGTTGGCGGAGGAGGGTGGTAAAAGCGAGCAGTTTTCCCTCACTTGGACTTCATGGTCCATGTTCCGATACTCTTCTGAGTTTGTCTCTTGGGCCGAACGTGGCATGGACGAGGTGACCCTGATGCCATGATGGAGTGACTCTTGTCCATTGATTCTTGTCCCCTGTCTCTATGCCCCCCTCTTTGTCTGCCCCTGCTTCTTGTCCTTTTCTTGATATCTAAATACTTCCTTAAGAATTCATAGAGCTAACGTATCATGGCCTCGACCCGCCTATGGTTACTTACCCATTATGGGACCCCATGGGTCTTATATTACTTTCAGGTTTGTGTATAATCTCTCCCATTATACCGCGTGTGATACAACACTGCACCACTCACTACTGTGAGGTTGGTAGATACAATTAATGATTATTTCATGTACCTAGAGACTGCTCAATCATACGGCCCTATGTTGGTCCACGCGCACATGCTCTTATTCCCCTATTTTTATTTATTTTTTGTTGTTTCTTCTCTCTGCTCACATACCTAAGACATGAATGAATGAATGAATGAAAACTTATATAGCGCGGCACATGCGAACTGAATCGCCTCTGGGCGCTTGTTGTTCCTGTCTCCTTTGATATCAAAAGAGAAAAGTCTTGACCTTTTTCCTAAATGCTAGGTGGTTCTCCTCCAACCGAATGCTGGTTGGTAAAGCGTTCCATAGTCTGGGACCCTGGATCGCAAATCTTCTCTCTCCTTTGGACTTGAAGTTGGCTTTCGGAACCTGGAGCAGGTTCTGATTCGTGGATCGCAAAACGCGATTTGGATTATGCGCTTTTATTAATTCGCATAAGTAAAGGGGGGCATTCTCATGGACACATCTATGCGTAAGACAGAGGGCTTTAAAAGCGATTCTGTCTTTAACTGGCAGCCAATGAAGGGCTCTCAGTGAAGGTGAGATAGATTCCCAGGGTTTTTTCCCAGTCACAAGTCTGGCGGCCGTATTCTGAACGACTTGCAGACGAGCGATTTGGTATTTGGGGAGACCGAGGTAAAGGGCATTTGCATAATCCAACCTGGAGCTTACAATAGCTCCCACCACGACCGCTAGATCTTCTTTAGGGATGAACGGAGTGAGTCTGCGTAGTAGGCGCAGTAGATGGTGAGATCCGCTGACCACTGACCCTATTTGTGCGTCCATTGTCATAAAGGAGTCAAGAATGACCCCTAGGCTTTTGACTTTGGCGCTAGGGGTGATGAGCTTGCCCAAAATAGGTGGGGGAGACCACGCTGTTGAGGGTTGATTCCTTCGCTTGGCGTGAAACAGAAGAAGTTCTGTTTTCGCTCCATTGAGTTCAAGATAACTCTTTGTCATCCAGTCCTCTATCAAAGAGAGACATGTCTCTAGATTGAGGTGGTGATCCTGTCTATTGCAGATGCGGAAATACAGTTGCGTGTCATCTGCATAAGAGTGATAAAGCAGTTTTTGGCTGCTAATAATCTCAAAAAGAGGACGAAGGTAGATGTTGAATAGCACTGGTGACAGAGGCGATCCTTGAGGGACTCCGCATGTTACTGTGCGTTTTTCAGACGTAAAAGGTCCTAGCTTCACTGTTTGCGATCGGTTTTCCAAAAAAGAGGAGAACCAAGATAAATCGCCTTCTGCGACCCTGGCTACTTCAGAAAGCCGAGTCAGTAACAGATTGTGGTCTACAGTGTCAAAAGCTGCACTTAGGTCCAACAGAACCAGGAGACAAGATTCTCCTTCGTCTGCGGCCTTGAGAACATCGTCCCATACTTTCAGTAATGCTGTTTCCGTCCCATGTCCGGGACGGAAGCCTGATTGCAATGGGTCAAGTAGCTTGTAGGTATCTAGATGCAGTTGCAACTGTTGTACCACTACTTTTTCCATTATCTTAGAGAATACGTTGAGGCTTGTTATGGGACGGCGGTGGAGTGGGTCCTTGGGGTCCAGGGAGGGTTTCTTCAGGAGGGGTTGGATTACACCCTCTTTCAACTGTGAGGGCACTATGCCCTCCAAGAAAGACTGGTTGATAAGCTGCGTGATGGGAGGAGCCAGGATGTCGGCGCATTCCTTCAGCAGTTTTGTGGGGATAATGTCATTTGGCGCTGCGCCATTGCGCAGAGTACAAATGACATTCTTAGTGGACTCGATGGAGATGGGTTCCAGGGTGAACTTACCTGATATCGGAGAATTACTATGGGTGTTATGTGAGAGGCTACAGGGGGGGCTGAGGGGAGAAACATTTTGCTGAATGCTTTCACGGATTGCCTCGATTTTATTAACGAAATAATCCGATAGCTCATTGCAAAATTCTTGTGTGTCCGAACTGGGGGCTTCAATGCATCCTGGTTTCATGGTCTGGGTGACCATCTTGAAGAGTTCGCGGGGGCGGTTTTGGGCACCGTTGATAGCCTCCGAAAAATAATTCTTCTTGGCTTGGAAAATTCCTTTGTGGTATTTTCTTGTGGTCGCCTTGTAGATGGATAGGTTTAGCTCAGAAGAACATCTTTTCCAGGCAGATTCTGCCCTTCTGCGTTCTTGCTTCAGTAACGACAGCTGGTTGTTAAACCAGCTGCGGTTGTTTTTCCGAATGCGGGTTATTCGTTTCGGCGCTACCAAGTCGGCTGACTGTAGCATGGCCGAGTTTATGGCTTTCAATGTTTCAACGGCCGTTTGCTGCGGCTGGGTTGTTTCTATTTTTTTCCTTAACCACTTACCTACTGTGCACCTAGACCCCCTTCCTGCCCAGACAAAATATAAGCTTCCCGCACTGCGTCGCTTTAACTGACAATTGCGCGGTCGTGCGACGTGGCTCCCAAACAAAATTGGCGTCCTTTTTTCCCCACAAATAGAGCTTTCTTTTGGTGGTATTTGATCACCTCTGCGGTTTTTATTTTTTGCGCTATAAACAAAAATAGAGCGTCAATTTTTAAAAAAATGCAATATTTTTTCCTTTTTGCTATAATAAATAACCCCAAAAAATATATAAAATTTTTTTTTTTTCCCTCAGTTTAGGCCGATACGTATTCTTCTACATATTTTTGGTAAAAAAAAAATGCAATAAGCGTTTATCGATTGGTTTGCGCAAAATTTATAGCGTTTACAAAATAGGGGATAGTTTATGGCATTTTTTTTTTTTTTTTTTTTACTATTAATGGCGGCGATCTGCGATTTTTTTATTGGGACTGCGACGTTATGGCGGACATTTCGGACACTTTTCTGACATTTTTGGGACCATTTACATTTATACAGTGAAAAATGCTATAAATATGCATTGATTACTGTATAAATGTGACTGGCAGTGAAGGGGTTAACCACTAGGGGGCGGGGTGGGGGGTTAAATGTGTGTCCTATGAGTGTTCTAACTGTAGGGGGAGGGGGGGGTGACTGGGGGAGGTGACCGATTGTGTCCCTATGTACAAGGAACACAATCGCTCTCCTCTCTCCCTGACCGGGACGTGCAGCTCTGTGTTTACATACAGAGCTGCACGTCCCAGCTCACTTACAGAGCAATCGCGTGTGCCCGGCGGCGATCGTTGCCGCCGGGTACTCGCACGGGATCCCCGCGGAGCGGCGGGTGCGCGCGCGCGCCGCCGGCGACGCGCGCGCGCCCGCCCGCGGCTTTAAAGGGACATCACGTCATATGACGTGATGTCAGAACAATGGAGTCGTCTGCCCGCCGTCAATTGACGGCGGGCAGATGACAAGTGGTTAAAGTCGTTTTGAAGAGTTCCGAGTGGAGCTTCTTCTGACATCTAGTCCAGTGTGTTGCCACTGGATTCGATGTTTTTGTTGGGGGGGGATGGTGGAAATACTGAATGTAATTGCCTGGTGGTCTGTCCATGGCAATTTTTCATTTTCCCCAATTTTTATTTCCAGAGCTTGTCTGAAAATAAGATCAAGTGTGTGACCTGAAGCATGTGTAGGCCCACATACTAGTTGCTGCAATCCTAAACCTTCCAGGTGGTCAATACAGGCGTCGGCAATGGGGTCTTGTGAGGAATTGGCCCAGAGATTGAAATCCCCTAACAGCAAGAGTTGTTTACTGTTGAGGGTATAAGTGGAGAAGAAATCCGTCCATGATGAGAGCAGCTGCGATTTTGGGCCGGGTGGCCTATAGCAGAGCAGAATGTGGACGGTCTCCTTCGAACTTGCTTGCAGTTGCAGAGTAAGGGTTTCCATGAATGGAAGAGGGTTTTGGCGGACTGGTTTGGTGATCGTAAGATGAGTCTTGTGGATCACCGCCAGGCCGCCTCCTCTTTGCCCTATTCTGTTTTCCGTTATGATACAGTAATTTTCTGGCACCAGTTCTCCTAGAATGGTGTTACAGTCGGCTGTGAGCCAGCTCTCTGTAATAAAAAGACAGTCTAGATCCTTTTGTTGAATGAAGTCGCGGATTTCTAGTCGGTGTTTTACTGCCGATCTAGTATTGATCAGAGCACATGATATGTGCTTGACCTGGGGTAAATGACTGAAATGTCTAACCGTCGATCTATGATTGGTTCTCCATAGTCGCTCAGTTCTTAGGGCCTTTTTGGTGATGGCTGGCAGTATTGCGGCGCATTGCCTCAAACTCCAAATGGTCTCGGCAGAATATTGCCTACATGCCATGTTCGCCAATACACCAGGGGGGGGGGTGGATTTTAGGGCAGTGGGGAGAGGAATTGGCTAAACTCCTCTCTCCTGGCTTGGTCCAGAGGAAGGCAAAAAAAACCCTGGCGGCGCTCGGCCAATATGCTCCGGCAGGGAAAAAATTCCTTCCTGACCCCTGTAAGAGGCGATCGGGTAACCCCTGGATCAAGTTGTAGTGGTGATTAAGATTTGGGGCTGGGTGTAGCAAAAATGGCCTGCCGATCGGTAGCAGGATCCAGACTGGTAAAGCTTCCAGATTGGGTGGATCGGTGCTACTATTTGGGGCCAGGATTCCTAGCCCGGGGTGTGAGGTAACTTTCCTGGGGGTATGGGGTGGGGTTCAAGTCCGTTTTTCGGACTTTGGTGGCGGTTGGAGGGGGTGAGAAGCGGCGCGCCACTAGGCCGCGGGTGAAGCCGCGGCCTTTCCTAAATTGCGGCTGCCGCGATTGCTTCCAGGCCGGCGCGGATGTATCGAAAAACGCCGGCCTGGAAGCCAGAAATGCCAGAGATGGCTGAAAATTGCCAAGGATTGCAGGGCAGGTGGCGGATGGGTAGTAAGGGGGTATAGGAGGGGAGATGTGGATAGGGAGATAGCAGGGGCTTTTAAGTGGCAGCAGCTGCTGTCCTCAAAAGGACGGCCGTCTGCAGCCTCAGTGAAAGGCTTACCTGCTGGAGAAGGGTGACGGAGGGAAGCCAGGGGGGTCAGGTGAAGCAGGGGGGAGCCAAGCGGTGGATTGCAGGAGGAATGGAGGGATAGTGCAGGCTTGCCTAGCAGAGTCTGTCACCGTCTGCCTGTCTGGTTTCTGGCAGGTGGGGGCTCCAGAGGGAGAGAGAAACCAGGGGATCCAGGGGCGGCTCGAGGTCAGAGCGGATCTGACAGTGGAGGCTGATGCTGGGGGAGGAAAACCCTGCCTATCTGGCTCCAGGAGCCGTACGTCCTACTCTTAGGACGCACGCCGATTACTACTGGAGTCAGTTCAAGCCCTGGGGAGGAGTCACTCTTTCAGACTCAATCCTGGAGACATGCTTTTAATATGTCATACACGATGCTTACTGTTGATATAATTGCTTTTAATGTATGTACTACTTGAGACGTTATTTTGCCTCTCTGTTTCTCTCTTTTTCTGAATAAAATAAGATTGAAATAAAAATGTGTACAACGATACCACTGCTGAATCCAGATGAGGAGAGGTTAACATCAGTCCGTCGGCATGTAGATGTCCCGTGAAGGGAACTATCACAACTCCCAGTGGATGGCTGTAGAATCCCAGGTTGATAGAGGGAAGTGACAGAGGGAAGTGTAGCAGCCCTTGCATGTGGCAGATAGTAAGGTCCCGCCGGCATGCAGATATGAAGGGACAGCAAAGGAGCCCTTCAGATGGACACGGCAAGCCCCGCTGGTGTCCGTGACATCACCGGATCTCCGACGGAACTCCCTGAAGACCCGGAAGCCGGCGGAGAGGTGAGTACTAATCAAAAGAATTTTGATCGATCAAAAATTTACGATTAATTGAGGAATTAATAGTTCATTTCCACAGCCCTAGTTGTGAAATTTAATGTTGGGAGACACTGGGAGATTTCACTGTACTTCCTGTCTTAAGCCCCATACACACTATGGGCCAGATTCAGGTAGATGGGAGCTTCTTTACTTTGGAGTAACGTTTCTCATTTACGTTACTCCGCCGACACTTTAGGCGCAAGTACTGTTATTCACATAGCACTTGCGCGTAAACTTGCGCCAGAGTAACGATAATGCGCTGGCGTAACCCGACGCAAGTGGAAGTGGGTGTGATCATATGTAAATGATGGGCGGAGCCCAGCGCAGAGGCTTACGTTCAGCGCATCATCCACGGAGCATGCGCAGTAAGTGAGGCTTCACTCGCCCCCTTGTGCGCATGCTCACAACTTCCGTCGGCACCACTTCACGGGAAACGTCAGCGCAATGCGTTCCGTTGGGCGTTTAAATGCGCCCGTAGATGCGCCATTCCGGCACTAAAGTATATCCTGTTCCCCCTCCCCGCAGTGAAGTTACTTTTGTTCTGAGATGGCTGCTCCCGTTCCCCGCAAACACACAGGAGAAAGCTGAACTCTAAAGGCCAGGAGCTGTCAGCCGTCATCTCGGCTATGGAGACCTATGATGTCTTCCTCCATGGCTGTAAAAGTTGACAGACAAGCATGGACAGAGGTGTTGTCCTGCAAGTGGGGGTGCTCAGCTAGCTCTTATCGTCGGTAACGCTGCTGTAGCTGCTCTCCTGCTGACCTGTGGCCGTCTGGAGTAAAGATAAAGCAGCTATTTGTAGAAATAACTTTGCGCTGGACGGACGAGATACGCGCGGCGCATGTAGCCAGCGTATGGTGCTAATCCGTTCGCGAATCGGGAAATATCCCTAATTTGCATATTTGCAGGGGAAATCAATAGGCGCGACTGATGCGCCAAGCGAAATTATGCGCTGACGATACTCTAGCGTCGGAAAGTTAAGCCGATCGGAAATGGCCCGTTTTCTGTCGCATCTAGTTTGGTGGGTACGGCCACATAGAAACGACGGCGCATAATCACAGTTACGCGGCGCATATCGAATTACTCCAGCGCAAGTCTTGCTGAATCTGGCCCTATCAGTTTTCCTGCAGGTTTTTCTCTTCAGGTTTACCAAAACCATGTAGTGCAAGGGCCTGCCTGATAGCATACAAATTGAAACTCTTATGCCGCGTACACTTTATGTGATGAAAAAAAAAAACGACGTTTTTTATGTGAAGTAAAAAACGACGTTTTGAAACTTCAATTTTCAAAGACGATGTTGCCTACACACCATCATTTTTTCACAATGCTCTAGCAAAGCGAGGTTACATTCACCACTCTTTTCCATTGAAGCTCGCTTCATAACTAGCTTCTGGGCATGCTCGGGTTGAAAAAAGTCGCTTTAAACGACGTTTTTTGCTACACACAGTGATTTTTTGTGAAACAAAAAACGACATTTTGAAAAACGACACCAAAAATTGAAGCATGCTTCAATTTTTTTTAGTCGTTTTTCACAAGACTTAAAACAACGTTTTTTCACCACACACGGTCATTTAAGTTGACGTTTTTAAAAACGTCGTTTTTTTTCATCACATAAAGTGATCGTGTGTACACGGCATTAAGGTTTGACCTCATATTAGATGGTTTTGGTAAACCTGAAGAGAAAAACCTGCAGGAAAACTTATAGTGTATATGGGGCATTAGAGATGCAATAGGTAGTGAAGAGAAATCTAAGCAAAGAAAATGGAATGCCATTCTTTGAAAATGATCACCCAAACATTTATCCAGACTGGAAAATGTACTCTCACCTCCTAAACTGTTACTGCGTCCAAAAACTAAAAAAGAAAGACGTTTTGGCTATGCATAGGCTAATTTTGTTAGAGTCTACATTGAATAGAGCTACTGGATGAATGTTCTGTACTTTTTCCAGTCCTTAAGAGGAGCTCAGCATAACTTATAACTCGTGTTGTACACACCGCCTTGAACATATGCTCTTAGTGGGGATTTTAATACTTGTGTGTTGGCAAACTGCACCAGCGTGTAAGATATTCATTAGCTGCAACAGAACTCCTTCTTGGTAATTTTATGGTTCTCTAATATTTGCTATTTTAAAATTTCCTTTTTTTTTCAACTTTTCAGGAAAGTTCCTATTTCAACTTGTTTTGTATTCTTGTTTTCTTTTTTTTGTGCTGACAACTGTTTTCTATTTTCAATTTATTTTGTGCCGACTGAGAATGTAAATTGAATTTTAATGCTATTGTCCTTTGTTCTTTCGCTTTGGAAATATGTTCTGCATTAAAGAGCACGTATAAAGCAGAACAGTCCTGCGTATTACCCTTCAGCTTCTTGTGTAGTGAAAGAGCCAAGGAGAGATAATGTACATGGTTTTATGGCCAACAGATGGTATAATTGGTATCATAGATTGTTTTTATGCAAAGAGGTCACAGGTTCAGTCTCCATCTGGAGCCTTCTTGGAACCAATGTGTTCTGATTGTCCTGTTCAGGACTGTAATCCTAATACCGTTATTGAGTATATTCTTCATTCAAGTAAAGGCCAAAGGATATTTCACATGCTTAATTTTTTTTTTTTTTCATTTGCATCAAGCTGTCTGTCATTCCAGCTTCAAAATTTGCTGTAGTTTGCACACCCAGTTTAAAGCTTAAGTTTAGTCAAAAATGTTGTAAAAATTTGCATATTTCTTAAGCAATAATCTTCTGGTGCCATAGGGGTTAATAGAGCTAAGGGACCCGTGAAAGGCACCCATCAAGAGTGCCAACTACTGTATATCCACCCTTTCCTCCCTCCTCCTCTATTCATAGTAGCTGTACTATAGTTTCTAGAAATGAAAAACAACCGATGAATGGAAGACAGGCAGATGAATGAAAGGTCCACCTCCTCATTCATAGATTGTTGTTCATTCATTGTAGCTATAGTATGGCTTCTATGAACGAAGGAGGTGGTCGAAAGTTCTGTTGTGGAACTGGGAAGATTACTGCTGTGAGGGGTAGGGGATGATCGGAGGATGGAGGAGTTCAGCAGCACAAGACACATCGCATTGAATGTAAGTCATTTCCCTTATGCTCATTATTTAAAACATTGTAGCGCTATGTGTGTGGGGGGCAGAAGCCACTTCTGTGCTTCAATTCCAAGATCACCCTCAGCCCCTCTGCCACACCTGGTTGAATGAAAGTTACTGTAAGCAAGTATAAGAAGAATGAATATAGATATCTTTAACTCAGTTGTTAATTAGCAGGAAATAAACAAATTACCATTCAGTGTTAAATTAATTCAAAGTATTGATACAGTTTAGAATAAATGGTGGTTTGAGCATAAATGAAGACACACTCTGGTAAACCGTATAATCACTTTGCCAAGATAAGAATAGAGTTCTGTCCCACTAGACTAAGATTAACTCATGAATCAGCAAAGACTGCATTAAACGGTGCATATAGGCATTAACTGCGATGTAAATACTGTAACTAGTCTTAGGTGCATTCTTGGAGAATGGTTAGGATATGGTACAATGTTCCCTGAGGCCTCGTACACACGAGGCAATAGATTTGTTCAAAACGGTCTGTCCGACCGATTTGAACAAATCTCTCTGTTTGGATTTTGGTTTGCTCGCGTGTACACACGAGCAAACCAAAATCCCCGCCAGCAGACGGCACGCTGACGTGTCGGTGACGTGGCGGTGACTTTGACGCCGCCACGTCACCGCACCAGGAAGTAAAACACTTCCGCGCATGCGTCGAATCCATTCGGCGGCGGTGCGAGGCGACATGTCTGCTGGTAAGTGTACTAACCAGCAGACATGTCGGGCGGACGGATTCCCACCCGATAGATTTCAAAGCATGCTTTGAAATCTGTCGGGTGGCCAAATCCGTCGGCTCGCCCATACACACGATCGAATCTGTCTGCTGGGACGGTCGGGCCGACCGTTTCCAGCAGACAGATTTGATCGTGTGTACGGGGCCTGAGAGGTATCTCTTAGCATAAGAAAAGAGTGAAAGTCTCTGTGTAGCAGCTGTAAAGGCAGAGGGCCAGATTCAGAGAGCCGTAACTCCTGTCTAACTGGTGTTAGACTGGAGTACTTTCAAATTACGCGCGTTTTTTAGCTAGTATGAAACCTCAAACCATGAAAAGACGGCTGCGGGCTTCAATTCGACTGGATTACGTGTTCGTAGGCCTTCGGATCTACGCTGCAATAAAATTGCAGGCCACTGGGTGGACTTCCCGTCGTTTTCCGCGTCGGGGTATGCTAATAAGCTTTTGCCGGCGATCCCCGAAATTACGATCTTCAATCGCAATCTCTTACGGCATCTTTAGTCATCTTTTTTTTGCGTAACACTATACCAGCTTTTTGCTGGTCTAATATTAGACAGCCCATGTTAAGTATGGCCGTCGTTCCCGCGTCGAATTTCAATGTTTGTTTTTATTTTTTACGTAAGTCGTCCGGGAAAAGGAATGTACGTAAACGACGCTACTCATACAACAAATGACGTATCGACTTTAGTTCACGCAATGCACGGCAGGAAATTTCTGAACGGAGCATGCGCAGTTCGATTGCCGCGGGGACGCGCCTAATTTAAATGCTTCACGCCACCTAATCGCGTATTTCGATTACGCGGCGAGAAATAGACTACGCCGCCGTATCGTACGGGCAAAAATCTACCAGAATTCGATGTAGAGCCTGGTAAAATACGGCAGCGTAGCGTATTTCGAATACGCTGCGCAAATTTATGTGTACCTGAATCTGGCCCAGAGTCTTTAGTCTTACTTCTTCAGCTGGCTGGTGTTGGGGCCAAGTTGTACCGTTAGAGAATAGACCTAGTAAGGCTTGCTGTCAGCAATAATGCTACTAAATGGTTGTATGGTCAGTTCCTAAAGATTTCAGTCTCTAGCAGCAGATGGTAAATGCCCACAGTATCAGAGATGCTACAGCTCACCATCCGGTCATACAGAAATTAGAAATTAGTCCTAGAGCACTTGCCACATGCTGGCTTCCATCTACTAAGGGGAACCCCTGCTTCCCAAAACATATTTCAGTTGGGTTCTGTAGAATGCTCTCACCTGAACGATAAGCTGGTTAACATTAGCTGACTGCCAGGTGCCAGGGGATAAAAGTGCCCGTATTGCCCAATGGGCAGGGGCGGTGAATACAACGCTCCTAAACCGCAACAAAGATGCTGCTTGCAGGACTTTTTCTAACATCCTGAAAATGCACCGCCCCAGTGTGAAAGCCCAAGTGCAGGGGAGGCAGTTTGAAAGGGGTTTTAATGTGCAATGTGTTAAGGTGGTCTATTCATTTTGAATGGGCTGCCAATGCACCAGTGCAGGCAGGCTAAACATACCTGCAGTATTTTTTTTATTTTTTGTTGTGGAGGTGCCTTGGAGTGCCATTTGAGTGAAAGGCACTGCAAAGCACATTACCACAATGCAAAAGTGTGAGTGGGCCATAAATATGAACACTTTATTTTTTTAGATACTCCATTTATTTCTTTTAATGCAACACAATATACTTCTTTTTGTGTAGGCTTTAGTGATTTCCTTGGTTGCCCTTATATAGCCTTACATGGATGTGATGATTATTTTCAGGTGTTTTCATATCACAGTGATTCCATCTTGCATATTCTGGTAATGTCAAAAATAAATTCCAGTTTTATTGTTGCATACACACCCTGTTTGTTATGTCAGAACCATACCACAATGGATAGCGGTTTGGAAAATATGCTTTTATTAATGTCACTAGTCAAGCACACTGTCTTTTTCAAAGGAAGCCAACAATGGCAATACATTCCTCCCCGCTTTTGGGACACATTGAGACTTGTGGGCACACACATTCTTTCATATGTTACCAATGGGTTCTTTACTTTAAGCAGCATTTATAGTACATTTATATGGATTTTTGAAGTTACGTTAGTAAATTAGGAGACCCGACACTTCATAGATCACAAGATGCCAGTTTCCTACGAGTGGAGTAATCATGTCCAGATGTAGTGACAGAAGGAGAGACAATACACCCTTTTGTGATTGGGCCCAGATCAGATTTCAAAAGTGTAAAATCAAAGCTAAAACAACTGTTCCTTTTTAATAAATTCCTCATGCATTTCTTCTAAATAATGATGTCTCCCAATGAAAACTGCCTAAACATACTTGCAAGAACTATGGGAAATGCACTGGATTAACTGAATTGAAACAATTGCTCATAATTTGGTGGTTTTAAAAGACTTTCTATGCTGGGTTAGCATTTCTAGCGATTAAGCAATACATGTAAAGCTATCAAGTTATTTACCGTCTTATTATGATTTTAATGATGCAGTGGAACTGGTTTGTTAAAATTGCTTTGGTAACTTCCAAGAAGCAGAATTGTATGGAGATTTTCTGAGCAATTAAAGTATCTAATTTGTAACCAATGGCATTAGTGCAATGAACTGTGGTAAGCATAGTACCATGCTGTGCAAGAACCAAGGACCCCAACTGTCAGAAAAAAGAAAAAATCATACAGAGGAGCTTGCTGCTAATAAAACGGAAAATTGTATCCTAACCTTTCCATAATATTCCTTTCCAGGTTTCCATACACTAGGACCCCTCCAAACATCCTGATAGGACTGCTTACTTATACATTTTCAGCTAGGCCCCAGCCCAGCATTCTCTGTAACTATTACCTCAAGAGTGGGAATCTGTATGATGCCATGAAGACGTGCCAGGAAAAGAAAATTACGGAAAGTTTACAATTTTCCGTTTTCATGGCCCATCATGGCAGCATACATTGGGAAAAAACTCACCAGTCGGATGGGTGCAAGAATGAAACTAAAATGTATTAACCATGACCAGCCTAGTCCGCTTGGATTACAGATCTGCCAAATTGTCGCAAGCTGTCCCAGATCCACACAGTAGTGCGAAATGAGCATATTCCTAGACGACCATGTTATTGCCCTACAGATCATTTCTGGAAAGACTCTGCAATACGCTGCCCAGGAGGTTGCCATCCGCCATCTTGGAAAAGGGCAGAGGAAAACAGGGAGACTTTATGGCTCAGAAGAACAGCAGAAACATAAAAAAGGAAGGAAGTAAAGAAGAACCACTGCAGTGAAGCAGGCTTGTTTAACCACTTCAGCCCCGGAAGGATTTACCCCCTTCCTGACCGGGACATTTTTTTTGCGATATGGTATTGCGTTGATTTAACTGACAAATGCACGGTCGTGCGATGCTGTACCCAAACAAAATGTATGTCCTTTTTCCCCTTTTTTGAGCTGTGAACAAAAAAAAAGGGACAATTTTGAAAAAAATTATATTTTACTTTTACTTTATTTTTACTATTATAAAAACCCCTCAGTTTATATTCTTATACATACTTTGGTAAAAAAAAATGCAATAAGCGTATATTGATTGGTTTGCGCAAAGGTTATAGCACCTACAAAATAGGGAAAAGATTTATGGCATTTTTATATTCTTTTTATTTTTTACTAGTAATGGCGGCAATCTGCAATTTTTATCGGGACTGCGACATTGCGGCAGACAGATCGGACACTTTTGACACTTTTTTGGGACCACTGAGATTTATACAGCGATCAGAGCTAAAAATAGCCACTGATTACTGTAAAAATGTTACTAGCAGGTAAGGGGTTATCACTAGGGGGTGATCAAAGGGTTAAATGTGTTCCCTCAGGGTGTTCTAACTGTAGGGGGATGGGACTGCCTGGGGGAGGCGATAGATCATTGTTCCTATATATTAGGAACACACAATCTGTCTCCTCTCCCCTGCCAGAAGGTGGATTTGTGTGTTTACACACACACACAGATCCTTATTCTGACTCTGTCAAGAGCGATCACAGGTGCCCAGCGGACATCGTGGCTGCCTGGCATGTGCATAGGCTCCTCAGTGACGCGACGGGCGAGCACGCACGCCCCCGTTACAACTTAAAGTGCCCATCGTACAGCTACAGCGATTCGCGCATGGGAGCCATTCTGCCTCCGTCAAATGACGGCGGGCGGTCAGCATGTGGTTAAAGCACTTTGCAATGCTGGCCAGCACCCACCCGAGATCACCAGACTGGTGTTCCCTCCATAGGGCTAATTTAGACGATGTACAGGACAGGGACTTTCACCCAGGAGAGGCTAAGCCTGGCTGGGGCGAATTCAGTAAGGGGTAGTATGCGATCCATCCAGTCCCAATCAGGTGAGAACAAAAAGGAGAATGCAGGGCTGGGGCCTAGCTGACAATTTATAGTTAACCAGTCCTATCACGTTGTGGGGGCGTAACCACTACTCAATGTATGCTTCCATAATGGGACAGGAAATATAGTTTGTGATAAGCAAATGTGATAACTTTTGCCTTTACTCTAACTTTCCTGATCTGCATATGTGTTGTGTGTCAGTTGCTCAAAAATGAATAAAGGATAACTAAACTTAAGTATAGTTATCTTTAACCGCTTGCTGCAGTTTCCCCAGTCTTCCTAGCGACAGGATAGTGATCACAGCTTCCTGTAATTGGAAGCGGTGATCACTGTCCTGTCACGTTTAGCCACGCCCCCTAATAGTAAGAATCACTCCCTAGGGTGCCACCTAGTGGTTAACCCCTTCACTGCCAGTGTAATTTTCACAGTATCCCTGCATTTTTATAGCACTGAGCGCTGTAAAAATGACAATGGTCCCAAAAGTGTGTCAAAAGTGTCCGATGTGTCCGCCGTAAAGTCGCAGTCACAATAAAAAATCGCAGATCACCGCCATTACTAGTAAAAAATAATAATAATAAAAATGCCATAATTCTATCCGCTTTTTTGTATACGCTATAAGTTTTGTGCAAACCAATCGATATACGCTTATTGCGATTTTTTTTACCAAAAATATGTAAAAGAATTCGTACCGGCCTGAACTGAGGAAGAAAATAGGATTTTTTGTACTCACCATAAAATCCTTTTCTCTGACATCTATAGACGGACACAGCTCCTTAAATCTTAAGTGGGTTATGTTCCTGTTCACAGGAGAGGACTAGGCAGAAACATGTTAGATAATTAAATACATGTTACTTTAACAGAGTTGAACAGCCCCACCCAGGGCGCGGTCCCTCTAGACATAACCCTCCTCCCTGCAGTATGCAGCCTCAGTTCGTAACAAGGAGTACAAACCTAAAAAGGAGAGGTGGGTACTCTGTTCATTCATGGATGACAGAGAAAAGGATTTTACGGCAAGTACAACAAATCCTATTTTCTCTTATTGTCCATGGATGGACACAGCTCCTTAAATCTTGACAAGTGAGACGTCCCCAAGCAGTGTAAAAAACAAGGGGTGGGAACAGTATCAGTAAAACCAATTTAACTTCACCCCAAAACAAGCAGAGGTCCTCAACGGAGGAGGTGCAACTTTAAATAGCCGCCTGCAAAACCTAGTGGCTAAAAAAAGCATCAGAAGATGCACTCACAGCAACCATGTAAAATTTGGAAAAAAGTGTGAACGGACGACCAGGTCGCCGCCTCGCACACCTGTGAAACAGACGCATAATGTCGGAAAACCCAGGAAGCACCAATTGCCCTGGTCAAAAGTGCCGTGACCAGAAAGGGGGCGCCCACCCCCAAGAGCATAGGCCTGTATGACGGTCTGCCTGATCCACCGAGAAATGGTGGTCGACAAGACCACCAGGCCCTTTTGTGGACCAGACACAGACACAAAAAGAGCGCCAGAACCCCACTTCCCGTCCTGAAGAACCCCTCCCCCACCTATCTCTGTCTGTCTCTGTCTCTCTCTCTCTCTGAAAAATAATATAAAAGGAGTGGTGTGTGCAGAACCTAGTAATGCTCACCGTTACAGACTTCTCCCAATGATCTGGCTGATCTCTCCTTTACTTTGGAAGGGAGAGTCCGCCCCTAACGTAGAACGGTTGAAGGGGTAGTGGCACTCTTTTCTTAGCATTGTTTATTCTATTTTTACTGCATTTATGTGCTCTACCCTTCCACAGTTTACCTCGATGTATTAGTAATGCTAATGATGTTGTCTACTGGTTATATATTGTGCCGAAGTTACCCTTTCGTTGTATCTGCTGTATACCACGCAATAAAAAAAAAAAAAAGAGCGCCAGATCTCCGAAATGGAGCCGTAGCAGGCAGGTTGGAATGCGCTGGCCAAGGACAAAAGGATGGAAGAACAAAGTCCCCATTTAGGCGAAAGGCCGAAACCACCTTCGAAAGAAGAGAAGGTCGCGGGCGCACCACCACCTAATCCTTATGTAGGATCAAGCATGGCGACTTCCAAGACAAGACCATCAACTCAGAAACCCTTCTGACAGAAGAAATGGCCACTAAAAATTGCCACCATCCGAGATAGTGTCAAGAGAAGAATTTCTCTGATGTTTCCAAAAGGAAGGTTCCTGAGGAACCGAGAGCACCAGAGTCAAAACTCATGGTGGAAAAGGTGGGCCAAGAGGGGGAAGTATATTACAAACCCCCTGCACAAAAAGGTACCCACCAGGTAATGGGCCGCAAAAGTCCACTGAAAAAACACAGCCAAGGCTGAAATCTGCCCCCCAAACGGTGCTTAAGGCAATTTTTAGATCCATTCCAAGCTGTAAAAACAGCAGGACCCTGGACACCGAGTACGTCCCCCCATCTCTTCGAGATGTAGGCCTTCCAGGTGCGATGGTAAATCCTCCTGGAAGAAGACTACCGTGCCCTCAGCATGGGTGAGATGACCGAGTCGGACAGACCCCGATCTCTTAAAACCTGGCTTTCAATAGCCGATACAGACCCCACAGGGCCACCAACACGTCTGACGCATCCGTACAGGGATCACTAGACCTGGCCACGAACTCCGACACCTTGCGGTTGAGACGAGCGGCCAGGAGATCCATGCCCTGTGAGTCTCACCTCCTGCAAGGGAGCTGAAACACCTCCAAGAACAAAGACCAGTCACCCTGATCCAGCATCTGGCGACTCCGGTAGTCCGCCTGCCAGTATACCTGATGGTAGACCGAAGCCACGGCCGTGGCGTTGTCTGGCTGAATCCTGATCGGGCGACCTTTCAACCTCCTCGACCACGAGGAGAGGCATAGCCTGATCACCCAAAGTACTAGGACATTGATCGGTAGACAGGATTCCACTAGAGTCCAGCAACCCTGGGCCAACTGGACCCCCCAGACGCCCTCCTCAACTCAAGGCTGGCGACTGTCGTAATCACCGTCCACTGAAACGGGAAGAGTTGGGGATCTCAGCCACCAATTCAGAGAGACTCTGACTAGGTGGCTCACCTGATCTAATAATCCAGAGACAAAAGACATTTCTACCACTTGGACAGTATCTCCCACTGGAAAACATGAGTGTGGAACTGGGCATACGGTACCGCCTCAAAGGAGGCTACCAACAGGCCCAAGACTCGCATGAAAAACGGAGAGATGGCCGATTGCGTGTTGCCAACACCGTCACTGCAGACTGAAGAGTCTGCAATTTCCGAGGAGACCGAGGAGTCCGGATCAACCCTAGGTACTCCAAACGCTGAGTCGGAACCAGGACCGACTTCAAAATGTTTAACACCCACCCGAATTCTTGGAGGGTCCGAATGGCTATAGACACATCCTCCACTAATTCTGAGCCAGAAGCTGCTCTCAGAAGAAGGTCGTCTAAGTAGCCCAAGATGGCAAAGCCTCGCTGTCCCAGCAAAGCTAGGATAAGTGCGAGCACCCTGGTGAAAACTATTGGTGCCGACGCTAGATCAAAAGGAAGGGCCACAAACTGACAGTGGGCCTCCCCAATCGCGAAGCACAGAAACCTCTGTGACTTGTGCAAAAGGGACATGCGCAGCTACCACCGAACGAATGGATTCCACGCAGAACTACCCAACGTTCACAAAGGCATTTAGGGATTTGAGGCCCAAAATCGGACGGACCCCGTCCATCTGCGAGACCGAGAACAAATTTGAATATAATCACTCAAACCTGCAGGACAGGTAAAATTACCCCGCAGCTTAGCAAGTCCCACACTTCCCCAGGGCAGACCGACGGGCCAGAAGGAAAGGGAGATTCGAGGGAAAAAATCTGTTCATTGGATAGGAAGGAAACCTATCTAGTACTCCAAAGAGACCACCTCGCAGACCCACTGGTCGGAGAGCAGGAAGGTTCACCGAGCTGGGAACCTGCAAAGCCGTTCCCCCACCCAAGAGACGGGCAGGAGAAGGATACATACATTGGCGGGTTAGGGTGCCGGCGTGTTCGGCTTATGCACCCAAGGACGTTTCAGTCCCCCAGTTGAGCCTTTAGTCAGCTTGGGAGGGTCAACCCGCGGGCCCTGACTGACGAAAAAATACCACTTCTGAGCGGGGAAAGAAGGACCTGGACCACGGCTCCTTTCCCCTGGTGGACTGAGGGAGGAGAGTGCTCTAACCCCCAGTGACATCCTTGATAATGTCAACCAACGAGGTACCAAAAAACCTCCCACCCCTGAAGGGTAAATCAACCAGGGCATTTTAAGATGCTTGGTCATTAGACCAGCATTTCAGCCAAATCAGGTGGTGCAAAACCACCGTCGAAACAGAGGCTCTGGACATCAAGGATGCAGCATCCTGTGTAGTATCACAGACATATAGAAGGCTCTGGACCAACAAGTGGGCCAGTCTAACAAATTAGGGAGGGAGCTGGTGCTCCTCCACAGTCTGGTGCAAAACCTTACCCATTCAGAGAGTGTCAGAGACACCAAGGTTGCGGCCACAACAGGCTGCAATGCATACCCCAGCATGGTAAACATGGAGCGGGTCAGCGCCTTGGACCTCCTATCAGGGAGAGCAGTCACCCCCCCTTTTTTTTTTACTTTTTTTAACTGCTTCCATGTCCTGTCAGGGAGAGAGGAGACCGATCTGTGTCCCTTGTACATAGGGACACATATCAGTCCCATCCCCCAGTCACCCCCCCTCCCCCACAGTTAGAACAGTTAGAACACAATGCAGGGTACACATTTAACCCCTCCCTCACCCCCTAGTGTTAACTCCTTCAATGCCAGTCACATTTATACAGCAATTAGTGCATATTTATAGCACTGATTGCTGTATAATTGTGAATGGCGCCAAAAATGTGTCAAAAGTGTCCACCATAATGTCGCAGTCCCAATAAAAATTGCAGATCGCTGCCATTACTAGTAAAAAAAAATTATAAAAAATAATAATAATTCTGTCCCCTATTTTATATATATTTTATAAGCGCTATAACTTTTGCCCAAACCAGTCGCTTATTGCAATTTTTTTATTTTACCAAAAATATGTAGAAGAATACGTATCGGCCTAAACTGAGAAAAAAAAAAGTTTTTTTAAAAAAAATTGTGCTAGTTATTATAGCAACAAGTAAAAAATATTGATTTTTTAAAAAAAAATTGTAGCTCGCAGAGGTGATCAAATACCACCAAAAGAAACCTCTATTTGTGGGGAAAAAAGGACGTCAATTTTGTTTGGGAGCCACGTCGCACGACCGCGCAATTGTCAGTTAAAGCGACGCAGTGCCGGAAGCTGAAAATTCACCTGGTCAGGAGGGGGGTATATGTGACCAGTAAGCAAGTGGTTAAACTCTCATCAAAAGGGGGAAACCCCAGGCGCTGAGGAACTACAAGGACAAAAAAGACAGAGCCCTCAGAGGAAACCTCCGCATAAGACAGCATAAGGGAGTTCCATACAGCGCACTGACAAGTGCTCTGCACACATGCCATAGGAGTGTGGGAGGAAACCAATGACCCAGAGAAAACCCCCACACACACAGGGAGAGAGCATGCTATCTCCAGGCAGTTTGGTGTTGGAGTCCAGATTCAAAACCATGACTCTCTTGCTGCTAAATGAGGGAGTGAACCACTACACCACCTTGTACCTAAGTGAGGAGTCCTCCTCACAAGGAAGATTCTGATCCACATACACAGACAACACAGAACCAGGGACGTGATCACCAGGTCCTGGTCTGTGACAGAGCAGACCCCAGGGGATGGTGGGGGCCCTTTTTAACCCCCCTAACATCCGCACGTGGCTCCAACAAAATGTCCATAAACCGCAGGAGCAGGAGCCCCAGCCGCCACCTCTGGCATATTTTGTGGAGGAAGAATCAGACACTGACTCCACCTGAACAGCTCTCAGGGACCCATCAGAGACCTGAATAAATCCCACCCTCCGTGCTGCACTGACCAGGGGTTACCCAGGGGACTCACCAATCACTGGAGGAGACCTCTAAGGGGCCCGGGGGTCCCCAGGGGCCCGGATGGGAACCACCCTAAAAAAAAAAAAAAAATGTTTTTTTTTTTTATGGGTCCGAAGGTCCCCAGGGGCCCGGAGGCCACTAAGGGTCCCAGATGGCAAGCCCTTTTTTTTATCAAAAAATATATATATTTAAAAAAATATATATATATTTTTTATATATTTTTCTTTTATTTTTTATTAAAGGGCCAATTTTTTTTTTTTTTTTTTTTTTTTAGAGGTCTGGAGGTCCACAGGGACCTGGAGATCTCCAGGGCCCCAGATGACAACCCCCCTTTTTTTCTAAAATAAATATTTATTTTTTATAATTTTTTAGTTCTTTTATTTTCATATTATATATATATATATATATATATATATATATATATATATATATATATATATATATATATATATATATATATATTATTATTAAAGGGCCCAGAGGTCCCCAGGGCCCCATGTGTCAAACCCCCTTTTTTTATAATTGTTTATTTTTTTTATTTTTTTATACATTTTTTTTATATATTTTTTTTTTATTAAAGGGCCCAGAGGTCCCCAGGGCCCTGGAAGGCAACCCCCTTGTTTTTTTATTTTTTTATATAAATGTTATATTTAAAAAAAAAATATATATATATTTTCTCTCTTCTTTCTTTTTATTTTATAAAGGGCACAGAGGTCCCCAGGGCCCCGGATGGCTACCCCCCTTTTTTATATATATTTTTCTTTATTTCTTCTTTTTGTAAAGGGCCCCCCTGCTTCTCAATTTGCGGCAGCACCCCCCCGCTTCTCAATTTCATGCGGCAGCACCCCCCCCCCCGGTTCTTTGCTCCAGGGGGCCCATGCCTGAAGCTGTGTAAGGGGCCCCAAAATTCCTGATGGCGGCCCTGGGACCCTGGAGCCAAAGCTCACTGGCCACCCCAGGAGCCATGGGGTATGTCGTGGAAGACCCTGTCTCTTTGCAACGGTGTGCTCACACTCACTGGCCGGACTGAGGAGACTACAAGGATCTATAATATCCAGCCTGTCTCTCAGCCGACAGTTGATAGAAAATTCTTCAAGAATAAAAAAAAATAAAAAAATAAAATCCTCAGGGCGCTGGGCCCAAAGGGAGCCATAAGTCCTTCTCCTTGCTAGGCAGAAAGAAACTGAGGCTGCATACTGCAGGGAGGAGGGTTATGTATGGAGGGACTGTTCAACTCTGTTAAAATAACATGTTTTTAATTTGAAGTAACATGTATTTAATTATCTAAAATGTTTCTGCCTAGTCCTCTCCTGTGAACAGGAACATAAACCACTTGTCAAGATTTAACCACTTAATCACCGCCCTATAGACGAAATACGGCTATAGGGCGGTTCCTGTACTCTAACAGGACGTCCATGGACGTCCTCCGTTAGAGTCAGGTGTGCGCGCCCAACCGGGCGCGCACACGCGATCACCGGTGCTCACCGGGTCCACGGGACCCGCAGCACCGATGATCGCGGTAAGGAGCCAATGGCGGCGGCTCCTTACCACGTGATCGCGCCGTCCAATGACGGCGCGACCACGTGTGTAAACAAATCTGACGTGCGTCAGATCCGCGCGCCCGAGCGGGCGCGCACACGCGGTCACGGCGCTCGGCGGGTCCACGGGACCCGCGGCGTCAGTGATCTCGGTAAGGAGCCAATGGTGGCGGCTCCTTACCATGACGGCGTCCAATGATCACATGTAAACAAACCGCGTCACTTGCTGACGCCGGTTCTTCCCTCCTCTCGCTGTACCGATCGGTACAGCGTGAGAGGAGAGCGCGGATGGCTGCAGCAGTGTGGGATGGATCTGTGACTATTGCAGTCACAGATCCATCCATCCCTGCTCAGCCATCCCTGCATTAACTCCTTCCTTCCCTGCGCAAAACTCTGCATACCCCCCACAATACTCTGCATACCCCCCAATACTCTGCATACCCCCCAATACTCTGCATACCCCCCAATACTCTGCATACCCCCCAATACTCTGCATACCCCTCAATACTCTGCATACCCCCCAATACTCTGCATACCCCCCAATACTCTGCATACCCCTCAATACTCTGCATACCCCCCAATACTCTGCATACCCCCCAATACCCTGCAATACCCCGCAATACCCCGCAGTACCCCGCAATACCCCGCAGTACCCCGCAGTACCCCGCAATACCCCGCAATACTCCGCAGTACCCCGCAATACTCCGCAGTACCCCGCAATACTCCGCAGTACCCCGCAATACTCTGCATACCCCGCAATACTCCGCAGTACTCTGCAGTACTCTGCAATACTCCCGCACAATACTCCCGCACAATACTCCCGCACAATACTCTGCAATACCCCCGAACAATACTCTGCAGTACCCCCGCGCAATACTCCCCGCGCAATACTCCCCGCGCAATACTCCCCCGCGCAATACTCCCCCGCGCAATACTCCCCCGCGCAATACTCCCCCGCGCAATACTCTGCAATCGTTTTTTTTTTAGGCTTCCCAGCCTAGAGGGGAGATGTGGGGTCTTATTGACCCCATATCTCACTGTAAAGAGGACCTGTCATGCTATATTCCTATTACAAGGGATGTTTACATTCCTTGTAATAGGAATAAAAGTAACCAAAACATTTATTTTTGGGGAAAAAGGTGTCAAACTAAAATAAATAAAGTAAAATGAACAATAAAAAAAAAAAAAAAAAATTACAGCGCCCCTGTACCCGTGTGCTCGTATACAGACGCGACCGCACACGTAAGTCCCGCCCACATATGAAAACGGTGTTCAAACCACACATGTGAGGTATCGCTGCGAACGTTAGAGCGAGAGCAATAATTTTGGCCCTAGACCTCCTCTCCAACTAAAAAGATGTAACCAGGAAAAACATTTAAAGCGTCGCCTATGGGGATTTTTAAGTCGCGTAGTTTGGCGCCATTCCACAAGCGTGTGCAATATTGAAGGGCGACATGTTGGGTATCTATTTACTCGGCGTAACTTCATCTTTCATATTATGCAAAAACATTGGGCTAACTTTACTGTTTTTTTAAGCACAAAACTGTTTTGTTTCCAAAAAAAAACGCGTTAGAAAAATTGCTGTGCAAATACAATGCGAGATAAAAAGTTGTAACGGCCGCCATTGTATTCTCTAGGGTCTTTGCTAAAAAAGCATATATAATGTTTTGGGGTTCTATGTAATTTTCTAGCAAATAGATGATTTTTCCATGTAGGAGAGAAATGTCAGAATTGGTCTGGGTGTTCCAGAACGCCTGATGGTGCTCCCTGCATGTTGGGCCTCTGTATGTGGCCACGCTGTGTAAAAGTCTCACACATGGGGTATCGCCATACTCGGGAGGAATAGCAGAATGTGTTTTGGGGTGTAATTTGTGGTATGCATATGCTGTGTGTGAGAAATAACCTAATAATATGAACATTTTGTGGAAAAAAAAATAAAATAAAAAAATCTTGATTTTGCAAAGAATTGTGGGGAAAAAATGACAACTTCAAAAAACTCACGATGCCTCTTTCTAAATACCTTGGAATGTCTTCTTTCCAAAAAGGGGTCATTTGGGGGGTATTTGTACTTTTCTGGCATGTTAGGGTCTCAAGAAATGAGAGAGGCTGTCAGTACATCAGATGTGATCAAATTGATCAATTTTCAGTAATTGGTACCATAGCTTGTAGACCCCATAACTTTCACCCAGACTAAATATTATCCAATTTTTTTTTTTTTTTTGTTACCAAAGATATGTAGCAGTATACATTTTAGGCCAAATTTATGAAGAAAAATTACTTTTTTGCAAAATTTTATAATAGAAATGAAGAAAAATTCATTTTTTTACAAAATTTACGTTCTTTTTTCATTTATAGCGAAAAAAATAAAAACCGCAGAGGTGATCAAATACCACCAAAAGAAAGCTCTATTTGTGGGAAAAAAAGGACAAAATTTCATTTGGTTAGAGTGTTGTATGACTGAGTTATTGCCATTCAAACTGTGAGAGCACCGAAAGCTGAAAATTGGTCTGGTTATTAAGGGGGTTTAAGTGCCCAGTGGTCAAGTGGTTAAGGAGCGGTGTCCATCCATGGAATATTAGAGAAAATCTTTTTTTTGTTTATAGCGCAAAAAAATTAAAAACCACACGGGTGATCAAATACCACCAAAAGAAAGCTCTATTTGTGGGAAAAAAGGACGTGCAATTGTCAGTTAAAACGACGCAGTGCTGAATCGCAAAAAGTGGCCTGGTTTTTGGCCAGCAAAATGGTCCGGGGCTTAAGTGGTTAACATAAGTCATATATTTTTCATACAATTTCCAACACACCAGATCACTCAAATTTGATGGCCGCATGGAAATCGTTTAAATCGCTGCAGCCCACTAATGGTGCGAAATTTAAAAGCAAATTTCTAGTTACGATTTTCATAAGATGATTCTTTCAGAATTCGACCCATGTATGGCCTGCACACTTGTGCGACTCATGCGATTTACAATACAACTTTAATGCAACTTTGGATGGGTGTAACCTTTGCACTTGCCTTTGACTGTTGTACAACCATCGCATTGATACCACACAACTACTTTGATGCAACTTTTATGTGACTTTTGAGAGTTTACATTGCAGTTTAGGGCATTCAAGTTGCATCAAAGTAGTGCAGGAACCTTTTTGAATTTGCTGCGACTTAGATTTCATCGTTCTTCTATTTAAATTACATAAGCTGCAAATTTATGTGTCCAAAATCACACGACAAGTCATACAAGTGTGAATGGAGTCTTAGGCCTCACACAGGTGCATGAGGCTCTGGTAATTAGCTGCAGGTGGATGGCACAGGCCCACCATCCAGCTCCGCTACTGGCAGCCTGATAAGCTAACACTCTGACAGCTGCTGCGACTGGACAGTGGTAGTTCTGTTTAGGGCAGTATGCCCCCAGGGGTGAATGCCTAGAAATTGAACCCACACTGTTTACATTCCATGCATTTGTCCCTAGGCTTATGCTGTCCTAAAACGACCACACTGACAACTAATACTGTGATAATAACAACCACCTATTGTTTGAAGCATAACAAAGGCCATAAACTGTATATGTTTTGTCGAGCCTCTAGTTCTTTGTTCAAGGTTATTAAAAAGCAATATTTTGGAAACAATGTATTATTTGCAGAAATACTATCAGAATTCAAGCTAATGGGGTGTGCAGTACCATTTGGCCAGAGGTGCGGGGACACCGGTGACACTCGTAATGGTTCGGAGCCATTCGGAAATACTCAGTTCGTGAGTGTTTGAGCCTCTCTGAGGGTTTCTAGGATCAGCTGAGCTGTCCCAGAGTACTTCCGAGGGTCTCCAGGCCCCCCCCCCACCTCTGGCCACATGCAGTATTTCATGCCATAGAAGTCAATATGGAAAAAATTATCTTGGTTTCCATTGACTTCTATGGGGAAACTTGCTTTGATATGCAAGTGCTTTGGATTACAAGCATTCTCTTGGAATGAATTATGCTGGTAATCTAAGGTTCCACTTTAGGCGCAAATGAAATTATAAAACAATACTAATACTACAGGCAGAAAACAATTGGACATTTTTCTTCCAAGCTTTGAGAGAAATCCAGTAAGGTGTGGAGTTTTTACAGGCTGAACTATAATGACTTCCCTAACCTTCCCCAACTCCAGGCTGTGTTCTCTAGGAGTGTGTGCCAAAGTGTAGTATTAGTACATACTGCTCCCTCTAACCTTCCACACAGCAGGAGGATGGGAAAGTAAACTGCATACTGACACTGGATGTACTCTTGTAGTAAACATGACCTTTTCTCGTTGGGTGAATTTTAGGATTTATGTAAAATAGATAAGGTGATGTTATAAAAAAGCAGAAATTGGGTTATGATGTTAGTGAAACATCTACTCAGGCTTTACAAATTACAAACACTTCCAATTTAAAGGATATCCGAACCTAAAACAAAATATGTTATATATTTCAGGTAACCAGTAGGGATGAGCAGTGTGTCTCAGTTTGGCTTGCAAGGCATTTGTTCAACCCCCATATTGAGGTCCAAACATTGCGACCCTAATTCCAAACCCCATGAAATTCTTAGGGGCGGTCAGACTGGGATTCTCCCATTCCAATTTGTTCCCATGCAGTGCATTTTAACAGCCTATTTGAATGGGCTTCAAAAGTGGCATGGGCCACGCAAAAAGTATTGCTTGCAGTAAATTTAAAAACACACTGCACCAAACCACATAGTACTGTGGTACCATGCAATTTGGTGCCTGCCTTGCAATCTGCATTTGGGGTGCCATTAATACATTAGCTACCGCATGCAAATCGCAAAGGCATCAAAAACGCTTATGGTACAGGAAACATGTATTCTGGTGTGACCCAGCCCTTATTAGGGAAAATCTTAGGCGGCGTACAGACGATCGGACATATCCGATGAAAACGGATCAAATTTTGACGTTGACGCCGCCGCGTCAACGTCACCGCACCAGGAAGTAAAACACTTCCGCGCATGCGCCGAATCCATTCGCAGCACATTCTGCTGGTAAGTGTACTAACCAGCAGACATGACAGATTCCACCGGATAGATTTCAAAGCTTGCTTTGAAATCTGTCGGGTGGAGAAATCTGTCCGCTAGCCCATACACACGAGCGGAGATGTCTGCTGAAACGGTCCATCGGACCGTTTTCAGCGGACATATCCCCTCGTGTGTAAGTTCTGGCCAAAATAAGCAATAGCTTTTCAAACAAGGGACAGAGAGAGAAGAGGACTGGCAAAGTGTAGGTTTAAAAAAATAAAATAATAATAAAAATAATAATAATATATATATTATACTGTACAGAAGGAGCCATTTTTTCGGAGAATATGAATGAGAACACAAAAACTTTTCTTTCACTCATGGTTAGTTTTTGGGTGAAGCCATTTATCCTCAATCAACTGTGTTTACTTGTTTTAAATCATCTAAAATGGTATCTTTATATATGCAATTTTCTATAATTTATTTGCAAAATAATAGGATTATTAGTGAATAATAGGGCTCGTTTACAATTTCTTTGACTTTAACACACATTAACACACCTACCGTTTAAACAAGCTTTTTTGATGCTTCAGTGATGCTTTTTTTGAAACTTGGAAAACGCCCCGTGTGTTAATTTTCTATCTGTTTTAAAGGGGCACATTAGTACCCCTGTTCAGCAGATTTTCAGCTCATTAGTATCCCTGTTCAGCAGATTTTCAGCTCATTAGTATCCCTGTTCAGCAGATTTTCAGCTCATTTGTATCCCTGTTCAGCAGATTTGCAGCTTATTAGTACCCTCGTTCAGCAGATCCCCTGCTTAGTAGTACCCCCAGCTTTGCCGATTGCCCACTCAGTAGTAACTTCCACCACTGCTGATTCCCCCACTCAGTAGTAACCCCTAAACCCCTAATCGTGTGTGGACCCCATCGGTTTGTTTTCCATCAGTGAAAAAAAATAGAACATGTTTTAAAATTTTCCTATGGATAAAAAAACTATAGAAGAAACCGATCGTCTGTGTGGAACTCCATCTGAGAAAAATCTACGCATGCTCAGAATCAAGTCGACGCATGCTCGGAAGCATTGAACTTCATTTTTTCTCAGCACGTCGTAGTGTTTTACGTCACTGCGTTGGACGCGGACAGATTTTTGACCGATGGTGTGTAGGCAAAACTGATGAAGGTCAGCTTCATCGGATATCGGACGAAAAAATCCATCAGATTAGATTCCATCAGATATCCGATCGTGTGTACAAGCCATAACTGTTGATCATCTGGTTCTCCGATTCTCCCCTCTTGCTATATTGCACCAATGCTGCACATCACAAGACATCTGCTAGTTTCTACTGCTCTGTTGATCCTCTGCTGCTCAGTCCTCACTCTTCTGTCCCATTCACCTTCTACTATAGTGTTCCTATGTTGCACACCACTGTCTGTACCATCTTCTAGTTGCTCCGCTCCAGTCAGACCCTGCTCCCCTTCTTGCTGCTCCACATTGCACACCACATGTGACGTCTGCACCAGACACTTCTAGAATATATACACATGAACTGGAAGTGACTGCTGATGACAAAGGGCCGGCCCTATGATGGGACCGGGTGGTACCAGGCAGCACTTTTAGGGGGGCGCCATTCTGACATCCGCCAGCCAGCCCACTCTGCTGCCTGTGAGGAGCGGAGGGGAGCAGTCAGCCAGCGAGTGAGGACAACAGGTTATGTCAGGGCCGCCATCAGGGGGTACTTGCGCCTCTGACAGCCTGTCCTGCGCGCCACCCGGAGGAGGAGAGGAGAAAGTTTCACTAACACCTGCCGGCTGGAAGGAGACGGTGCCAAACCGAGCTAAGAACGGTTGCTCGGGAGTTAGGACGTAAGCGCTCCCTATCCTGTCCTGTCACTATCTTTCCCCAGCCCCTTCCTCACTTCACTGTGTCCACCTGTCCAATCCCACACTGCGCTGCCATTTGGATCCGCCTAACCCCTCCCACTCCCTGCATTGCCCGCAGTGTGCAATGGAAGAGGAAGTGCGAGCAGCTGGGTGGGAGATTAAATACTAGTATAGCTGCCTAAGCCACCCAAGGGGAAGCAGCCTGAATGGGGGAGGCAATAATTGGTGAAAAATCCCTTTGACTACACCATCAATTGCTTTGCCCCCCCTTCTCCCTCTCTCCCCTTCATACCCCCCCCCCCCAACACACTCTCTCTCTGCCCTTTTCTCCCATACCTATTTTTCTCTCTCTTTCTCGCCCCCCCCCATTCTTTTTTCCCCCTCTCACTCTTTCATCTACCTTTCTCTCATCCTCCTTCTCTCCTCCGTCTTTCTCTACCTCTCTTCCTCCCTCCTATCTCATGTCTTTAGCTCCCTCTGGTCCCACCAACAGTCTCTCTCCTTTTCCTCAGTCCCCACCCTCTTGTCCCCCTCTATTTCTCACTTTCTCTCCCTCCTCTCCATCGCCCCCCCCCACCCCCCATCTCTTTCTCCCCTCCTCTCTCTCTTACCTCACTCTCTCTATCTTTGCCCCTTCTACCTCCCCCAGCTTGTTCCCCTCCTTTTCTCTCTTGTTCTCATATCTCTCTTTCTCCTACCTCTTTTCCTTTCTTCCCCTTCCTCTCTTTCTCATCCACCTTCTTTCCCTCTCATATTACCCCTTCCTCTTTTCGTTTCCCCTCTCTCTTTTTCTCTCGCCACCAATCCCAACACTCCCCCATTTCATTTTTCATCTTTCTCCTCTTTAGCCACCCTCTCTTTTTCCCCCCCTTTCTCTCCCCTCTCTTTTGTCCCCCTTCCCCCCCTCCTTCCTCTATCTCCTTCTCTTCACTCTCTCTCATATCTCACCGCCCCGCCCCCCCCCATGTATATATAATAGGCATGTGATGTGGCAAATGACAACACACAATGTGTGGAGGTGACAATCTGCATCTGGTGGTGGAGTCCGAAGCAAAACTGTAAGTACAAACACACATCACAAGTTGTATGAGACATGAGAGCCTTGCCCAGCCCTGATTAACCACTTAAGGACCGGAAGGATTTGCCCACTTAATGACCAGGTCACTTTTTGCGATAAACTGTTGCTTAAAGGGGCAATTCCCCCAAAAAACTTTTTTTAACATTGATTGAGGCTCGTTATGTCAAGGGGAATCAGGTGTTTTTCTTTTAGAATCTAAGCAGTACTTACCGTTTTAGAGATGCATCGTCTCCGTCGCTTCCGGGTATGATCGTCTGGTCTGGGCGTGCCTATTTGATTGACAGGCTTCCGACGGTCGCATACATCGTGTCACGAGTAGCCGAAAGAAGCCGAGCGCCGGTGCGGCTCTATACTGCGCCTGCGCACCGTCGTTCGGCTACTTTCGGAAAATCGTGACGCGATGTATCCGAATGTCGGAAGCCTGTCAATCAAATAGGAACGCCCTTCCCCGATGACCATACCCAGAAGCGTCGGAGACGATGCATCTCTAAAACGGTAAGTACTGCTTCGATTCAAAAAAAAAAACACCCGATTCCCCTTGACAAAACGAGCCTCAATCAATGTTAAAAAAAAGGTTTTTGGGGGAACTACCCCTTTAAACTGACAATTGCGCGGTCGTGCGACACTGTACCCAAACAAAATTGATGTCCTTTTTTCCCACAAATAGAGCTTTCTTTTGGTGATATTTTTAACTTTATATATACATTTTTAACTTTTTACTATAATAAATATCCCCAAAATGTATAAAAAAATATGAATTTCTTCATCAGTTTAGGCCAATATATGTATCCCTTTACATATTTTTGGTACCAAAAAAAACACAATTAGCGTACGTTGATTAGATTGTGCAAAAGACATTTTGGCCGCCAGCAATGCACAGGACCCTTTATACTCCTGGATACATGATATTTTTTGGGGGGGCAGCATTTCATTCTTGGTTGCAGGCAGCACAATGTCTTGTGCAGGCACTCTGATGACCGCTTCCCTAAACTGGAAAGACAAAGCCAAAATAAAAGTCTCTCAGAAGCTTCAGGTGCTGCAAAGCAAGATTTGTTATAGACTACTATGGCAGCTTTGAAGCGCCAAGAAAAGCGACATGGGGGTATAATTTTGTAAGCAAAAGCAAATAACGTGTAGAAAGGACTGTAAGGTAACAATTTTGTTTACATGTACTTTGACTGGCATTCAGAGTGCTTTAAAAAAAAGTGTGTCCAATGTCACGTTTTGAAATAAGTGTAAAAGAGCGCTAATATTGGCGAGACATCAAACTCATAAATGCAAAAGGTAGAGACAGATTTGGATAAATACTGGGCTGTAGGGACAGTTATAAATATAAAACCCAGGACCATACTTCACCACCTACACATAAAAGTACTATGAGCATTCCATTTCAAATCATCCATACAATCCTGCTGTGACTACCATTTGCTGCAGTAGAAACCAGTAAAATGCCATAAACTAGGGTCTTTCTGTTTATATTCAAAATTGTAAAAACCACAGACATGACATTCACCCTATGGGGCTCGTTTTTGGACAGCTCACAAAAAAAGGATTTTTAATAAACAGCTTACCTGTAAAATCCTTTTCTTGAAGTACATCACGGGACACAGAGCGCATAGCCATTACACTTGGGTTATATGGGTACCTTCAGGTGTGGACACTGGTGTAATCAATTTCACAGGAAGTTTCCTCCCTATATAACCCCCTCCCACTGGGAGTGCTTCAGTTTTGTAGCAAGCAATTCCTCTGAGGTTACACAATGTTCCCCAAAAGAGGGGTGGGAGCTCTGTGTCCCGTGATGTACTTCAAGAAAAGGATTTTACAGGTAAGCTGTTTATTAAAAATCCTTTTTTCTTTATCATACATCACGGGACACAGAGCGCATAGCCATTACACTTGGGATGTCCTAAAGCAATGCTCTATGAAGGGAGGGAGACCGTAAGGCCAAGAATAGCCAAACAAAAAATTATCAGGAAGTAAAGTAACTCCACGAACAGAAAAAAGGGGGCGTGACCCAGACCAGAGGATTCTATACTGCTGCCCGTAGGACCGCCTGCCCAAATGCAGCGTCCGTACCCTTTGCAACGTCCAACTTATAAAATTTAGTAAACGTATGTACGGAAGACCAGGTTGCCGCCTTGCAAACCTGTGCCATAGAGATCTGATGGTGTGCCGCCCAGGAGGCACTCATGGCCCTCGTAGAATGGGCTTTAACCGATAAGGGAGGTGGAACGCGCTTCAGACCATAGGCCTGAAAAATCAGCTGCTTAATCCACCTAGCCAAGGAAGACTTGGCAGCCGGCTGACCCTTCTTGGGGCCATCCGGAAGAACAAAAAGCACATCTGTTTTCCGAATCTTCTCTGTAGCCTTGAGATAGACCCTCATGGCTCGAACCACGTCCAAAGTATGAAGCAGTCTTTCCTCTCTGGACTGGGGAGTAGGAAAGAAGGATGGTAGGACTAGGTCCTAATTCAAGTGAAAACTGGATATGACCTTAGGAAGGAAAGAAGGTTGAGGCCGCAGAACCACTCTGTCCTTATGCAGAATAAGGTATGGCTTTCGGGTTAGTAGCACCAGAGGGATTTCTGTCAGAGGTTCAAACGGCTGCCTTTGTAAAGCTGACAAGACCAGATTTAAATTCCAGGGGGAGAGGGGAGCTCTAATAGGGGGATTCACATGCAAGACCCCCTGCAAGAAGGTTTTCATAAGCGAATGGGTGGCCAAGGGTCTTTGAAACCATATCGATAAAGCCGACACCTGCCCCTTTAGAGTACTAAGAGCCAACCCTTTGTCAACGCCAACCTGGAGGAATAGCAAGATCCTGTCAATAAAAAACTTTCGAGGATGCCATTTTTGAGACTCGCACCACTCCACATAGGTTCTCCAGACTCTGTAATAAATATTTCTAGAGACCGGTTTCCTAGCCTGAATCAACGTAGATATGACCTGAGCTGAGAGGCCTCTGCCCTTAAGAATTAGGGATTCAGCCGCCAAGCCGTCAAATTTAGCTGCTGTAAAGCAGGGTGGCAGATTGGGCCCTGAGACAGCAGATCTGGGCGCAGGGGGAGCGGCCACGGCGCCCCGACTGACATCTTCACGATGAGTGCGTACCAAGCCCTCCTGGGCCAGGCTGGGGCCACCAGGATCACAGGCCTGCGCTCCACCCTGATCCTCCGTAGAAGGCGGGGAATCATCTGCAGTGGAGGGAACGCATACAGGAGAGAAAACTGGTGCCAGGGGCAAACCAACGCATCGGTCCCGTAGGCCGAGGGATCCCTGGCTCGGGATATGAATTTGTCCAACTTTTTGTTGGATCTCGTTGCCATAATGTCCACATCTGGGACTCCGAATCTTTGGCAAATCTCTTGGAATACCTGGGGGTGAAGAGACCACTCACCCGGGAGCAACTGTTGATGACTCAAAAAATCTGCTTGAGAATTGGTCTATCCCTGGGATGAACACCGTCGAGATGCAGGATACATGGGCTTCGGCCCATGAGAAAATCAGGTTTACTTCCCTTTGGGCTGCTAGGCTTCTCGTGCCCCCCTGGTGGTTTATGTATGCCACCGCAGTGGCATTGTCGGACTGTATCCTTACTGGCAGACCCTGAAGGGGGAGAGTCCAGGCGATCAGGGCCAGCCGAGCAGCTCTGATCTCTAGGATATTGATGGGAAGCAGTTTTTCTGCCTCCGACCACTGCCCTTGCTGGGTCTGTCCTTCTAGAACTGCCCCCCAACCTGACAGGCTGGCATCCGTGGCTACCATCTTCCACGTGATGGGGCAAAAGGATTTCCCCTTTGACAAATTTTGAGGGACCAGCCACCAAAACAGGCTGCGCCGGACTCCTGGGGAGAGCACTAACGGACGATCTAACGCCTGAATGGACTTGTTCCAAGCAGAGAGAATGGCTGCCTGGAGATATCTGGTATGGATCTGGGCGTAGGGCACTGCCTCGAAGGCGGCCACCATCTTCCCCAGCAGTCGCATACATAGGCGAATAGTCGGCCTCTTCTTGCCTAAGATCACTTGAACTGCTTGAGTTATTGATCTGACCTTTGCTTGAGGTAAAAATATCCTCTGGCAGTCTGTATCTAGCCGAAGGCCTAGATATTCCAACTGCTTTGTGGGTTTCAATATTGATTTTTCTTGGTTCACAATCCACCCGAATTCCTCTAGATGCTGAACTGTGCGAACTACTGCATGATTGAGGCTGGAAGCTGAGCTGTCGATAACCAGAAGATCGTCCAGGTATGCCAGGACCAAAATGCCTTCTGTCCTTAGGACGGCTAGCACCGGGGCTAACACCTTTGTGAATACCCGCGGAGCTGTTGCCAACCCGAAAGGGAGGGCTACGAACTGGTAATGACGGTGATCTATCATAAAACGAAGAAACTTGTGATGTGCCGGGTAGATCGGCACGTGCAGATACGCATCCTTTATGTCTATAGATGCTAGAAAGTCGTCTTGATGTAGGCTGGCTGCCACCGAACGTATGGACTCCATACGAAAGGTCTGAATCTTTAGAAAGCGATTTAGGCGTTTGAGGTCTAAGATAGGCCTGACGTCGCCATTGGGCTTTGGTATTATGAAAAGGTTGGAGTAGAATCCCAGACCCCATTCCTGGGTTGGTACTTCTACAATTACTCCTTGGAGCAAGAGACGATCCAATGCTTTTACAAGAGAGGCCCTCTTTAATGGGTCGCTTGGAAGACTTGACCCCTGAAAATGAGGAGGGGGGACTTCCCGAAACTCTAGCTTGTAGCCCGTGGCTACCATGGACAGTACCCAAGAGTCGGGAATTCTGGCCCCCCACACTTCGGAGAAAAACCGAAGCCTTCCCCCCACCCAAGAGAGTGGGGGCGCCCCTTCATGAATCTGACTTGATGACTGGTTTAACCGGCTTGCGAGACCATGGCCTCTTGCCTGCCGTGGCTTGTCCTTGTGGGCGGCTATTAAATGCTGAACGCCCGGGAGGCCGTCGATACTGACGGGAAGTTGAAGGGGCCGAGCCTACGAAGGCCTGTCGCTTAAACGCGGGCCCACGCGATCTTTTCTTGACAGGCAAGAAAGAACTTTTACCACTTGATATGGTCTGGATATATTTATCTAGGTCTTCACCGAATAGTCTCCCACCATTAAAGGGAAATCCTGCTAAAAGCCTTTTGCAGGGTGCCTCTGCTGACCAGTTTTTCAGCCACAAAAGGCGACGCATATGAACCAACAGCAGAGATAAACGGGACGCCTGTTGAATGGAGTCCTTAATAGCATCTACTGCAAAGCAGAGAGCCCTTGGGAGGTCAGCCAATTCACGAGCTTGCTGAGCCGGTATGTCCCTTAATATCTGTTTAGTCTGATCCTTTAAAGCCTGACAAACGCCAATGGCTGCCACCGCTGGCTGAACCACGGCACCTACTGTGGTAAAAGAAGCCTTCAGTAGGGTCTCCAACTTTTTGTCGACTGGATCTTTAAACATCTGGACATTTTCAACCGGACAGGTCAGGGATTTATTTACGCAGGAAATGGCTGCGTCCACGGTAGGGAGTGCCCATTTCTTTGCAAATTCCTCTTCCATAGGATAGAGAATAGTGAACCTTTTAGGAGGGATACAAATCCTATCAGGTCGAGCCCAATCCTGAAAAATCACGCTCTCCAGAAGGGGGTGAACCGGAAAAGACGCACCACTCAACGGTGCCTTCAAGGAACCTAAAGAGGATACCGCGGGGGCTAATTGTTCTGACACTGGAAGTTTAAAAGCAGTGCGAACCATATCTGTCAGAGACTGGATCCACAGGCTCTCTGCTTGAGAAGCTGAAAAAATTTCATCTATAGTGGAACCCTCAATGTCTGAACCGTCGGGACTCGGGTCCGCTTGATCCCCCTGTGGGTCCAATTCCTCCGAAGAGAGGACCTCTGCATCTGAAAACACCAATCTAGGTGACGGGGATCTAGCCCGTTTGCCACCTGGCAAAGAGCGGGCAATTAAAGCAGTTAACCTTTCCTCTAGCCCACCCAGGGTGGTCGCTAGCATTTCTTCCGTAACGTAAACGGGAATGGGTTGATTGGTGGCCGCCTCTGCCCCTAGCACCCTCAATGGCTCCTGCAACATGCTGTTCGGTGGTCTATCTGGTGAGGGTGGGACCGCTAGAGCCTGGCCCAAATCCACTGACCCCGATGGAGACCCCTTTAGTTTTTTGGTACCTTTTGCAGCCTAAGCTGGTCCTGATCACTTGGGAGCCATTGCACAACCTTGAGACACCCCTACAGCCAACACCCCACTGTTGTAGCTAGAAGTGAACTATTAATAAGAACAGGCTATGGTAAAAAATTTCCAAATTTTCATACGCCCGAGAAGGCGGCAATACCGAGGAAGGTCCTGTGAGTATTGCCACACCAATGCCCGTTAGCTGGAGCCCAAGGTTGCACCGACTCAGATACTGCCAGATCTAAGGCTGAGTCCCTTTAAGAAAAAAAAAACTTTTTTTTTTTTTTCTGGTCAGTATGGAGCAGTCCAGACCTGAAGATCCACAAACCCCCACTGGGTGTCACTGTTAGCCAGAAATAGCTCAGCTGCGCGCTCTGTGTCCTCAGCCTCCTCTGCCTTCAGGAGGGAATGACCAGCCAGGAAATGCTTTGCTTTAATTGAGACCTGACGCTGCTGGCCCGCCCCCCCCACGCACGCTGACGCTGTAAAAGGCGGCGCGCACGCGCTCCCCCCCCCCACGCTGAAACCAACATGGAGGAAGCAGAAAGCAGAGGAGAAGCCTGGACCAGCACTAGCAACCCAACAGACACCAGGCAAGACACTAATCTTTATTGTAGTGCACACATAGAGGAAGCTGTCCCCATAGGCTTCCTAAGAAACAGGAGTTTTGTCAGCATTTTCCTCCCTATAGCACGTGGGGCTGCAGTATCATGCTAACAGGCAGATCTGGGGGGAGTAGCAAATACATATCTTTAAAAGCATACATATACCTACATGTTATCTGGGTAAACATTAGTACATCCCATCCTGCCTCAAAAGACATAGTGGAGATAGTGGCTGATGCACAAGCATACCATTAGCCGACCCAGAACCCCCAGGGGGATACCTACTGTCGAACCAAGTCCCGCAGGTTCCCTCTTACCTGCTCCATGCCGCAGGGTATTGCAAAATGCAAGAGGCCCAACCTTCCCCCATCTCCGTGGGTATTGTCTTGGACCTTCAGGGACCGGGGTCCTGTGTTAAGGAACCCACACACCTGGACCTATATAGCATCCTGGCATCAGTAGCGTTTAGTTCTTGGAAGAGACTAAGGCACTGGAGCCCAGAATCCAGCCCTCCAAGGAGAGGCATTATAGGAAAAACCCCACTCCAGCAGGGCCCGGGTACCGTACACCTTGGCTTTGAAGCACTTCGGACGGATCCGGCTAGCTATCCTGGGTCCCGAGACCTCCGAGGGACAGCTAGACGTGACCAACACCTAAGACACTGGCGAAAAAACTGAAGCACTCCCAGTGGGAGGGGGTTATATAGGGAGGAAACTTCCTGTGAAATTGATTACACCAGTGTCCACACCTGAAGGTACCCAGATAACCCAAGTGTAATGGCTATGCGCTCTGTGTCCCGTGATGTACGATAAAGAAAGGTATATGAACATTCTTAACACCTGAAGATCACTATAAGATACTTTAATTAATATTTTCACCATTAAAAACTACAGCAAAGTAGTTAAAAGTAAAGACAAAAAAAACTCATAATAGGTTTGTAACTGCTTTATTTTAACAAAGTTCTATCTTATTTATAGCTAGTTTTTAGCAGCAACAAAAAGGCACATGATTAAAAAAATAAATCAAACATATATACAGTACAAAACAAACTCAGTCATTTCAGAAAGCTTTTTTTGGTGGTTTGTGTTGGGATACCACATATTGCAATTATTTGTGATCAGGTGCCAGTCTAATTTTATTTAAAGTCCTCTTCAGCCATTTTTTTTTTAAAAGATTTTGGACATCGCATAAAAGTGTAATACCTGTGTCAGATTGTTATTGCCTTCTCTATATTCATGTAGAAGTATTCCTCACTTTCTGTCACAAAGCGTATCAGGATATAAGAGGAATCTATGCATTTTAATACAGACAGCAATGAAAATGATCCGCCAGACGTTCCAGAGATGATTTGGTTTTATTGCGGTTTGTGTTTTTAAAGGGAGAGTGGATAGGGTAGAGAGGGGACTGCTCACAGGCAGAGATATAGACTGCTATAAAAAAAATTATGTGTAACCCTCCACACAATCCAATACTTAAACAAAAAAAGTTTAGCTGGATTAGGACTTTATAAGTATAAGCTTTACCTTTAATTTACCACATATGGTTATAAACTAGGAACGCACATAATAAAAGAAATTTAAACAAAGTCAAAATCGCCAATAGAACACGGCACCCTTTCTTACTTTAATCATTAAAGGACCAGAAAAATAAGTAAAACGTGGCTTGATACAATATTTAAAAAAGTATAGTGTAATGGAACAAATGATATTAAATAAACGCTGTAACCAATGGCTTTTACAGATTACAAGATTCTAATGATGGCCAAAGAGGAGGACTATCATAAGAAGCAAGTATCAGGTGCCGTACACACGGCAGAGAACCTTCGTTCCGCCCGTCGAGGTTCATTCACCCGCCCGTCGGGAATGGCATAAGGAAATAGAGAGCGTGCTCTCTATTTCGGCTCGACGGGCTTCCCGACGGGAAGCTCGCTGAGACCGTACACACGGCCGAGGTCCTCGCTGGAATGTGCATTCCAGCGAGGTTCTCGCTGATTTTCAGCGAGAACCTCGGCCGTGTGTACGGCGCCTCAAATTGGCTCAGCACAAATGCATAAATACGGGTTATTAATTATAAGATCTCCTTACAGTTTATTTAAAATCACTTTTGTGATTATGGAGGACCTCCATTTATATGAAAATTTAGAGCCAACAACAATAGTTTACACAGAAAAAAAATATTTGCAACTTGAAGTTACACATTATAAATCCAAAATCTCTGTGCGAAGGAGGCTTTCTAGACTGTCCTTCAGCAAAATGTCAAACTACAGCATATACATTTTTCACCTCAAATGTACATCTGGCATGAACTACTGGTTAAAACAATGTGTACTAAAGTAATAATTAGGCAATAACGCTAAAAACACATAGGAGTACTATTTGCCAGTGCATGCTGCAGTCCGCGCACTTAGTACCCTCTGACTTGGCATTTTTGGTCCCATGACTCCGGCGTAGTGATCCAACAGACCACATCCCAAAATCTTTAAGCTTCTAAATGAATTTAGAGACGTCAAAGTCTTAATATATACTGCTACAAGCTATTTTTCTTTGAACAAATGACCCTCCTATGTATAGCTTTAATGTTCCTTCCATCACTCATTTTCAGGTCTGGTCAATGACCATGAAAACTGTCAAAAAGGAAAATATTTAGACTTTTTCCCATTATTTGTACAAATATGACAACATAGCTTGGTTTGAAATATTTTTCTCAAAAAGGAAAAAAAAAATCATAAAGGCCATCTTAGGCGGCATACACACGACCGAGGTTCTCGCTGAAAACCAGCGAGAACCTCGCTGGAAGCTGCATTCCAGCGAGGACCTCGGCCGTGTGTACACAGAGCGCTCGCCCCGCCCGTCGGGAATCCCGTCGAGCGAAAAGAGAGCACGCTCTCTTTTTGCTCGACGGCCCGCCTGGATGAATGGCTGGTTGCCATTCCCGACGGGCGGGTCGCCGATTTCGACGGCCGGCAGAGAACCTCGACGGGCGGAACGATGTGTTCTGCCCTTCGAGGTTCTCTGCCGTGTGTACGCGGCTTCATATGTCAGTTACTGAAGTACTTCCCTGCCATAATACACACAATCCCCAATTAAAGTTTTGCACTGGCTCACTCAGACTTTTTCTTCCCTGTGAACATTCTCTCAGAGCTACCCAACAAAGTAAACAACTTTTCTGTTAAAGAATAACTGTACTTTTAACATATATTAGCGCTTTTATTACAGCCAGGGACATTTAGCGATGTTACAGATATAGACTTATACCTTTAACTGTTCTTCCAATGTGTGACAAGATCAATATTCTCTGGTTTAGGCCATTGTAAACATTGCCTTCTTACATATAGCTTGTCCATTTACCAGATTCAGCGGTTTCAATGCAAGAAGTCGTACATTAGTTCGTTTTGTTTTTAGGAGTATTCAGTGTATTTTTATGTAATCACTAAAGCAGGGGTGTCCAACTTGTGGCCCAAGGGCCACGACTGGTCCTACACAAAATCGTAAACTTACTTAAACAATTAAGGACTGAGCCGCTTTCTGAGATTTGGTGTTTACAAGTTAAAAAAACATAATTTTTTGCTAGAAAATTACTATAATATATAACGTTTGGGGGTTCTAACACGCTAGAGAATAAAATGGCGGCCGTTCCAATACTTTTTGTCACACCGTATTTGAGCAGCAGTCTTAAAAGCGCACTTTTTTTGAATTAAAAAAAATAAGACAACAGTTATCCCAATTTGTTTTTATATGAAAGATAATGTTATACCGAGTAAATTGATACCCAACATGTCACGCTTCAAATTTGCACCCGCTCGTGGAATGGCGACAAACATTTACCCTTAAAAATCTCCATAGGCGACGTTTAAAAAAATTCTATAAGTTGCATGTTTTGAGTTACAGAGGAGGTCTAGGGCTAGAATTATTGCTCTCGCTCTAACAATCGCGGCAATACCTCACGTGTTGTTTGAACATGGTTTTCATATGCGGGCACTTCTGCGCGCAAGCTTGTTGAGATGGGGTGCTTTAAAATATTTTTTCATTATTCTTTATTTTATAATTTTTGGGTCACTTTTATTCTTATTAAAAGGAATGTAAACATCCCTTGTAATAGAAAAAAAAGCATGACAGGTCCTCTTAAATATGAGATCTGGGGTCAAAAAAAATGTAATAAAAAATGTCCCTTTAACCACCTCAATACCGGCCCTATTCTGGCACTTCTCTCCTACATGTACAAATCATCATTTGCTATAAAATTACACAGAACCTCCAAACATTATATATGTTTTTTTAGCAGACACCCTAGGGAATAAAATGACGATCATTGCAATGTTTTATCTTGCACAGTATTTGCGCAATCATTTTTTAAACGCCTTTTTTTGGGAAAAAATTGTTTCATGAATTAAAAATAAATAAATAACAAAAACAGTAAAGTTACCCCAATTTTTTTGTAAAATATGATATTACACCGAGTAAAAAGATACATAACATGTCACACTATAAAATTGCGCACGCTCATGGAATGGCGCCAAACTTCGGTACTTAAACATCTCCATAGGCAACCCTTTGAATTTTTTTACAGGTTACCAGTTTAGATTTACAGAGGAGATCTAGTGTGAGAATTGTTGCTGGCACTCTAACGCACGCGGCGATACCTCACTTATGTGGTTTAAACGACATTTACATATGTGGGCGGGACTTACATGTGCATTCGCTTCTGCAGGCAAGCTACCGGGGACAGGGGCGTTTTAAAAAATTTTTTTTTATATCTTTTTTTTTTTACTTTTTTTACACTTTTTTTTTTTTTTTTTTTACTTTTATTCCTATTACAAGGAATGTAAACATCTCTTGTAATAGGAAATGTGTGCGACAGGTCCTCTTTATGAAGAGATGCGGGGTCAATAAGACCCCACATCTCTGCTCCAGGCTGGAAATCATGCTTGGTATTGCTTACTAGCTGCAATCGCGGCTTTGTTTACTTACGGGCCTCCGACGGTCATCTCTATGCTTCCTGCCTGCGGGCCCCCGATGGCGCGGGCGAGAGCGGAGAAGCACCAGATGGCCTATAAGAACGATCAAGCGGTGGAACCGCCGCTATGATCGTTCTTATTGTGCACAGAATAGCCGGCACCAACGAATGATATCTGAATGATGCCTCTAGCTGCAGGCATCATTCAGATATCACTGCACAAAGCCCAGAACGTCATATGACGTCCACCCAGGATGGGAGATCCCATCTGTGGAAGTCAAATGACTATGGGCTAGTATTGAAGTGGTTAACAGCTTTGGGCGGAAGTGACATTTTGACGTAGCTTCTGCCCTGCAGTGGTATGGAGACGGGTGGGGGCCATCTTCCCCTCGCTCCGATGTGAGAGGATCCAATCACCTCCACCGCTGCCGATGGCTCCGGTAAGTTTTATTTTGCCTTCTTTATCTTTTATGAGAGGAATATTACAAAAAAATCTAGATCGGTACTCATTAATTTGATCTGTCCAACTTTTTCTGCTCATCAGCCATCCTTATTTTTAGTGTATTTTATGTGTTGCCCAAGACAATTCATCTTTTCTCAATGTGGCCCAATAAAGCCATAAGGTTGGATACCCCTGCACTAAAGGATCAAATTAGAAACTGCAAGAAGCAGGCAGCCCTCACCTGTGTTTAAATAAACTAGGCCAACCCCCTTGGGATCCCACATCCTATATTTTTCCAGAGAGCCAATTGTAAAAAGCAGAATGGACAACCAGATGTATTCTTGATGACTTGTATATGTCATGGTCTGAGGCACGCTGAAGCTTTTGGATACTGCAGACAGATTGAATGTATACAAAGCAGTGTTTACAGTGGCCTGGGTCTGTAAAGATAGTTATCAAATCACAGTTAAAAGAATATAGCGCTAAGAGATTCTACCTGTAAAAAGTAGCCTAGAATCCCTGGGTACATTAAAAAGGCTAATCCTTTTAAAGACACGCTTCTGTACCTTTTAGGTGTGTGGATGTATACCCGTGTTTTGGTCAGACAGAAAGTCCTATTACTGCTTAGAAACAGTTCAATTGGTACTGCCCAGGTCATTGAAGTCCACATTGTTGAGGAATGTTCCATTTCAATGCTGAAATAGGGACAAAAGTCTCTACATCATTTAGTTTGGTCAAAGTGTATTTCCACGTTTGCAGCTGAATTGGGATGGCACCTACTTTCTATTTGTTACATATTCTCATAGCATAACTTATTTAATAAACATTTTACTTGCTCTTTTGAAACTCCAAAACTTAAAGGGGTTGTAAAGGTAAAAAATGTTTCCCTAAATAGCTTCTTTTACCTTAGGTACAGTCCTCCTTCACTTACCTCATCCTTCGATTTTGCGTTTATGTCCTTATTTCTTTTGAGAAATCCTCACTTTCTGTTCTTCTGTGTGTAAAAACACACAGTAATGCAAGGTTTTCTCCCTGGTGTGGAGAAAGCCTCTTGAGGGGGGAGGGGACGAGCAGGAGTGTCAGGATGCCCACTAACACACAGCTAATTTCTGTATTTGCAAAGTAGATAGCATCCTAACCCTCCTGCTCGCCCCCTCCCCCCTCAGGAGGCTTTCTCCACACCAGGGAGAAAGCCTTGCATTACTGTGTGTAGTTACAGACAGAAGAACAGGAAGTGAGGATTTTTCAGAAGAAATAAAAACATTTAGAAGCAAAATGGAAGGATGAGGTAAGTGAAGGAGCACTGCACTAAGGTAAAGGAAACTATTTAGGGGATTTTTTTTTTTACCTTTACAACCCCTTTAAGTTTTCCTCTGCCATGCAGAGAGAGCCTGGAAATTAATGTTAACTCTGTCTGTACTGGGGTAGCAGAACTCATGATCAATTGTAAACAATATCTGTCCGTTGTCTGCCCTAACAAACGTTAAAGATCTAGAAGCTGGGCTTCTACATTTTACGTTAATGAGGGGAAACTCAGTGGGGTTAATTTACAAACCTGTCGTGTTTTTATTGTCAAAACTTAATTATACAAACTAAAGTTAGAAGCCGATTAGCTATCATACACAACTGCAGCAGATTCGGTTTCACAAAAAGATTTATTAGGTTTTTCCAAAATAATAATAAAAAAAAAAAAAAAAAAGGGATGAACTGGAAGCGTCACACCAGAGTCTGAGTGCTTCAGTTTTAGTAAAGCTCCCCTCAATGTGTTCCTCTGTCAGTGGACACAGACTGAGTTTTTGCATTTCAAAATTGCTCAGAATAGCTAGTTGCTTATAGTATGCCCGATGCCTGCTCCAAGCCAACTAGAAAGTTTTAACTAAAAAGTAAAACATTTTTTAAAAGAAGATACTTTTAAGTATGGTAAGTAAATAGTAAACACATCTCAAACATATAACTGGGTTTTCTGAAATTTGGCTGCAAAAGTGGAAATACACTTACATTGTCCCTAGATTGGGTTTAACAAAAATCTGTGTAGTACAGACTGAAATCTTTTCCCAAAACATCAACAAATTAAAAAAAAAAAGGTGCACAGATACCAACACCTCTGTGAAAATATTTGCAGGATGTTCAAGTCTGCTATTCTAGGTCTTCCTTAAAGGATTGATTGGGTCGGCAAACATTGATAATTCACACTTATTGCATTCAATAAATATAATCATCTTACATGTTTCTGAATAGAATACACTTTCTCTCATTGGGTTAAATCAATACAACTCAGGTTTGTTAAAAAAAAAAAAAAAAAAAACACTGTTTGGTTCCTATCACTTGCAGGAAAGCCCAGAAAAACTTGGTGCTATAATCTCAGACTCTATGCTATACTTAGTGTTGATGGAATTGTAAATTGTTCACTAAAAGTTTATGGCAGCGACATATTGTCGCTTTCAAGTGTAATGAAATCACAGTGCTTTACACAAAAAATGGAGCTTACAGTAACATTATAAAAAGTGATGATAGAAGACTATGATGTAGGAAAATGCATTAGTTTATAAAAGTGTGTAAATCCATATTTTTATACACAAATAAAATTAACATCTCAAATTATTCTTGTTTTAATTGGAAGCAGTGAATGAATACACCCCGAAATCAGTGCATTATGTATATCCAAATGGGTATATATCTGTATATTAATATACAGCTGAAATATTTACATCCCCACTGACTGCTGACACATACAGTTTGCATTTTGTAATAAAAGAAACATTAAAATTTCCAAAGTGATGCTATCGTGCACTTGCAGATATACAATAGGGAATAGGTCACCTCTTATTTCTGTAAACAGTTCTTAAAAAAGTAGAAAAATCACAGCGTAACAGCAGTACAAAAGGCACAAAACATCATAAGTGCATGTACCACGATTTGGTTTTCCGCTATATTTGTTCGGCAGTTTTCCTGCCTATTCTCCCCCTTAGTCCCGGAATGTACGCTGCTCTAACATTTCATCATTAGATATGCAAGCACTTCGGTCTGGATTTGTTATACCGTTGAAGAGATTACCATCATCAGGACAAGCTCAAAATTACGAGAGATGCATTGTCCCCAGAAAAATATTTAATTTAGTATTAAAGATGTAGCTTGCTTGATCACAGAGGCAGCTGTTTTCAGTTCTTCATCTGTTTGTTCTACGGTGACTATCACTCTTATGCTGCAAACACACAAAAAAATTGAATGTTTTATGATAATATAAAATAGATGTTTAAATTTGTGATGTGCACAGACTACAGGAGTTTACCTGTCCAGAAGATTTTCTAGTACATTTGTTTTTGTATAGGTTTATTATGAGAAAACTCTGGAGCTAATCAATACTGAACTAATACTGAAGTGTCACTGATGTATTGAACACTGGTGTTTAAACATCCAGACTATCACTTTAGACATTAAAAACATTTCTTCACTAGCATTTAACCACCTGCCCACAATGTACCGTAGATGGGCAGCTCGTACAGGCATGTTAGGGCGTGCCAATGTGAGGAAAAAAAAAAATGAGGCCGGCGTGGACTTTGCTATGAATCTTGCGTCAGTTTTTAATTGAAAACATAGAATTGATTGGTCCAAAGATAACCTGCCACCTACATTTTTCAATGTTTCCCATGTTCATAGACAGAATAATCAAACATAGGGTGGAAATGTACAGAAAAAAAAAAACACCTTTCAACTGGTATTATTCCCAGAGGAGTTTGGTTACTTAAACATAAGAAACAAAATAGCAGGTGACTGCTTGAGGTAACTGCTGAGCCCTCGTTCACATTGGAGCTATTTTCATGCGATTTGACAGGACTAGTCGCAGCCTATTGCCGACAATAGCACCGTTCCAATCGGCACTGTACCCATTTGCAAAAGTAGTTCCTGCACTATTTTTGCCGATTTCGGGTGCGACTTCAATAGACATCTATGCATGAAGCCGCACCAATGCCTTTTAAGTAGCACCTGAAATAGTGTCGACCTGCTACTTTGAAAAAGTAGCACAATTTGAAAGTAGCATCAATGTGAACCAGGGATTACTCTTGAATGTTTGTTTTTAGCATTATTGTAAAGTAGTAACAATCCCTACAGACAATACAACTACTACAAGTACAAATACTAACCTTGGTGGTGGAAGATATTTTTCTTCTTTTTCCAAATAACGAGCTTGGGTTAAGGCAATTTTTCTATTCATACACTGCAAAACAAATTAATTATGATTAAGGTATTCTAAAAGATATTGCACAGCAAATAGAACAATGCATCATATAAGCAATATCTATTTTTCCTAGGGCAAGAACTACTTACTGCCTTCTACTCTAGATAAATGATGAGAGCATCAATCATACAGTCGTGCTGCTATCTCTCCATGCTAATTGTTTGTTTATTGAGTGACCTTGGGATAGATATTGATGTCTATGAACACCCTAAAACTGGCCATACTCTCTTACATTGTAAGCTCTAACAAGCAGGGCCCTCTGGCGGGTGCTGCTGTCAGAATACAGTGTCATTAAGGGGTGATGGAGGATTCTCCTCAATCCACCTTGTTTGTGGAAAACCTAACAGTGTATGTCCAGCTTTAGCAACCTCAGACAACTTGGAAAGAGGGGAAAAAAAAATAAAAAATAATTCCACAAAGAAATCATTCAGACCCGTTTTCTCTTATGATGATGAATACTGCACTTCATTATTGTAAACTGAAGGAGCTATAGATAATATCTTAGTTTCCGTATAGTATAAAAATTGTGAAACTACTCAAAAAGTTTTTTTTTTCCCTTTAAACAGTTTGTCAAATACATTTTGAGGAAGTACCAATAAAAAAAAAGAAAAAAAAAGAAGAAGAAGAAGAGTAGAAGAATTTGAGATCCCCCCCAGCTGTTACCCTTTGCCTTACGTAGAAGGACAACTCCCTGCCCAGCTCCCCTTTGCCAGTTGTCTAAAAGGTTGAAGGGCATTACAGAATTTTGCTGCTGAACATTAGAGGAGTCTGATCAATAATATACATTGAGTCCCAGCAGGCCATTTAAATTTTATTAAGCTCCAATACTGCTTAATAATTATGGCTGTACTTATATAAAGTCTATTTCCTGAGTGAGAGCAAATGGTCTTCATTTATGTTATTTAGCCTATAGTCTCTCTGCCCAGAGCATGCTGGGACTTATTTTACAACTTTGAGCCCTACATTGGATTTGTCATATACTGTACATCACTGCCCTGCAATTAGAATCAGACAATAGTAGCCTTTATGGGAAAGGTATCTGGCTGACAATACATTCCCTCTAACTAACCACCTGCAAAAACCAAACCCCATAATCTACAACCTTCAAGGAGGGGATACATTTTAAGAAAAAAGATCTCAAATCCAAGATCTTGGGTATGAGGGGATTTACTGCACACTTTGTGGACATGACATACAATAGAGAGACTAAGACTTTGAGGTCCTCTTTTGGGAAGTTAATGACAACACTAAACTCACTTTCACATTAATCCTTATACCCAGTTTCAATAAAACAAGGTTGCGGGTGTGTACTGATACTTATTCCTAGATGATGTCAACAATGATTTAGCCAAGCCATTTATTACAGAAAACCACAGTACGACACAGAAACTACAGCCTATGTCACGGGAGAGGGATCACATTTCATCATCCTATGGCAAGGGGTATTTCTGTGTAAAATCACAACACTAGTCCCAAAGGATATGGTTGAAAGGGTCAAGGAAATGTCTGCTGGATCTGGTAATGATTAGTGTCAGTTATTATAATACTTTGTCTTTGTACAAATGTGGGAGTTTACAATCAGTCAGAGCATAAATCAATGGTCATTTACAGCACTTACATGATCTACAATATCTTGTAGCAGTTTCACATCTTTTTCCCGGCATCCGGTGCTGTTCTCTAACTGCAGGTGAAATGCGGGGGAGAAGCTCTCTCCCACAACTTTCAAACCCTGAATACTGAATAAAACAAATATAAAAGTCAAAGGATAATTTACAGAAAAAACTCAGTTTACTGAAAGACAAAAAAAAAGTGTGTTCTAGATGTATGGCAAAGCTCATCACTGGACTGATTTTCATAAACCGGTAAGACATTTTTTTCTACGAGAGCCTTCTGGTGTTAAGCCCCTACAGTGAGGGGAAAAAAGTATTTGATGCCCTGCTGATTTTGTATGTATGCCCATGACCAAAAAAATAAGTCTATAATTTTAATGGTAGGTTTATTTTAAAAATTGGCATTTTAATGAGTGAAATAAGAATTTTCTCCCTTCTCAGCAAGATTTCTGGTTACTGGGTGTCCTATACAGGTAACAAGCTGAGATTAGGAGCACTCTTGTAAAAAAAAAATATATATACTACACGACTTTCATCCTACTTTGCTCTGCGACATTAGTCCTTCACTGCTCCTACATCCATCCGACTTTCATGAACAGGATACTACTTTGATCCGACTTTGCCCCAGGACTTGAAGTCTGACTTTCAATGAGCAGGGATCCTACTTGGATCCCTGCCAATATCAGGCACTGTGTTTGATATGAATCTTGAGGGGGAACTCCACGCCAAATTTTAAGAAAAAAAAAACGGCATGGGTTCCCCTCCAAGAGCATACCAGGCCCATGGGTCTGGTAAGGATTTGAAGGGGAACCCCCTACACCAAAAAACAGCATGGGGGTCCCCCCAAAATCCATACGAGACCTGTATCCGAGCAGCAGCCCGGCAGGTCAGGAAAGGGGGTTGGGACGAGCGAGCACCCCCCCTCCTTAACCGTGGCAGGCCGCATGCCCTCAACATGGGGAGGTAGATGCTCTGGGGCAGGGGGGCGCCCCAAAGCACCCTACCCTAATGTTGAGGAGGACAGGGCCTCTTCCTGACAACCCTGGCCGCTGGTTGTCGGTGTCTGCGGGCGGGGGGCTTATCGAAATCTGGGAGCACCCTTTAACAAGGGGGCCCCAGATACCGGCCCCCCGCCCTAGGTGAATGAGTATGGGGTACATCGCATTCACCGGGAGGAAAAGTGTTAAAAAAAATAAAAAAACACTACACAGGTTCTTAAAATATTTTATTAGTCAGCTCCGGGGTCCCCCCTCTCTTCTTTAGCTCTTTTACGAGGGGGGTTCTCTTCCACCGGGTGGGGGCCGCTTTCTTCTTTAGCTCTTTTACAGCGGCCCCCTCCCGGGCTTCCTCCAACGTCTTCAGCCGGGGGGTGCCTGGGCTTCTGTCGCCTTCTGCCTTCTTCATCTATGACATCACAGTCCGCATTCTGGGATTGTGATGTCATAAGAGGCCTATATAAAATCGCCGCGCACCCGGCATTACAGCGGGAGGGAGCGACGTGTCAACATCGAAGAAGAAGGTAGAAGGCGACAGAAGCCCGGACACCCCCTGGCAGAAGGCGTCGGAGGAAGCCCAGGAGGGGGGCGCTGTAAAAGAGCAAAAGAAGAAAGCGGCCCCCACCCGGCGGAAGAGAACCAGATGGAGGTGAAGACTGGGACCCCCCCAGAAGACGTCGAAGAAGCAAGCCCCCCCTCGTAAAAGAGCTAAAGAAAAGAGGGAGGGCGCCCCCCTGCCCCAGAGCACCTACCTCCCCATGTTAAGGGCATGCGGCCTGCCACAGTTAAGGAGAGGGGGGCGCTCGCTCGTCCCCACCCCCTTTCCTGACCGGCCGGGCTGCTGCTCGGATACGGCTCTGGTATGGATTTTGGGGGGACCCCCACGCTGTTTTTTCGGCATAAGGGGTTCCCCTTTAAATCCTCACCAGAAACCTGGGCCTGGTACGCTCTTAAAATTTGGCGTGGAGTTCCCTCTCAAGATCAGTGGGGTACAAGTCGCATGCCAAAGTCGGAGCGTGCAAGACTGCGTTCCAACTTTGATCCTACTACAATGATGTTCAATGGAGTGAAGTAGGATCAATGTCGGACCAAAAAAGTACAGGGAGCATTTGCAAAGTCGGACCGACATGTGTCGGACCAGTTAAGACGGCTCCCATAGGGAAACATTGCTTTTCACACGTCATGCGACATGAGCTTCCAACTTCGGAGCGTATGTCGGACTAGTGTGAACCTGACCAAAGTCCTCAAAAATGAAAACTGCTCACCAGATGCATATATCCTCTTTACTTAAAAAGGTCTAATGCGCTGTTGGGAAATCCTGATTGGATAATCTTGGTTAATGAATGGATCCTTTATACTGTAACCTCCTCTCCACCAAGTTATCCTATATAGAAAACAAAGGAACAATACATAGCGCAATACTGTATTTTATTTAAAATCATACATAAAAAAGGTGCCCGCTTACATTTGTTGGTGCCTTCGCCTGGCAGGAGGAGAGCCTGCAGAAATGCATATGTAAAAGTCGGTTGGCTCACGTCACCAGCTCTGGACGTTAGCCCAGTGGCAAACGTCTTTCACGTATACATTTCTGTAGGCTATCCTGAGTGCAAGGCAAAAGCAACAACAAGTGTAAGCAGGCACCGTTTTTTGTACGATACTAAATAAATTACAATATTGCGCTATGCATTGTCCCTTTGTTTTCTATATGGGATAACTTGGTGGAGAGAAGGTTACAGTATAGAGCAGGGGTCTCCAAACTGCGGCCCTGAGGCCAGATGCGGCCCTTTGATTTCCTTTATTCGGCCCTTGGGGCACTATTCCATCCACTGACAGCAACAATGGGGAACCATTCTTGTTGCTAAAACCACCAATGGGGCACTATTCATCCAACTGACACTATCAAAAGGGTACAATTTCTTCTATTGGCACCAACAATAGGGCACTAGTCCTCCCACCGACATCAAAGATATGGTATTGTTAACTCCCACTGGACATTTTTTACTCCCAATGGCCCTAGTCCGGCCTTCCTAAAGTCTGAAGGACAGTAGACTGGCCCTTTGTTTAGAAAGTTTGGAGACCCCTGGTATAGAGGATCCATCCATTAACTTCGTCTTTTTAACCACTTCAATACAAGGCACTTTCTTCACTTCCTGCCCATTTCAATTGTCTTTCATTGCTGTCACACTTTGAATGACAATTTTTTATCATTTGTTCCCACAAATAGAGCTTTAATTTGTCTGAATTTCTCACTTCCTGTTCCTCCTCAGTAAGCTGTTCTGGCTGACTAACCCCCATGGATGATGGGGGCAAGCTTATTGAGGAGAAACAGAAAGTGAGAAATTCAGACAAAGAGGAAAAACATTTAGAAGGGAAATCGAAAGAAAAGGTAAGTGAACCAACAATGCACGAGCTTAAAGGAACCTATTTAGAAAATAAAAAAAAAACCTTTACAACCCCTTTAACTGGCTTTCCTCTATTTGGGGTTCTGAAAAAAAATACTGTTGAAATAATCACTATTTTTGGTAATGGCAAACCTGAAGGCAAGAAATATCCAGCACAGTTATGGATGCTTGTCCCTTTCAAATGCCTCTGTTTAAAATCTTGTTACCCAATTCCGAAGTTACATTCAGTACAGTGAGTCCCCTACATATGAACCTTCAAATTGCGAACTTTCAAACACACGAACATGTCTTTGCACAGTTTTTCTTCATTCAACCAAGCGGGCTGAACGAAAAAAAAACGATAGATCGCCGTACCAAAACAATGTTGGTGTAGCGATCTCCCCAGCTATGCCATTGTTTTCTGACAGGGGGATTCCCCAAGCCAGAACACACTGATCGGCGCTCGTAGCCTTTGTCTGCAAGCGCGAAAGTACGAATGAGTTCCTGGAACGGAAGTCGTTCATAAGTAGAGAACTTACAGTAGTCAACTCATGGAAATTCTAAGTATAAAATTCAAAACAGGTAATTTTTTACGGATTTATTTTATAGTTCAAACTTTGACCATTACTTTCTCAGTTTTGTTATGTATGTTTCAAGCTGTTAACATACAAAACTTTTAGAGCTCCTGTACTCCCTGGAGTGTCCAAGATTACAATGATTACAGATTCCTGCACAAGGTCAGAAGAAATGTGATGATGACTGAACAGTGACCTCACTAGCAGCCTTAAAGTGAGGATAATGCCGCTGGACCATTATTGCTGTAAGTAGTCTGAAGTTTCCCACTACCTCCAGGCGATCCCCAGTCATTAATGAAGCACAAGGAAAAATTACAGACAGCTAGGAGAGGATTGCTGAAGGTTTTTGGTTGGTCACATGGGATTGGAGACATCTGCCACATTTTTTTGTGAAGACTGCAGTTGCCTAAGGCTTTGAGCCAAAACAATCTCAATGAGAGAACACCACCACTTACACAGATGAACTTGCTTTTAGTTCAAAAGGATATGTGAAAATCTTGTGTCTGCAATCTAAGACCATGTTGCTGTTAATTACAGATAACAGAAGGTGTAAAAAAAAAAAAAAATGAAAAGGAAATATGCTTAACCACTTCAGCTCCGGACGGTTTTACCCCCTTAACGACCAGAGCAGTTTTTTACAATTTGGAACTGCGCCGCTTTAACTGGTAATTGCGCTGTCATACAATGCTGTACCCAGAGGCGTCTTAACAGCATCTTGAGCCCCTGGGCAAAGTAATGCTCTGGGTCCCCTACAATGATGACAGTGCAGGTAAACAGACATCAAGTAGGTAGGAGGCAGACTGCCTCCCCTGTGTATCTATTACTCTCAGGCTCCATTCACACCTGAGCGACAAAACGCCTGAAGCGCGACGCTCAGATACGCTGGAGGGGAGAAATAACACTAATCTCTATGGAGATGGTTCACATCTCCACGCCGAACTCCGATCGCGTGAAGCTAAAAAAAGTCCCGGACCCTTTTTTGTCGCGTGTATTCAGGCGGCTTCGGCGTTCGGCATAGCAGACAATGACCTGTAAAAAAGATTGGGGTAAAAACGACGCGTTTTGTCGCGGCAAATCGCGGTACAAAACGCATTTTGTCGCATTTTGGGGAAAAATAACATTATTCTCTATGGAGATGGTTCACATCTCCAACGCAAAACGTTGTACGCCGAAAGAACGCCGAACGCCTGAATTTCAGTCCTGGACCCTTTTTTGACGCGCGAATCAGGCGGCTTGGGCGTTTTACATTGATGACAATGACCTGTACAAAATCGCGGGGAAAAACGCCGCAAATCGTCTACGCTTAGGTGTGAATGCAGCCTTAGTGCTATATTGAGGGTCCCCAATTTTCGGGGCAGCGTGAGCTCAAGGACCAGCTGCTTTGGGCAAAGTGCAGGGGCCCCTGGGCAGTGCCCAGGTGTGCCCTCTCATTAAGTCAGCCTTGGCTGTACCCAAACAAAATGCATGTCCTTTTTCCCCACAAATATAGCTTTCTTTTAGTGGTATTCGATCATCTCTGTGATTTTTTTTTCTCGCAATATATATAAAAAATAAAAATAATAATATTTAGTCATACATTTAGACCAAAATGTATTCAGCCACACGTCTTGGGTAAAAAAAGAAAAAGAAAATAAATTCAATAAAGCGTACATTTATTGGTTTGCGCAAAAGTTATAAGGTCTAAAAACTATGATACATTTTCTGGAATGTATGTAGCTTTTAGTTTATGACTGCCCATCTCATTTCTGGAGGTGCTAAAATGGCAGGGCAGTATACACCCCCCCCCCCTCCCAAATGACCCCATTTTGAAAAGTACACTCCACAAGGAAATTGCAGAGAGGCATGATGAGCTCATTGAATATTTTCTTTTTTTTATCACGTGATTGAAAAATGACAACCCCCCCCCCTCCTCCCAAAAAAAAACAAAAAAAAAAACACACACACACACACACACTGCTGTATCGGGGATACCACATGTGTAATGCCACATACACACGATCATTTTTCGGCATTAAAAAAATGACTTTTTCAGCATGTAGAAAAAAAACATTTTTTTCCAACTTCATCATTAAAACGACGTTGCCCACACACCATCGTTTTAAAAAAATGCTCTAGCAAAGCGTGGTGATGTACAACACGTACGACGCGCTATAAACGGGAAGTTCCATGCGGATGACGCCACCCTTTGGGCTGCTTTAGCTGATTTCCTGTTAGTAAAAGACGTTTCGTGCTTTTCTGTCTGTTACAGCGTGATGAATGTGCTTACTCCATTACAAATGGTAGTTTTACCAGAACAAGCGCTCCAGTCTCATAACTTGCTTCTGAGCATGCGCGTTTTTTTTTGTAAATTCTTTATTTAGGAAGGAAGACCATACAGAAATACAGAGACACCTCAGAATCGAAAATATTTTACAGTGAGTTTAGCATTCCCCCCACTACCATACATACATGAAACTTCATATAAAAGAAATAAGCTAGCCGAGGGAGCTCACAGCGCTTTTCCAAGGAGCAGGGGTCTTCTGCACTCGCAGGGCCAATTTTTTACAAAAAAAAGAAAAAGAGAAAATACTGACAGAGTAACGAGAAGAAAGAACAGAGTGAGAAACGGAAGGTAGAGGGAGAAAAGAGAAAGGGGGGGGGGGGGCTAGAGGGTAATACCTCCATCTAGTCGCAATCACCCCAGCCGGGGAGCATTCAGAGTCCACCCCTTTCAGGGGGACCGGGCCATCAACTGTCCGTATTCCTCTGAATAAATGAATTTGTGGAACCATGTTGTGGAAAATTTTTCATTCAGGCCTTTTTCCGTGGCCACCAAGTCCTCCATTGCATGGATATCCGCTACTCTTCTCAACCAACCGGCCACCGACGGAGGCTGGGTCTGTTTCCAGTTCAGGGGAATGCAGCCTTTTGCTGCTGTGAGCAGGAGCGGCAGTATGGATCCTCTATAGCAGGGGTCATCAACCCCGTCCTGCAGGGCCCACTAACAGGCCAGGTTTTATGTATTAACTTATGGCCCATACACACGATCCGAATATCGGCCGATGGATCGTACGACTTTTTTCGCTTAATAATCGCAAGTAAAATAAAATAGGTTATTAAACTCACGAAAATTCTCGTACGACAGAAAAAAAAGATCGGAAGTGATGTCACGTGTTGTAATGTATTTGTATTGTATTGTCGGACGACGGCTGTACTGACTAAACGAAAATCGTACGATTTGACATCGTACGAGGAAAATTTTCGTGCATGTCCGATCAAAAAATATCGGATGAACGGTCGTGATCGGCTCTCGAAAGTAGTGTACACACGATCCGAAAATCGTACGATCCATCATCGGACGATCGTTTTCGTCCGATATTCGAATCGTGTCCATTAGGGAGATGCAGACTGGAATACTGCAATCACTGAGCAGCAAATGACATCACCTGTGATGCATTTCAGTTATCTTGCAAACCTGGCCTGTTAGTGGGCCCTGCAGGACAGGGTTGATGACCACTGCTCTATAGGCCTTAACCGGGATCTCGTGGTGATGCAGAAGGAAGGATTCAGGGGATAAAGTTAGCACCCGATCTGTGAACTTCTGCGTGATCCAATGAACCTCCGTCCAGAAGGACTGTAGGAGGCGACACGACCAGAAGACATGAAGGAGCGTTCTAATCTCCTCCCCGCACCGACAACATAAGTCTGTGCTCTGGGGGCACATCCTGTGTATCTTTTCCGGCGTATAATACCATCGGGACAGGACCTTATATCCCGTCTCTTGGAGCCTTGCACAAATAGAGGTCTTATGAGCGATAAGGATGATCCGATCAACTTGTTTGTCCGTAAGTTGTAGGCCCAACTCACGCTCCCACCTGGAGATAAAAGAGGGTCTATGTTCCGGGGGCGGAGACACCAGTAATTGGTAAGTTAAGGAGATCGCATGTCTCACCGGGGATTGGTCTAAGCATAGTAGTTCAAAGGAGGTTAATTGTCTCCCGAAGGCCTCTGGAGGGGGCAGCGAGCCAATGTAGTGGGATAGCTGTATCTTTTGCCAGAAAGATAGCCCCGCCAAGGTTGGATCCTCCAATATTTGCTGCCTGCTTTTCCATTGGCCACTGGAAAGGAAAATGTCATGCTTGGGATTTCCCAGCAAGTTTCAAGTCCAGAAAAGTAGGGTCGTTGAGTCCCGGGCTGAAGACCGGGTTGCCAACCACCGGAGTTAGTGGAGATGGAAGCGGAGCGACCAACAGTTCACAAAACGCCTTCAAAGCCGTCCGGACCGTCACCCCCACCGTGGGATGATTAGAGACCTGCTTTGGTAAGGGCAGTTGGCACCAGGGCAGCGAATCAAGCTGCATTCCCGTCAGGGATTGCTCTATTAGCACCCAGTGTTTCAAGGCGCTATGGCGGCTCCAGTCTAAGATACGGGTGAGATGACATGCTGTTTGATAAAGACTGGTATCTGGCAGGGCTATACCTCCCCTCAGCTTTGAGAGTCAAAGAACTGTTTGCGCCAACCTCAGGGATTTCTGGGGCCATACAAACTGGGTAAGCACTTTATTCACTGTTCTTAGGAAGGACGGCGAACCTGTATAGGGAGGGCTTGGAAATGATACAGCAATCTAGGTAGTATATTCATCTTGCCACTCCTTTTATATTGACTGCCAAAATAGGGGGAAAATATCTCCTCCGTCTTACCGGGCAAAAGGATGCCCAGGTACTTAATGTGGGACGTAGCCCATTTGAAAAGGAAATGCATGGGTTTTTAACGTTGTTTTAGCCAACACACGATCATTTTTTACAACTCGAAAAACAACATTGTTTAAAATGTTGTTAAAAAATGCAGTATGTTTGAAAAAAAAAATTGTAGTTTTTCAGAACCCAAAAAATGATGTGAAGCCCACACACGATCATTTAAAATGACATTTTTTAATAAAATTTGTTTTTTCCCCCATGATGAATGATCGCGTGTACGCGGCATAAGACTTTTTGGGAGCCTAGCCGCGTAAAAGAAACCAAAAACGTACATTTTTTATTGGGATTTTGTGCGATAGATGAACATAAAAGTGTCAGGGAAAGGATAAATGGTCAAAATATTTTACAAATATATGAAAAGTGTGGTGTGCATTTGTATTCAGCCCCGAGTCCACTTTGTAAAACCACCTGTCACTGCAATTACAGCTGCAAGTCATTTTGGGGATGTCTCTACCAGCTTTGCACATCTAGAGAGTGACATTTTTGCCCATTCTTTTGTTGCAAAATAACTCAAGCCCTGTCAGATTGGATGGAGAGTGTCAGAATAGCAATTTTCAAGTCTTAACACAGATTCTCAATTGGATTCAAGTCTGGACATTTACGTTTTCGGTTGTAACATGACAAAATGTGAAAAATGTCAAGGGGTATGAATGCTTTTTCAAGACACTGTATCAGCTGGAATACACCAAATACCGGAGATCCGCAGCATATACTCACCCTTGCAATGCTTTGTGGATGCGCTTGCACTTCTCTCTCAAAGTATAGAAGATTTCTGTTGAAAAATCAAGGTGATGTGTTAAAATGCCCTGGCAACAACACACCAGCATAAAAACAATGTACATAAATACTGTAAAAAAAAGCCTCTGCACTTATGCATACCCCAATATTGGAATTTTAAATGGCAAAATAAGGGTCTCCAAACCCAAGATTAAAAATGTATTATTACAGAGTATCAGTCCTTATGTGAGGACTACATTTGTTTTTTCCTTTATATTCTTACCTGATGATCCTGCCAGGAACACAATTGTCCTGGGGTGAAAACACTCAATCACTGTACTGAATCTATGTACCGTATCTATGGAGGAGCAACACTGTCACCAAAAGACAGATGTGTTCGGACTAAACAACACCTCCTCTCCCTAACATATAGGGAAGATGCCATGTAGTTTACACTAGGAAGGCTGTAAACACTGCTTAATGCAGCGTGCACAGATGACACAAAACAGTACTGGATTTCTGGCAGGATCAACAAGTATTTTTTTGCACCTGTAAAAAAACAAAGAAAACATTTAAATGGTATATTTACCAGATTAAAACTGAGCAAATGAGAAGTTTGTGGTTAGGGTTTTCATATACCTTAGGTTAGCCAATAAAAGGGAATCACAAAATTACAACGTTAAAATATTTATTGTATATTAGCACTGCTGCAATATTCCACGGCAATGTGTCTAGAATTAGAATTTTACCAAAACCAAACAGATCATGCAACAATGACCAGCGGCTTTGCCCCACCATGTCGGTCTTGCCTACTTGGCTTCCAAGTCCAGGGAAAAAACAAAAAAATTAAAATTAAAATCCAGCAGCTACACATACTGCAGCTGCTGGCTTTTAATAAATGGGAGGAAGAGAAAAGAGGAGGCCCAGCGTTGACGTCACGGCCGGACTCCCGGAAGTGGGAAAGGATACCTGTCAAAGACAGGTATCCTGTACCCCCCCCCCCCCCCAAAACGTGCCAATTGTGACACCGGAGGGGGGGGGGGGAATCCGATGAGTGGAAGTTCCACTTTAGGGTGTAGCTCCGCTTTAAATATCACAAGAATGGCTAAGGTAAGTAATACATTGTAGTGTTTATGGCAAAATCTATTACCTGAAAAAGTAGAATTTTAAAGCGGAGTTCCACCCAGGAAAACAACAATTGCTCATCTTGCTTAAAAAAATTAAATAAAAAAAATGTGAAAAAATAAATACTCACCCGAAATACCTGTTGCTATGCGGAAGTCCGTAATCTGCCTCTTCCACACCGCGGTGTCTTTTCTTCTGCTTCTTCTGCTTGTGAATGGGGCGCGCTGCTTTCTGGGAACTGTGTGTGTTCTCAGAGAACAGCCGCCCATTCACAAGACAGCGTGAGACTCACGTAGGCACAGTAGGAAATGGGCAGTGAAGCCGTACGGCTTCACTGCCTGTTTCCCATAGTGTGGATGGCGGCGCGGGACCCAGATCGATCGTGGGACCGGCATCGGGGGGGGGGGGGGGGGGGGCCCCATCAGCGTGGGCAAGTAGGACAAGGTAAGTGTCCCTATTTAAAGTCAGCAGCTACACTGTTAGTAGCTTCTGACTTTAAAAAAAAAAAAAAAATTGCGGCTGGAACACCCCTTTAAATTTACTTAATTATTTGCCCACACTTTAGGACCTTTTTTTTTTCTCTGGGTGGATTGACTATCTGGGGAAGAGTTTTACTTTTCCGTTTTGATTTTCACCCTGTTGGGATGATCGTTCCTCTCTTCCTGTCCCACTGACGCTTCTATAAACAGTGGGGGTGTCGTCACTGGGACAGAAAATCACTGACAGCTATAAAACATTATAAAAAGAGCAATCACACTTCTTCACACTATGAAAATGTGTTTTTATCTGCACCCCTGTTATATGCAAAGATTTTCCATAATTTCACAAGGAGACTGAAAGCAGCCATACAGTGCAGAAAATAAGTATTTGAACACCCTGCTATTTTGCAAGTTCTCCCACTTGGAAATCATGGGGGGGGGGTCTGAAATTGTCATCGTAGGTGCATGTCCACTGTGAGAGACATAATCAAAAAAAAAAATTCCAGAAATCACAATTTATGAATTTTTTTAACTATTTATTTGTATGATACAGCTGCAAAGAAGTATTTGAACACCCGAGAAAATCAATGTTAAGATTTGGTACAGTAGCCTTTGTTTGCAATTACAGAGGTCAAACGTTTCTTGTAGTTTTTCACCAGGTTTGCACACACTGGAGGAGGGATTTTGGCCCACTCCTCCACACAGATCTTCTCTAGATCAGTCAGGTTTCTGGGCTGTCGCTGAGAAACACAGAGTTTGAGCTCCCTCCAAAGATTCTCTATTGGGTTTAGGTCTGGAGACTGGCTAGGCCACACCAGAACCTTGATATGCTTCTTACAGAGCCACTCCTTGGTTATCCTGGCTGTGTGCTTCGGGTCATTGTCATGTTGGAAGACCCAGCCTCGACCCATCTTCAAAGCTCTAACTGAGGGAAGGAGGTTGTTGCCCAAAATCTCGCAATACATGGCCCCGGTCATCCTCTCCTTAATAAAGTGCAGTCGCCCTGTCCCGTGTGCAGAAAAACACCCCCAAAGCATGATGCTACCACCCCCATGCTTCACAGTAGGGCTGGTGTTCTTGGGATGGTACTCATCATTCTTCTTCCTCCAAACACGGTTAGTGGAATTATGACCAAAAAGTTCTATTTTGGTCTCGTCTGACCACATGACTTTCTCCCATGACTCCTCTGGATCATCCAAATGGTCATTGGCAAACTTAAGACGGGCCTTGACATGTGCTGGTTTAAGCAGGGGAACCTTCCGTGCCATGCATGATTTCAAACCATGACGTCTTAGTGTATTACCCACAGTTACCTTGGAAACGGTGGTCCCAGCTCTTTTCAGGTCATTGACCAGCTCCTCCCGTGTAGTCCTGGGCTGATTTCTCACCTTTCTTAGGATCATTGAGACCCCACGAGGTGAGATTTTGCATGGAGCCCCAGTCTGAGGGAGATTGACAGTCATGTTTAGCTTCTTCCATTTTCTAATGATTGCTCCAACAGTGGACCTTTTTTCACCAAGCTGCTTGGCAATTTCCCCGTAGCCCTTTCCAGCCTTGTGGAGGTGTACAATTTTGTCTCTAGTGTCTTTGGACAGCTCTTTGGTCTTGGCCATGTTAGTAGTTGGATTCTTACTGATTGTATGGGGTGGACAGGTGTCTTTATGCAGCTAATGACCTCAAACAGGTGCATCTAATTTAGGATAATAAATGGAGTGGAGGTGGACATTTTAAAGGCAGACTAACAGGTCTTTGAGGGTAAGAATTCTAGCTGATAGACAGGTGTTCAAATACTTCTTTGCAGCTGTATCATACAAATAAATAGTTAAAAATTCATAAATTGTGATTTCTGGAATTTTTTTTTTTTTGATTATGTCTCTCACAGTGGATATGCACCTACGATGACAATTTCAGACCCCTCCATAATTTCCAAGTGGGAGAACTTGCAAAATAGCAGGGTGTTCAAATACTTATTTTCTGCACTGTATATTGATCGAAATTTGGCCAGTTAAGTAGGGATTCTCTTAATCTTGATCCATGTATGGGCAGGCTGGTTGTACGGAAGTCATGTTTTTGCTGAACAATCAGCACCACCAGCTTTATCCGGCAACACTGATCAGTGTATTGTGATGGAAGGGAAGGCTTCCTACCATCAGAACACAATAGCACAGGGAGTGAGTCCCTCACCCATATCAAGTGTGTGGATGGGGGAATTGGGTCGATTAATTCACTTGATCAATCAAACCAAAAAAAATAAAAAAATCGACGTGTGTAAAGTTATCAGTTTCAATCTATCTTTATTATTTGTTGAATCTAAAAAGCAGCCATAGGGCAGCTCAATTTTTTTTTTCAATCAGATTTTAAAATGGTTTAGTGTATCAAACCATAGGACTTAACAAAAAATAAAGAAACAAGAAATAAAACAAATATCTATGTGGCTTCCATAAGATTCCCTTAAATGTACATATTATAAACACAAATACAGTATATGCCAAGTGTGCCAACATGAAAATGCTAGCTGCCTGGTTGACAGGCCAATGCGCTGCCTTCATTATTTTTGGAGTCACCGACTATGAACAGGTATTACATAAACTTCCTGATCTACTTCTGTCCCAGTGACTTGTCCAACTGAAATCAGAATATCAGCATGATGGCTAAGCAACAGGAATATTCCATTTTGATTGTTTCAATTGTGATAAGTTCCCTTTGAACATGATATATAAAATACTTGGATTAACTGGCTCATGAAACAGAAACAACTTGTTAAAATGTTGAATGTATCAGGTACTTGCTGATATCATGCACTGATGCAAAATACATACAATTACTAAAATAAAAAAATAAAAAAAAGGTACCTGAGTTTTCCTCCATAATGTTAAGCCCTTCAATGGCAGCTGAAGCCAACAAAGGAGGCAGAGAGGCTGAGAAGCAGTAGCCTTGTCCAGAAAGTCTCTGCAACAATTGAAGTTTAAACATTACAAGTCAAACTCACAATGTGGATATTTAAGATGCTGCTTATTGCCCTTTATAGTAGAAGTATTAATATTGAGGAATAGGATATTCATACAGAGCCTAATAAAAGTGCTCATACGATGATCTCCCAATAAATAAAAAGGGGAAAATGTATTTCTTCGCTTACTAGGATAAGGCTAAATAAAAAAACAATTACTGACTCATAGGGGTTGAATCCCTAAAGGCTAATAGGTTGTTCACTTGCCCAAGAGCTTACTGAATGAGGTGAAACTCTGCCGACTTCCATCATTCATTTTTATTTTCCTCACATGTGATTGGGTATTCATTGCAAAGTAAAACCTAACCACAATTATCAAGATCCGAGACATATTTCATTGCAAAAGTGAAAAGCCTCAGTGCCATATACTTTAGGCTCCTCTGACAGCAGGGAACCACCAGCTGGGCACCACCATCCAGGAACACCGGTGCTTAACCGGTGGTCTGTACCCAAGGGTGTGCCTGTATTAAATTCAGGGCTTTTAGGGTATAAGGGAAAAACATAAGAGGCCTTAGTAACAATTGGGGATACAGCTATAAAATGAACATATGCCAAGGGGTTTTGGATTTGTATGACCTTCTCACAAAAGTATACTCACAAAAGTATACTTAGTCACTGGCTTTTACAAATGGGTGTACACTTTATAAGTGGCAGAAGTGGCATTTCTCTTTTAATCTCTGATATATGTGTGTTTTTTCATTGGTTTTTGTATATTTTGTCATTTAGGAGTCTGGACAACAGTATGCCTTTGTAATGGTATAACATGTGTAGTTTGTAAATGCATATTTTTCCCCCCCAATAAATCAAGTTTAAATAAAAAAAAAAAAAAAAAAAAAAACTTCAAATGAATACAAACCTGGTGATCAATAACAAATGATCGGCCACAGCAAAAACCTCCAATCGAAGCCAAAGCATTCTCCATGTTTGCACTGATCAAATCAATGTCATCAATCTGCAGAAATGAATAAAAACAGTTGATATCTTTGATACAATCTGATTAAGAAGATCACTGGCCTTTACTGCTCAAAATCTATCTACTATTCATGTAGAAACTGGTGATTTGAACTCCTTTTAATACAGGACATATGAACATTTAGCCAGGCAATGTCTGCTGAAGGGGAGCGTAAAGGTTCAGGTAGGCAAGGATGGGTTACGTTTTCCCAAATGTCAATGTCCTGAGCTCCCTGCAGCAGATATCACTGGTGGTACTGTATGGGTCAATTTTAAGGCCTCGTACACACGAGGCAATCTATCTGTTCAAATCGGTCGGACCGACCGATTTGAACAGATCTGTCTGCTTGGATTTTGGTTTGCTCGCGTGTACACACAAGCAAACCAAAATCCCCGCCAGCAGACAGCGCGCTGACGTGACGGTGACGTTGACACCGCCACGCCACCGCACCAGGAAGTAAAACACTTCCGCGCATGCGTCAAAATCATTCGGCGCGTGTGCGAGAAGACATGTCTGCTGGTTAGAATACTAACCAGCAGACATGTTGGGCGGACGGGTTCCCAGCCGACAGATTTCAAAGCATGCTTTGAAATCTGTCGGGTGGCCAAATCCGTCTGTTTGCCCGTACACACGATCGAATCTGTCTGCTGAAACGGTCTAGCAGACCGTTTCCAGCAGACAGATTTACTCGTGTGTACGAGGCCTAAGGGATCACCAGCTACTTCTTTGTCAAGGCCAAAAACAAATGACAGCAGATAGCATGGTGTTCAGAGCCTGTAAAACAAATGCAAATACCTGAATTAGTCACATGGGGGATGCAAGACAGGAGTGGCAATTTTATTTATTTTTTTCTAATTTTTTTCAGTGGCATATATCTTTTATTTCAGATAAAGAGTAAAGAAAAGTGAATTATTGTTTTTATTCCTATTAGTGGATTAAAGTACAATACACTGAAAACAGAACAGTATTCTAAAGCAGCTTAAGTTTGTACAGTAGATCTATAAAATTACGTTCCACAAAAAACAGGCCCAACAGAGTTTGCTGAAAAGGAAATTTGTGACAATGCCATATGACCGGAAGCTTTCTACTGCAAATAATAACTCTATAAATCAGTTTTAATTGGCTAGGGATCAATGCTGGCAGCTTTGGATTACAGATTTATAGAACACTTCTTTTGGAGACCCCATCGCTTACCTACACTTAGTAAGGATTTATAACTAGGGTTCATACGTTAAATAATGACTGTTTTGTGTAAAAGTTCCAGAGAGCACTGAACCAGTTTTTCCAGCCAGTTTCAAGGCATATATCGGTCTACACTATTCTTCATGAAAACACAAAATGGACTGAAAGTAATTTAATGGCCGTAAAATTGATATCAATTTCCTTTGCTGAAAGAAAAAAAAACAAAGTCACGTTCTTTAATTTGAAATATTTTACTTTGTTAATGCCTGGGAACACGTTTTAAAAGGCAACGGTTTTAGTAGTCTTTTCTAGAGGAACATAGATGCAAGAATTAGATTAAAAAAATTACATCAGTTGTTCCCACCGTTTTATTCTTTTAATGGGAGACCAGAAACTGTGCTAAGTTACAAGAAGCCAAGACCAGTATTTCATTATTTCACTTTCTTTTCTGTCACCCATTTGATTGTTTCTTGTATATACACATATCCAGTGGCGTAACCAGAGTTATGGGCGCCCGGGGCAGATTTTTTTTTCCGGCCATACCCCCCCCCCCCCCCCCCGTATAATCATCCACTCTGTAGATGACCGACCCTGAAACTTGCTTGTTGTGCACTGAGATTGGGGCCTTTTTTATTTTATTTTTATAATTTTTGCAGCAGCAACTTTAAGCAACTTTAAGGGGCAATTTATAAAAAAAATGTTCGGAGCTACCTGGAAAACTGCACGTACATTTGTTCACATGCGAATGGAGGCAACAATGGTGATGGCATTGGTGCCTGGTGGCAGCACGGAGGTCTGAGTCTCCTCCTCTCTCCCCCAACTAGGTGCTGCTGGTGTGGTGCGGTGCCGAGTGTCAGTGACGGTCACTGACACTTGGCACCGTCCACTTTTTGGAATCCTCCCCCCCTCCAATATCACATATGGCACCTTTCAAGGGGGAAGAGGGAGCAGATACATGTGTAATACAGGTATTTGCTCCCACTTCCTGGCATAGATCGCTGCAGTGATTGCAGTGACCTACGCCACTTCCTGCGCCTACACTGTCCTCCCCCGCTGTCTTCTGGGAGAAACACAGGTCCCAGAAGATAGCAGGGACCAGTACAGACGCACAGCACAACTTGCGCATGCGCAATATGGAACCAGGATGGCGGCGGGGCAGCCGAGAGCCAAACGACTGTTCGGCTTCGGCATCGTGGGCGCCCTGGACAGGTAAGTGTCCATATATTAAAAGTCAGCAGCTGCAGTATATATATATATATATATATATATATATATTTTTTTTTTAAGGCGGGCCTCTGCTTTAATGAGGATGCTTATATGTATATACAGTCCTGTGCAAAAAAAAAAAATGCTGTAAAGTACAAATGCTTTCAAAAATAGGTTTTATTTATTTTTATTAATTTACAAAATGCAACATAAGTGAACAGAAGAAAAATCCAAATCAAAAATCGACATTTCATGTTGGATTCAGCCCTGGTTTACACTGGTGCATTTTGACATGCGATTTGACATGTCGGCACAACCCTAATCGCTGCGATGCGGCACCAATTTCAGAAAGTAGATTCTGTACTACTCACGTTCTGCTGAACTCGCACGGCTTCATTCCCGCATCCCAGTGTGAACCTGGGCTCAAACCAACATCAATTCTTACATATGCACAAAGTCAGATTTTGTAGGATCAGAGTCAAGTGTAGCAGAAGGGGCCCAAAGGGTGTCGCTCAAGAGCTGAAGTTCCTCGTAGTACGTCACTACGTTCCTATTTGTGGCATGACAACTGTGTACCAGACAAGCTCCTGGCATTTGCCCTTTTGACAAAAATCAGATGCTCAGATGGCCTTCAATCGCACCGTGAGTACGAGGCTTCAGGTTGGGTTCACACATATGCGATGCGGGAACCAGCGCGATTTCTATGTGGGTTCCCGCATTTCATGTCTCTCGCAAGCAGTTCACACTGTCCTATGCAAACTGTTGTGGGTGTAAATACAAAAGATAATGACAGATCGATTCAGTGACCCAGGCGATCTGATTTCAGTGCGGCCCAAAAATGGTCCTGCACAATTTTGGTGTGAATTCGATGCAAATACAGCCATACAATATGTATGGCTGAAGTCACATCACATAGACATCTCACGTGATCTGCACATCAGTGCAGTGCCAATCACATACGATGTCTAACATCGCACAAGTGTGAACCTCACTTAAAAGAGAAACAGCGGTGAAGGAGTTTTAAAACTGGGCGAGGAACAGCCAAACTTGGCTACTAAAAGGTGAGGTTGTAGAAGACAGTAATAAGAGGGTGTGCACAGTGCACACTTATGCAACCACATTATTTTAGTTAATTTTTACTTCCCTTCACCTAAAAGATTTCATTTTTATTTCCAATTGAGCTGTACAGTTTATAGGTCACATTAAAAAAGGTGAAAAAGGTAGAGAAAGTTCTGAAATGAATTATTTGTCTCATTCGTTGGGGGGGGGGGGGTCACAAAGGATATATACGTATTTATTGTTCAGTTCTGGCAGCCTCGGAGGGGGCAGGACGAGTGCAGTCAGATTACATACAGGAGAATTTCCTGTTTACTTGGCGGCCTCTGTAATAGAAAGTCCCGTCTCCTGGGCTTGCATTGGACAACTGTTCTGTCTATCATAGGAGGCGGGACTTTGTAATAAAGAGACCACCCAGTATGTCTCCTGTATGTAATCTGACTGCACTCGTCCCACCCCCCTCCCTGTCCCCTCCGAGGCTACAGATGGGCATGGATCAGGCTGCACACGCATGGCACTGGCAAGGCTGCACGCATGGCACTGGCAAAGCCTCACACATGTTCACTTCATCAAATCTGGCCCTCTCTGAAAAAAAGTTTGGCCTAGACGAACCTAGGTAGTTATAATCTGTTTTTATTTTGTTTACACTTGCACTGTACTGCACTGGAAACGAGGGCACTGGTGTGAACTAGGGCCCTTGAAATATATGGCAAATACTGTGCATGCGTTCTTATTGTAGATTATAAATGTACTGGACTGCATTTGGTGTGAACGAGCCCTTATAACAAACATATGCTCTATTGTAGTTTATAAAGTAAGTTGTGTAGAGTATGCCCTTGGGAACAACACACTTACCTTTTGTTCGTCAAAAAAATAAATAAAACAAAATCGGTGCCACTATCCAATTTGGTTCATTTTTATTTAAACTTCATGACCATTCTCCACTAGGTGTCATCTACTGGCAGGATGTTTACCTTCTAAAAGTTTAAAATGGAGTAAAGTTCACTTTAAAGTGGTATATACTAATAAAAATAAACCAAAAAGGTCTCAAATTCAGAGCAATAAAAATGCATTTTTAGTAAGGGAAGCTTTATCAACATACAGCCACCTGAGCTGAAAAAATAAACTGACACAGTGTCTATTCGGAGGTGGTCACCATGTCTGAAGGAGGTCAACTGCACCTGTTATATTCTGAATGATCTCAGAAAAGTGTCAAACTGAAGCCAAGAAGACGCCCCAAAGCTTGTCAACACAGGCCATACAAGCTGTCAAGCTGTCATATACTTTCATGTCAGTACTCATGACTAACAAAAAAACCTGTGACCAATAATCTATTTTCCCGCTGCACACTTACCTTAATGCCAAAATGCTCAGTTACTCCTCGCCCATGTTCTCCTAGTACTCCAAAGGAGAGGCTTTCTTCCAGGAATATTCTTACTTTGTATTTGTACTTCAACTCAACCTACAATTTACAGAAATTAAAAACCACAGTTTTAAAGAACTGAGAGGAAGAGAGATTGCTCTACATGAGAATATGGAAATTATAGGAGAGAGCTAAGCTACTGCCATAATGCACATGTGCCGATTTATATTACAGTTTATTAAATAGAGATTTATACTTTGGAACAGCCTCAGCCTACACAGCGAAAGTGGGTAAAGAAATGTACCACACATGCCTTAAGTCTATATATCCAATTTATATTGGGTACCTAATGCAAGACTGTACCTTTGTTTTTAAGGGATTTGAGAAATAGATAAATATAAACTAACTGCCTTTCTAGGAAAGCAGACCATGAACCCAGCAGGTAACCAAGATAATTGTACACTATTAGTATTTTGGATTATTTCAGAACATACATGTAATGGTTTTGGTTAAATTATTTCAGGCAAAGACCTAAATACATACTGTATATTAGGGCCGAAACTAACAATTGTTTTCAGAATCAATTAGTTGGCCGATTATGGTTTAAATTAAACAAATAAAAACCTAAAAATAATTTGGTGTATAATTTGGTTAACATGTAAAAGTTAAAAAAGTATTCTTGAAAATCTATATGCAGCGGCAAATATAAATAACCAGCTATATGGCTGGAGATCAAAATATCTAATCCGCTAAAAGAAGAGATATACAGTATATCTAGATTTAGAGGTTGAATCTGGTACATAAACTCCGGGCTCAACATTTTTTTTTTATTTAAATAAAAAAAAAAGAAGGATCTAAAACAATGTTTTGCAGATTTTCAGACAGGACTGTAATATTTTATGTATGACGGACTACCTTGTCAGGGCAGGTAGCTTGATACAAGCTATCTGAGAGCAGTAGTGTGCCTTTTGTATCACCTGTCATGATGGGGGTTATAAAACTAAAATTAGCCCTTTATAGTACAAAAACAGCAGATAATCACTACTATAAAAAGGTTATATACCCACAATCATCTTACCCCAAGGTCACAAAGCCCCCTCAACTCACCAAACAGTCACAGCTCTCCTCCTTCCCATCTTGCCCCTCAGAGACATTACCCCCTTCCCCACACCTACTGTGCTACCAAAATATATATATATACACACACACACACCTGAATATCTCAGATAACATATCGATGTCAAAAAGTCTGTAATGTAGACATGGAACTTACTTACCAGTTGTGGAAGAGGGCATATGTCACCTGTGTTCATATATAATCCTTCTGCAACAATAAATCTTCTTGTCACTCTGGCCTTGCGTGGATTCTGATTAACAAACAAGCAATTCAGGGCTGAACAGAACACAGCAAAAATACCACAATAAAACAAACAAGCAATACAATATTTTATTATATTCAGTGCCCGATGCATTAAAAAGAGACACTCTTCTCTTATTGGCATTCTTTTAATGTTTATTTTCTTTTCCGTCGCATATTTTTCCTGTTTCACGGTTTACTATTCCCATGTTGGGTCTTGTACATTTTTGTCAGCCGCAAACAACGTGAGCTTTCCTAATGATATACATCAGTGTGGCTATTTATCATGCAACACTATGTTCTTGGCACAGGGGTTTCCAAGCCCAGCTTGCAAAAGCCAAGAAAAAAAAAAAAAAAAAAGGGAGTGCAGAAATGGCAATAAATCAGCGTGTTTGTTATATTTACTTTGTCAAAGTTCTTTTGCCTTTAAACATCACTCTCCCGAGCACTGGGCCATACACAGGAATGCCAGTAATTATACAAATCTGTTACCCGTAAAGTTTACAAGAACATGTGTGTGATCTCTCTCAGTGTGGGCCAGTAGGCCATCACCACTGTGGTTTCTCTTCTTGCTGCAAAGGACACAAAACAATGCAGATAAGTTTTCATGATAATATCATTATTATTTTTTAAGCTCAGAGTTTTACCTAGTGGGATAATTTACTTTTTTACTGGAGTCATGTACATTAAATCCTCATGTTCCATTTGTATGCAATTTGTTACACCACATTAAAAAAAAAAAAAAAAGAAAAGAAAGAAAAAAAAGAGACTGACCTTGTATCCAAAGAAGTTATTATTACTTCTACTTTTATTGGCCAGTTGAGGTTACTAGGCCTCATTTTTCTAGTGTTGTAAAGTAGTCAAATAATTATCATATACTGCCGCAAGTGAAATTTACATGGATACATGATTTAGCTGTAACTTTTGCTATAAACTGACATCAGTTAAAGTGTGTTTAATATAAAGGTTTCCATAAAAGATCATTTTTCCCGGTGGAACAACTATGAACATACAGATTGCTTTAAAATTATTTCCTATGTCAACAAACTTGCCAATACAAAGTCTACTGCATTTAGGAACCCATGTTTGCCCTATAATTTGATTTCGAAGTCATAGTAGTAAACAAAATTGCTAGTAAAAGCAAATTAATAAGTTGATTATGTAAAAGACTAAAATGGGGGATGAAAAAAAAAAAAAAAAGAAGAAGAGGTGAAAACATGTTCAGTGTAGGGATGAGCTTCGTGTTGAGTCAAACTCATGTTCGACTCGAACATTGCCTGTTTGACGAACAGCAAACAATTTGGGGTACCCTGTTAAAGTCTATGGGAGAAATCTAAAGTGCTAATTTTAATATGCAAGTTATTGTCCCCTGCCCCAGGGGACATGTACCAATGCAAAAAAAAGTTTACTAATGCTTAAAGTGAAACAATAAAAGTGAAATATTCATTTAAATTACCTAGGGGGGGGGTGTAAAGTATGCCTGTGAAGCAGCGCATGTTTCCAGCGCTTAGAAATGTCTCTGCACAAAGTGCAATTTATAAAGGAAAAAAAAGTAATTTAAAATCACTTGCGGCTATAATGAATTGTCGGCTCCTTGAAATTCAGAGAAAAGTCATTCATAAAAAAGAAGAAAAAAAGCGCTTCAGGCAACATGCCCTTAACATTGGGAGGATGCTTTGGGGGTCTGTGACCCCTCAAAGCACCATGTCCCCATGTTGATTGGAACAAGGGCCTCATCCCCACAACCCTTGCCCGGTGGTTGTGGGGTCCCCCCAAATGGTATAGATATTAAGGTGGTTGTGGGGGTCTGCAGGCAGGGAGCTTATCAGAATCTGGAAGAAACCTTTAACAAAGGGGACCCCTAGGTCCCAGCCCCCCCCATGCGAATTAGTAATGGGGTACATTGTACTAAGAACATTTCACTAAGAATGTGTAAAGAATTGTAAAAATAAAACAAACACACACACACACACCGTGGAAAAAGTAATAATAAAAAAAAAAAGGACACACCCTCTGACTACGTTACTGGGGAAGCACAGGCTGTCCCTTGTGTCAGAGGGGGACGGGGTCACGTGACGGGTGGCCTCACCTATATATAGGAGCCGTCACTGGCTCAAGCCGCGTCATTCGCTGGGCTGTCTCCAATGGAGACAGGAGGCCGGCAATGCGTGCGCTCTGGATCCCGGACCTGTTCAGTAGTGTGTGTGTGTGTGTGTGTGTGTGTGTGTCTGTCAGGGACTTACCTCTCTGCCATCTTCCTCGGTTCAAACGCCCTCCATTCAGTTCTCCTCCTCCATGCAGGCCTCTCCCAGGAAGCCAGTACACAATCGCGGGTTCTCGCTGGTTTCTGCCGAGAACCTCGGCCGTGTGTACGGGGCTTGACCCTTAAAAATCTCGATAGGCGACGTTTAAAAAATTCTACAGGTTGCATTTTTTGAGATACAGAGGAGGTCTAGGGCTAGAATTATTGCTCTCGCTCCAACGATCATGGCGATACCTCACTTGTGTGCGCGAGCTCGTCCGCATGGGGCGTTTTAAAAAAAAAAGATTTTTGTTTTCTTATTTTAATTTAGTTTTTAATTTTTTTACACTGAAATAAATACAAAAAAATAATTGATCACTTTTATTCCGATTACAAGGAATGTCAACATCCCTTGTAATAGAAAAAATCACGACAGGTCCTCCTAAATATGAGATCTGGGGTCATATTTAAATGCAAAAAAAGAAAAGAAAATTAAAACTGTATTTTTTTCAAATGACAGGAAAAAAAAAATGTTTCTTTAAGATGCTGGACGGGACTGACGTTTTGACGTCACTTCCGCCCAGCAGAGCTATGGGGACGGGTGGGGGTGGGCTACAGTAAGCTGCGGAGGGAGCGCCACCGATAACGGTGATCTCGTGGCGAATCCGCCGTGGAGACCACCGTTATCGTGTACAGAACCGCTCCATGAAGAGATGGATATCTCGGTTGTGGCAGCAGCTGCTGCCGTTACCGTGATATCCATCTTTAAAAACAGGACGTATTTTGACAATGGGGCGGTTACCAAGTGGTTAAACAAGCCATGGCGAGTCTTTACAAGATTTTACTTTATTACCACAAGATTTTGGATACAGAAAAAAAAAAAAAGAAAAAAGGTCTCAAAGCAGAGACAAAACGGAAGGGGTGTACCCTCAATAAGGTAAATAACTCCCAATTCCTCTGTATATAAATCTGCATTGTGTGCTATGCACTGCAGATTGTCTTATTCACAGAAGGAATCAGTGCCAACATACAGGGAAACCTTATCCACAATGCTGGACCTATTAAGGGTCCAGGCTTTGCCATCACAATGGGCATACCCCCAAATAGGTCTTCAGATTTCAAGAATAAAAAATGAGCCATGGTCCTGAACCTGTAGGTCACCCCGAGTCTAGCTACATACTTCATGCCAAGTGAGTGCCTAATATAGGATCCAGTGCCTGAAGCAAAACATGACTGTTCGGCCCTGAAGCAACATTGAAGAGTACCGACCCAAAAACTGATAAATAGCCCAAAGTAGTAAGCAGTCAGATGTCAAAAGCATAAAAACTGAATCGTTTATAGAAAGAAAATACTGCTTCAGAGGAGAACAGGTGAATCACCTAAGGACACACACAAAAAAAACTGGAGTCTCACAAGAAGATAGCCTATATATAATCCATGGTCTAATGTAGGAGTACAAGTCCTGAATTGTACGATTAAAGTATTCTTTAAGTCTTTACATTTTTATTTAAATACTCAAGTGGCGTGTTAATAAACTATTCATCCTTAAGCAGTTGAAAAGGCAGGTTTTATCTTGATGCATTCTATGCAACAAGATAAAAAAAAAACTATGTGTAGCAGCCCCCCTCAGTCGCCCCCCACCACCTAAAACTTTCCTGAAGTCCATCTAGATCCAGTGATGTTGCACGAGAGACGTGGCTGTCCGGCACTGCAATCATCATTGGCTGAGACCGCAGTGAGGCGCCATTGGCGCCTGCTGTTGTCAAAGTCAGTAAACCAATAAGGAGAGAGAGGGGTGTGGCCAGGCTCAGTGTCTGAATAAACACTGGGAGCTGCGGTTCATAACAAGCTGTGGGGGCACGCAACAGAAGGGAGTAGCCAGGAGGCACCAAAGTGGGACCTGAGAAGAGAAGGATCTGGCCTGTTCTGTGTAAAACTACTAAACAGAGCATGGAGAAAGAAAGTGCAGCGCTATACTAATTACTTTTGTGAAAATGCTGCCAAATTCACATGACATAACAATGTGAAATCAAACAAAAATTGTATGTAAAAGCATAGTAAAAGACAATTGTACTCAACATGTGTGGAATACTGATATAGTCCATACATATGTTGGCAAACTGATGAGTGAAAAAACCAACCAAACAAAATAAACAAAAATGAATAGTTCATAGGTGTGTCCCAAATGGATGAATGAAATCTTCACATATGATGCCAGTTCAAGGAAATTGAAACAACAATGATGGCTTGTCTGTAGCAACCTTCAGACTATCAAAATCAATGGAAATGGATACTCTTACCAGCTGTGGTGGACTCACATGTTAGTACTAACAGCAAGTCAGATCAGGCATGGTGGTCACAGCGGACCCTGGGCTCTGTGCGTGAAAGGTTTTGCAGCGATGGTTACTCCAGCTGAGATGATGGATTCAATCTTGGTCGGATACCTCACTTCAGGGACAGGAACCCGGATAACAAAAGGCCAATGGAGGGATGGCCAGGCTCATGTATCAACACAACATGTGTGGCATGGGAAAAAGAAAAAAGAAATGCTCCCAATGGTGCAGATCAAAAAACCAATGAAGGCTTTATTTAAAATAAATGAATAAAATCACGTGAAAAATATATCTAAAAGCAGTATGGGGTACTATGGATGTTACCCGACTAGTTTCGGCTCAAAGCCATCAACAGGGGCATCTGTTGATGGCTTTGAGCCGAAACTAGTCGGGTAACATCCATAGTACCCCATACTGCTTTTAGATATATTTTTCACGTGATTTTATTCATTTATTTTAAATAAAGCCTTCATTGGTTTTTTGATCTGCACCATTGGGAGCATTTCTTTTTTCTTTTTCCCATGCCACACATGTTGTGTTGATACATGAGCCTGGCCATCCCTCCATTGGCCTTTTGTTATCCGGGTTCCTGTCCCTGAAGTGAGGTATCCGACCAAGATTGAATCCATTATCTCAGCTGGAGTAACCATCGCTGCAAAACCTTTCACGCACAGAGCCCAGGGTCCGCTGTGACCACCATGCCTGATCTGACTTGCTGTTAGTACTAACATGTGAGTCCACCACAGCTGGTAAGAGTATCCATTTCCATTGATTTTGATAGTCTGAAGGTTGCTACAGACAAGCCATCATTGTTGTTTCAATTTCCTTGAACTGGCATCATATGTGAAGATTTCATTCATCCATTTGGGACACACCTATGAACTATTCATTTTTGTTTATTTTGTTTGGTTGGTTTTTTCACTCATCAGTTTGCCAACATATGTATGGACTATATCAGTATTCCACACATGTTGAGTACAATTGTCTTTTACTATGCTTTTACATACAATTTTTGTTTGATTTCACATTGTTATGTCATGTGAATTTGGCAGCATTTTCACAAAAGTAATTAGTATAGCGCTGCACTTTCTTTCTCCACGTTCACTTTGACTTTGTTTGTCTGTGTGCTGGCTGCTACATTGTTTTTTGTTTTTCTTTGATAATTAGCGCAGTTGTTTTTCCCACTTTCCATACTAAACAGAGCAGGCAAGTATAACATGTTTGTCATTTTTAATGAAAAATAAAAACAAGACTTTAGTATCACTTTAAGCTGGCCATACATTGAGCAAATTTTAGCTGGTTCCTTATGATCCAACCAAAATTCACACAGTTGGTGGCCCAGTAAGCTGCCTCCCGTCTGACATCGCTTGATTGTCAGGGCTGGCTGTTAAAAACAATAGCCACATAGATTTGTCCATTTGCACTGTGTAATGGACAGGTAAATCACCAGTCAATCACACCAAATGATTATTGGACCCATGGACCCATTCATACCTTTGTATTTTGGTGTGTTTTTTTGCCTGATGCCTTTATCTATTGAAATGTATATAAAGGTTTCAAAAAGCATGGCAATGCCCTTTACATTGCATATCTCTACACACAATAATGCACATGCATCAGTGTGTGTTGTGTTTACATCGATTTCAAATAGAAAAATCATAAGGTAAAAAAAAATAAAATGAATGAATGAATGAATGAATGAAAACTTGTATAGCGCGGCACATGCGAACTGAATCGCCTCTGGGCGCTTGTTGTTCCTGTCTCCTTTGATATCAAAAGAGAAAAGTCTTGACCTTTTTCCTAAATGCTAGGTGGTTCTCCTCCAACCGGATGTTGGTTGGTAAAGCGTTCCATAGTCTGGGACCTTGGATCGCGAATCTTCTTTCTCCTTTGGACTTGAAGTTGGCTTTCGGAACCTGGAGCAGGTTCTGATTCGTGGATCGCAAAACGCGATTGGGATTATGCGCTTTTATTATTTCGCATAAATAAAGGGGGGCATTCCCATAGACACATCTATGCGTAAGACAGAATCGTGATTTTAGCCCAAGAAAATCAAACCGTGCAAACAGACTTCCTGCTTGTATTTGAAAGCTCAGTGTTGTGGGAGAAAAGACAGCTGAGAGTTGGATGCTCATATCCTCTCTTCCACAAGTTCATAAACAAAACCTTTGAACTGGTTTCTAAAGCAAACAGTTTGAACAATGATCCTCTGAAAACCAGCTCCATTGAGAGCCAATCACATTAATATTTATTCTGATGTAAAAAAAAAAATCTCAATGTCTTGCAAGTGTTAGTCTAGACACACACACACACACACACACACACACACACACACACACACAGCATTGCATTCTCTGACCCACAGACAAGATGCGCTGCTTTTTTGCAGATGTGCAGGGCTGCTTATAAAATTCTTAATGCCACCCCCAAGGCATTAGAAAACGCAGTGTGTTTTCAGGCATGCAAAACTGCATAGTGCCATGCGGCTGCCTTTCCTGAGAGTGCAGAAGCTTATTCAAATGAATGAGCTGCTGTGCCCACACAAAACGCAAGTCGCATGATCAGCACAAGTGTGAACCTAGCCTTAAACAGGCTTTTACATTAGTTACAAAAGAGTCACTATTAAAAAACATATTTGCAGCACTACTTTAAAATAATAAATTATTTAATGGGCAGGCCTTATTGCCACAGTTTGCATCCAACAAAACATACAAATATAAGGGTTAAAAATCAAACAAACATCCAACCACAACATAAACAAGTAGGTTTATATCTTTTGTGTATTCAATAGATAATTTACCTTTTGGTCTTCCACTTCCTGCTCCTTTAACAATCTCTCCAAGTCATTCATATCATTGTGTTTAAAGTACTTGATGCTACTTCTTGATGCCTGCAGCCCCTTCTGAATTGCAAAGCATGCAGCTTCATCCCTGGAAAAGCAAAAGAACTGGAACATCAGCACAAGAAGAAGAAAAACAAAAAATAAAAAAACAAACACACACACACACACCTTTAAAGGCCGGGTTAATGCTAGCTGCACACACGGCTCACAGCAGGGGGTCCAGTGCGTCCCTGACCTCCATTTCAGGTACAAATCAGGTCAACATTTTTGCCTGAATTTGGACATGAAAAACAGAACCAAAAGACACACAGGGTCCTTTTCCAGTGTGGACTGCGGAAACCTCGGAGGTGTGTAAACCAGCTCCATTGAGAGCCAATCACATTAATTTATATTATTTAGGATTTATATAGCGCCAACCATTTGCACAGAGCTTTACAACTTCGGGGAAGACGGTACAATTACAATAGAATACAGGAGGAATCAGAGGGCCCTGCTCAGAGCTTACAATCTAGAATGGTGGGGGGGGGGGGGTCAAGTGGAACAAAGGGTAGTATCTGTGGGGGATGATTGGATGAAGAAGATGGAAAAAAACAAACACAAAAAAAAAACAGTTAGGTGTGGGCAGGATAGGCGTCTCTGAAGAGAAGGGTTTTCAAGGATTGTCTAATAGAGTAAGAGATAAGCTGACAGATTGGGGAAAGGCATTTCATAGGCTTGGAGAGGCTCTGGAAAAGTCCTGGAGGCAAGTATGGGAGGAGGCGATGAGAGAGATAGAGAGCAAGAGGTCTTGCGAAGAACGAAGATAGGTAGTCGTTAGTATTTTAAATTTAATTTTTTGGGTGAGTGGAAGCCAGTGGAGGGATTGACAGAGAGGAGTAGCAGACACAGAGCGATTAGTAAGGTGGATGGATCTGGCAGCAGCATTCATGATGGAATGAAGGGGGGATAGAGTATGTAGGGGTTAAGCCAATGAGGAGGGAGTTGCAGTAATCAAGGAGAGAGAGGACTAGGGAGTAAATTAAGAGCTTTGTTGCATTATTGGTTAGAAAGGGGCGTATTTTGTAGATGTTGCAAAGGTTAAGGCGGCAAGATTTGGACAGTGATTGGATGTGGGGCTTAAAGGAGAATTCAGAGTCCACGACTACACCTAGAACCTTGGCTTGCGGGATGGGCCGATAGTTGTGCCATTGATTTTGACCGAGAGATCGGAGGAGGATGCACATGGGGGAAGGAAAAATTATAAGTTCAGTTTTGGATAAATTAAGTTTGAGGAAGTGGTGCGACATCCAGACTGATATATCCGATAGTAAATTAGTGATACGTGAAGAGAATGATGGAGTGAGTTCAGGGGTATCAGCTGACCCAGGATGGAGGTGTAGATTGAAAATAGGAGGAGTCTAAGAACAGAACCTTGGGGGACTCCAAAGAAAGGAAGAGGAGAGGAGAAAGTAGAATTGTAAGTAATGTTAAAAGTGCAGTTGGATAAGTAGGTAGAGAACCAGCGAAGAGTACTGCGGAAACCTCGGAGGTGTGTGAACCAGCTCCATCGAGAGCCGATCACATTCTCTAGTCATGTTAATTGGAAAGCGGGGAAACGCTGCATGCAATTTGCATAAGTGTGAACCCAGCCTAAGACATGGCGACCATGAATCCAATCTGAAGTAAAATATTGGGCATTGGAAATTTAGATAAGGCAAAAGGGTTTTAGAGTTTCCTAAAACTGAATTTGGGGGATACACAAATATTGTGCAATTCACAGGAGGCATTTGTATTCTTACATCAATGTACTGAATTTTATTTTCCCGATTTATGCAGTAATCAAGTGTGAAACTCTGCCTCTGCACAGCAGCTTCCTGTAACAAAGACTGGTCACTGTTGCCCTCTTGAAATATGCATAGTGACTGGTCTGGTTTCCACCACCTTGTGTAGTTTATTGCAGGCTGTAGTGGGAGGGGTCTGCTGGGTCACTCCCACAGCTCTGCAGCTAGGTACAACAGTGACGATGTACATTCACAAGGATATATCTGGATCTGTAAAAGACATTTGGTGCACACAAAGGGGATTTACAGTGAATATAAAAAAAAGTATACACAGCCCTGTTAAAATGTCAGGTTTCGGTGATGTAAAAAAATAAAATTATTATAATAATAAATAATAATAATAATATCGACATCTGCACAACGATATATGTTGGCAGAATAGCATGGCTGCACAAAGCAACGTACCTGTACGCCGCCTTTAAAATCACGGCATAGTGGGCGTCCGCCACCTGCTTTGTGATCATGCCTGCGGGTCCCACGGACTCGATGTCTGCCGGGTGCCCGCGATTGTGTCACGGAGTGGTAGAACGGGGAGATGTAAACAAGGAATTTTCCTATTTTGCCTACCAACATGACAGTGATCTCTGTCATGCTGTAGTGAGCCCACCTCCCCTCCCCCACAGTTAGAATCACTCCCTAGGACACACTTAACCCCTTGATCGCCCCCTGGTGTTTAACCTCTTCTCTGCCAGTGAAAAACTGCTTTAAACAGAAACAAAAAAGTTTCCAATCATTCCCAAAAAGTGTTCAATTAACCACTTAAGACCCGGACCAAAATGTAGGTAAAGGACCTTGCCCCTTTTTGCGATTCGGCACTGCTTCATTTTAACTGACAATTGCGCGGTCGTGCAACGTGGCTCCCAAACAAAATTGGCGTCCTTTTTTTCCCACAAATAGAGCTTTCTTTTGGTGGTATTTGATCACCTCTGCGGTTTTTATTTTTTGCGCTATTAACAAAAATAGAGCGACAATTTTAAAAAAAATGCAATATTTTTTACTTTTTGCTATAATAAATATCCCCCAAAAATATATAAAAAAACATTTTTTTTTCTCAGTTTAGGCCGATACGTATTCTTCTACGTATTTTTGGTAAAAAAAAAAATCGCAATAAGCGTTTATCGGTCGGTTTTCGCAAAATTTATAGCGTTTACAAAATAAGGGATAGTTTTATTGCATTTTTATTAATTTTTTTTTTTTTACTACTAATAGCGGCGATCAGCGATTTTTTTCGTGACTGCGACAATATGGCGGACACTTCGGACAATTTTGACACATTTTTGGGACAATTGTCATTTTCACAGCAAAAAATGCATTTAAATTGCATTGTTTACTGTGGAAATGACAGCTGCAGTTTGGGAGTTAACCACAGGTGGCGCTGTAGGGGATGTGTGACCTAGAGTGTTTGTTTAGAACTGTAGGGGGTGTGGCTGTAGGTGTGACGTCATCGATCGCGTCCCCCTATTACAGGGATGACGCGATCGATGCTGCGGACACAGAGAAGCACGGGGAAGCCGTGTGTACACACGGCTCTCCCCGTTTTTCTGCTCCAGGGACGGATCGCCGCACTCCAGCGGCGATCGGGTCCGCGAATCCCGCGGTCCCGGATCTTCGGACCGGGTCGCGGGCGCGCGCCCGCGACCCACGGCTGGGTACTAAAATCAACGTATATATACGTTGATGTGCCCAGCCGTGCCATTCTGCCGACGTAAATGTGCAGTAGGCGGTCCTTAAGTGGTTAAGTACTACTTTTTGTTCTTCTAAAAGCAGGGGTGCCCAACCAGTGGCCCGGGGGCCACATGTAACACGCAGAGCCCTCTGATGTGGCCCGCGACCTCCTGTTCTGGGATGGCAGGTTGCCGACCTGCCATCCAGGGTTGCCAACAGTCAGTAAATTTACAAACAGTTTGTAAAATCCGTAATTTTTGCATCTGTCCATAACGGACATACAGACTACATGTCCATAACGGACATTTGACAGATGCAAAAATTACAGGATTTTACAAACGGTTTGTAAATTTACTGAAAGTTGGCAACCCTGCTGTCATCCCAGAGCTTCAGTGTTGTGAATGAAGCTGGCGGTAGAAAAAACAAGAGACTTTTCAGAAAATGCACCACACCTGCATGGGATAATAGACGTCAATGGCAAAGTGCAGCTAAGCGGCGGGAAAACTGCGCCGCACCCACGGTGTAGGTAGACCGCAGACAATCAGTATAAAAGCAGCCTTAGGCTGCTTTTCCATCAGTAAGGGTGTTCCCCTGTGGGGTACTCGAAACAAGGTGCGGACATTAGGTAAGCATGTCCCTAGAAGCATAAAACAGCAACTTCCTTGTCGTCCATCCTCATGGCAAAAGGCTATGAGGAAGTGCCGGGTAAAGAGCTCCGATAGTGAAGTGGTGGTAAAAGTACAACTAGTGATATTATGCAACACTCCGTCAACCACCCAAGACTAAGCTCTGCACGGTGGAATTTCCACTACCAGTTTTGAAAGTGTAAACACGCAAGTGAATAGCATTGACAGTTTTACACTAAGTAAAAGACTAATTAGAGGACCTTTAAATAAGTGTACTCCAAGTAATGGAGATATTGAGTCTCATACTTGCTGCAAAGCTACAGTATCGGTCAGCTAACCAGAATGAACCCTTACTTTTCCAAGTTGCTGGTCCCTATATGGGTCAGGGCTTTGTCCATCACAGTAGGCATACCTCTGGAGGGGTCACAGGCGAAAATACTGGCGAACCGACTGAAGTATCTCATGCCTCACATCATCCACTCTGACCAAACTGATTAATTACTGGACATGAGGCTAGAGATAATTCCATTAGGGCGATTCAACTTATACACTGGGCTAGGCATAGGCAGAAGCCGCCTCCTTATTTGAGATTGTCCACAGACGCAGAGAAAGTGTTTGACCGCATTGACTGGTCCTATCTCAGTGAAGTAGTGGAAACCTTGGGGTTAGGTCTAAACATGCTTACCTGGATACTAGCCCTTTACTCAGAACCCAGTGCACAAGTTAAAAATCAACAGTATTTTCTCATCTAGGTTCTCGATCAGGAATGGCACGAGACAGGGGTGGTCCCTCTCGCCTCTCCTTTTCGCATTAGCCCTCGCTGCGTAAAGTGAGAGCAAATACAGATAAAACGGTAGGTAATACAGAACAAACTCAGCTTATGCTGACGATGTCTTATTCCATTCAATAGATCCAGCGATCAACGCACCATGGATATGACCCTTCGCCCTCATCGAACCTATGCTGGTGCATACCTCGATGACATTGTCATCCACAGTGAGGATTGGGACGCACACTTACCAAAAGTTCAGGCTGTGTTGGATTCCATCTGGAAAGCCGGGTTTACAGCCAATCCAAAAAAATGTACCCTTGGGCTAGAAGAGGCGAAGTATCTGGGGTATACCATTGGAAGAGGTCTAATCAAGCCCCAAATAAACAAAGTTGAGGCTATTTAGGAATGGCCACGTCCCACCAATAAGAAACAGGTTCGTGCATTTTTGGGGATCGCGGGGTATTATCGCCTCTTTATTCCCCATTTTGCCTCACAGCCTGCTCCCCTGACCAATTTAACCAAAGGGAAGGAGTCTGTCATGACCAAATGGACTCCCGAAGCAGAAGCAGCTTTTCAGGCTTTAAAACAGGCCTTATGTAGTCAGCCAGTTTTAAATTCGCCTGATTTTTCATGGGACTTTGTGGTTCAGACAGATGCGTCAAATGTGGGGTTAGGAGCTGTACTGTCCCAGATTATCAAGGGGGAGGAACACCCTGTTATGTACCTCAGCCGAAAGTTGAAGCCTATGAGGAGAACTATGCCACCATTGAGAAAAAGAGTGTTTGGCGGTGAAATGGGCTTTGGATTCTCTCCGGTACTACCTGGTGGGTAGACAGTCTGAACTGGTGACGGATCATCCCTCATTGAAGTGGATGGCACAGAACAAAGAGACCAATAGGAGAATAAATAGGTGGTTCCTGGCCCTCCAGGAATTTAGTTTTGTGGTAACGCATCACCCCGGTGTTAAAATGGGGAATGCAGATGGGTTGTCCCGAGTGCATGCGTGCCTGGCAACCTGTGTCCCAACAATAGGGTTGAAACAAGAGTTGGGATCCGACTTGAGGTCGCCTCAAGTCGTCCCAAGTCGCGCTGTAGAGAAAAACAATGTTAGTGAATGGGAGCGGTGTTATTACCACACTACTCATGTCGCTCCGACTTGAGAAAAGGTTCCTGTACGACTTCAATCCGACTTGTCGCCTCAGAAGTGTGATCACTAGCTACTTTCCAGATAAGATAACATACATTTCTTAGGCAAACCTCTCCCTTCCCCTCCCTCTCCCGGAGCTGATTGTTGTTTTATTGGCCACTGGAATGTCTGCCTTGGAGACGACTTCAAGTCGTGTTGTAAATCTCCCCAGATCGCCCTGTGGTTCATGCTCAAGTCGTGTCTGAGTCGCCTCTGAAAGTCGCGCTGGAAGTCGTGCCGCCCCAGTGTGAACCAACGCTTAGGATGTTGGAAAACTTCAGCTGTTCAGAATGAGGCAATTAAGGCCTCTATAAGTTATCCAAAGGATGACTACTGATTGCTGCATCCTGAGGCTTTTTGAGTTAAGGAGAGCAGTGAAAAAGACTTCTGAAGAGGTGAGGTGGTTGTTGATTTTTCTGTGTGATAAAAATCAAAAAGACTATTGTTTCTCTGCTGTATGGACAGCAGTGTCTGCCCAGCAGTAGGCTGTGCCAGACTCCATAGCGAAGGTAGACACCCCAAGTGGCCAGGGTTTATTTTAGGTTTTGTTTATGCCGTTTGGATGCTTGCACTTGTTTCCAGCAGTATGGAAGAATAAACCAAACTCTTTGTTTTCAACCGTCTTCGGCTGCCTCTCTGTATAGTTCAGTGTGTAGTGAACCCATCCAGGGGGTCACAACCCCCCCCCCCCCCGCTACTGAGGTAACCCCATACAATATATATATATATATATATATATATACACACATACATATATACATACACTAACACATCACCCCTCACATTTTTGTAAATACTTTAGTATTACTTTTCATGTGACACTTCGCTACAATGTAAATTAGCGAGTGTACAGCTTGTATAACAGTGTAAATTTGCTGTCCCCTCAAAATAACTCACGCAGCCATTAATTTCTAAACCACTGGCAACAAAAGTAAGTACACCCCTAGGGTGAAAATGTCCAAATTGGGAGCAGGTATGTTAAATTTGGTGTGATCGTGCTCACTCTCTCATACTGGTCACTGGAACTTCAACATGGCACCTCATGGCAAAGAGCTCTCTGAGGAGCTGGAAAAAAAAGGGGGGGGGGGGGAGTATTACTGCTCTACATAAAGATGGCCTAGACTATAAGAAGTTTGCCAAGACCCTGAAACTGAGCTGATGCACAGCGGCCAAGACCATACAGCAGTTTAACAGGGCAGGTTTCACTCAGAACAAGCCCCGACATGGTCGAACCAAAGAAGCTGAGTGCACATGCTCAGTGTCACATGCAGGGGTTGTCTTTGGGAAATAGACATATGAATGCTGCCAGCATTGCTGCAGAGGTTTAAGGGGCAGCCTGTCAGTGCTCAGACCGTACGCAGCACACTGCATCAAATTGGTCTGCATGGCCGTCATCCCGGAAGGAAACCTAATCTAAATATAATGCACAAGAAAGCCCAGTTTGCTGAAGACAAGCATAAGGACATGGACTACTGGAACCAGGTCCTCTGGTCTGATGAGGCCAAGATAAATCAATTATAAAAAAAGGTAACCAGGTGAGGAGTACAACGACAGTCAAGAACGGTGGTGGTGGGAGTTCCATGGTCTGCATGAGTGCTGCCGACACTGGGGAGCTACAGTTCATTGAGGGAACCATGAATGCCAACATGTACTGCAACATACTGTGCAGAGCATTGGAGACTGGGTCGCAGGGCAGTATTCCAGCATGAAAACATCCCCAAACACACATCCAAGATGACCACTGCCTTGCTAAAGAAATTAAGGGTAAAAGGTGATGGACTGGCCAAGCATGTCTCCAGACCTAAACCCTACTGAGCATCTGTGGGGCATCCTCAAAACGGAAGGTGGAGGAGCGCAAGGTCTCCAACATCCACCAGCTCTGTAATGTCCTCATGGAGGAGTGGAAGTAGGACCCCAGTGGCAGCCTGTGAAGCTCTGTTAAACTCCATGCCCAAGAGGGTTAAAGCAGTGCTGGAAAATAATGGTGGCCACACAAAACATTAACAGTTTGGGCCCAATTTGGACATTTTTCACTTATAATAAAATATTTACAAAAATTTGAGGGGTGTACACACTTAGTGCGAGTGAGTCAATGAGCGTGCGTGCGTGCGTTTATATATTCCATCAAGGAGAGGGCGCCCAGATTGAGTACAGAGCAACGTTTTTGCTAATCACCTGAAAGTAGCCTATAAGATTCAGGGTTTATCCAGTGTCCTGTATTATACGTTTAAGTTAGATATAAAGAAGACATTTTCAATTTGCATACGATATAATATTCATTACTAGATTTTGAATTTAGATGTACAGACCAAAAAGTGACAGCACAAGCCACAGTCCTCCTCGTAAAATGGTTACATTAAATTGTACAATTTAAATTTTTTTGGCAGCCCTCCGCTTCCATTGCTTCACTTCTCCTCACACAGGATCATATCCATGTATATTAAAGTATGTTTCGGGGTTTAGTTTGCACAGATCTGCACACATGGTTTCAGTCATATATAAATAAAAATAATAACTTTGCCCCAGAGCAACACAGCTGTACTTGACTAATAAAAAGATATGCTATACTATAAGATCAGAGAACAAACAATAAGAGACAGACCTCTTACAAGGAAACTGTAGTACAGCCATGCAGGATGTTTGGCAATACAAGCTTCTTCAGAACCACAAGTTACAGCAAGTTAATTTGAGGAACACACTGGGAATTCTAGTTCCACTTTGCAAGTGTGCGTTTGTGCCTTGCAGTATCAATACATTTAATAATTCAGTTTGCGCAGCAATTAAAAGAGAACAAAAAAAAAAAAAAAAAAACATACCGGTAGGTATAATTTACTTAACATGACTGAAGCTATAAATGTATTTTTATAGTCGGCCTGTTCTGAAGTCTCACACGGGGCAGAGCTCTCAAACAGCGAACATCCCTCTAGCTTCTTGCCAAAATGTAAATTAGAAGTGGTAATGCAAAGCTGTATTTTCAATCAAGTTTTTTTCAGCTAAAACGCTAGGCAAAAATAAAAATGACTTCACTTGAATTGCCTGAAAGAGCACTGATGAGGAATGCAGAAGCTTATCAATGATCCTTTAAGATGCATTAACTGTTATGAGAGGAATGGTGATCCCTGTGAATGATTTAATATGAAGGAGAAAGTGTATTGGGTTTCAAAGTATAACTGCAGGTTAGCACTGTTTGTCAAATTACAAAAATGGAACTGTATCTTGTTTATTACAAAGGAAATAAATGTTTCCTATTCAGCCAGCTACATGTACTGCCATTTTCCTATTCCCAAAGCATACACCGGCTACAGAAATGTGACACTAGTATTAACTAGTCACGCAGCAGATAATAATAGACAGAGATAGTCTGAGACATTGCTAAGCTGTATTTGGCCATTTTAACAATGCCAGAAAAAAAAAAAAAAAAAAAGAAGGATGGAAAAAAACAAACACACACCCCTTTATCATTGTGAAGTATTCCCTACCACAAACGTCTTGCTTTCCCCAGGGGATGATGAATAAGGGGATATACTTACCTTAACCCACGCTCCTGCAGGCTTCCTCCTCTTCACAAGACCATGTCCCAAAGCAAGCCTCTTTTCTTCACTGCTCGATCAGTCCCATCTTTTCAATGTCATCCCATACAGGGCAGGGCCAGCATTGTATAGCAGAATGTAGAGAGTAGGGCCACATTCCAGAGCATGGCTGCCAGGGGAGCGAGGAATAGGAGTGGACTTCTCACCTTATTCATCATACCCCAAGAAAAGCAAGCAGTTAATCCTTGCACTTGGGAGAAGAAACACTAGTTCAGCATTAAGGCTCCGTTCACATACAAATGTTGAAACTTGTGATGACCAAAGTTCATAAATCAATAAAGTACAAATAAAAAGTCCATATAGAGGTAGATTGGTCCCAGGCAGGAACCTCCTACGATCCAGTGACGTCACTGCGTAGCCTCCCAAACGCGTTTCGTCACTATAGGACGTTATCAACGGTAACCACGCTGAGGAGGAGGGCTCCTACATGCCGGCCGGCAATACCTTGTTTTATGCTGTTTTTATTATTAGTTTGTAAGTACAACTTTAAATATTTTATTAAATCCACTGTTTATGGAGTTACGCTATGTACGCCTCTTTCTTCCATCTATATTGAACTATTTGGAGCCTATAGTTACCACGTCCCTGAACCAACTGGCCATAGTTGGAACATCTAAGGAACCATAAGGAAACCAAAGGCCGTGGCTGGGCTATAGTCAACTGTCCATACTGCTTGCCCTCTGGTAAGCTGCTTACTTATCTGGTGGCGGGTGCACCTTTGTATTTACCTCACTTGGTGGTGTGGATCGTAGGAGGTTCCTGCCTGGGACCAATCTACCTCTAGAAGGACTTTTTATTTGTACTTTATTGATTTATGAACTTTGGTCATCACAAGTTTCAACATTTGTCCAATTTAAGTTTTAATTTTGGCGCGGCTTTTTTCTTATTATTTTTCACATCGTGTATCGCACGCCAGCTGCTGCCTGTAGTTTTTTTAAGGGTGGGGGGGCCAATAGCGCGTTTTTTTGTTTCTTTCCGTTCACATACAGTTCCTTGAAAAAAATATTCATAACCCTTGATATTTTCCACATTTTGTCATGTTACAACCAAAAATATAAATGTATTTTATTGGGACCAACACAAAGTGGCACAAAATTGTGAAGTGGAAAGAAAATGATAAATGGTTTTCAAAGTGTTTTACAAATAAAATGTGTGAAAAGTGTGGCGTGCATTTGTATTCAGCCCCCCTGAGTGAATACTTTGCAACACCGCCTTTCACTGCAATTACAGCTTTGCACACCTTGAGTAAAAATGTTGCCCATTCTTCTTTGCAAAAAAAGCTCAAGCTCTGTCAGATTGGATGGAGAGTGTCTGAACAGCAATATTCAAGTCTTGCCACAGATTATCAATTGGATTTAGGTCTGGACTTTGACTGAGCCATTCTAACACATTAAAATGCTTCGATCTAACCCATTCCATTCCATTTCATTGTAACTCTGGCAGAATGTTTAGGGTCATTGTCATGCTGGAAGGTGAACCTCTGTCCCAGTCTCAAGTCTTTTGCAGACGCCAACAGGTTTGCTTCTAAGATTGCCTTGTATTTGACTCCATTCATCTTACCATCAACTCTGACCAGCTTCCCTGTCCCTGCTGAAGAAAAGCATCCCCACAACATGTTGCCGCCACCACCACTATGTTTCACTGTGGGGATGGTGTGTTCAGGGTTATGCGCAGCATTAGTTTTCTGCCAAACATAGAGTTTTGCTTTTAGGACAAAAAGTTAAAATTTGGTCTCATCTGATCAGAGAACCTGGCTTCTCGAAAACTGCAAATGGCACTCCTTATGGCTTACTTTCAACAATGGCTTTCTTCTTGCCACTCTTCCGTAAAGGCCAGATTTGTGGAGTGTATGACTAATGGCACGTATACACAATAGTTTTTTGCATATTCAAATCAATGATCAACCCTTCTCTGCCCTCATGGCAAGCGTAAAAGATTAGCTATATCCTCCTCTCTGTCCCTACACCCTAGGGTAAAATGTCAAATCCTACTTTGTTTGAAACCACCTGTTTGAAGTTTAACCCCTCACTGTTTCAACATGGCCTCTTGGTCACTTATGCTGTGCTCACTGCTCCCAAAATCGAGAATGACCCTTGCTTAACTGCTTGCCAACCTGCCGCCGTCATTTTACTGCGGCAGGTCGGCTCTCCTGGGCGAGAGCCCGCAGCTGTACGTCGGCGGGTTTTTGCGGCCACTAGGGGGCGCGCGTGCGCCGCCAGCGGGCCTCACGCCAATGCTCGCACCAGAGTCCCGCACACGTGCCAGGCGGGCACGATCGCCGCCGGGCACCCGTGATTGCTCGGTACAGAGCGAGGACCGGGAGCTTTGTGTGTAAACACAAAGCTCCCGGTCCTGTCAGGGAGAGAAATGCTGATCTTCTGTTCATACAATGTATGAACAGAAGATCAGTGATTTCCCCTAGTGAGGCCACCCCCCCATAGTTAGAACACACCCAGGAACATACTTAACCTCTTCACTGCCAATGGCATTTTTATGGTAATCCAATGCATTTTTATAGCACTGATCGCTATAAAAATGCCAATGGTCCCAAAAATGTGTTAAAAGTGTCCGCCATAATGTCGCAGTACTGAAAAAAAATACGCTGATCGCCGCCATTACTAGTAAAAAAAAAAAAAAAAAAAAATGCCATAAACCTACCCCCTATTTTGTAAACGCTATAACTTTTGCACAAACCAAACAAACAATAATTGCGATTTTTTTTAACGAAAAATAGGTAGAAGAATACGTATCGGCCTAAACTTAGCAAAAAATAATTTTTTTTATATATTTTTTGGGGATATTTATTATAGCAAAATGTAAAAAATATTGCATTTTTTTCAAAATAGTCGCTCTATTTTTGTTTATAGCGCAAAAAATAAAAACCGCAGAGATGATCAAATAGCACCAAAAGAAAGCTCTATTTGTGGGGAGAAAAAAAGACGCCAATTTTGTTTGGGAGCCACGTCGCACAACCGCGCAATTGTCAGTTAAAGCAACGCAGTGCCGAATCACAAAAAGTGCTCTGGTCATTGGGCAGCAATAGGGTCCGGGGTTAAGTGGTTAAGGACTGGAAAACAGACTCAGCTCAACAATTCTCTGCCTAGTGACATGTTTTTTCTCCACTTAATGCGCAAGTCCATCCCCTTCAAAAAGGGCAGGAATTTTGGTAAAAAGCTATTGACCCAATGGTACCAAGATCCCATCTTGTGGAATTCTGGGGCAGATAGTGGCATGCGATACCACATTTTCTGGTCTAGTGTGCTGATCCGCCCCTTTTGGAAAATGTTTGTGCTCATATCCGAGACCTGACAGATACCTCTCTCAGGCCTCACTCTGCAACTTGTCTTCATCTCAGTTCTTTCTACAAATCTAGACGTTTTCTGGCTATTCATCTGATCAACGTGGCCATGGCTTGCACTCCTAACAGCCGGAAGATCTCTTAAAAGAAGCCTGTTTTCAAAAGACCTGGTTTTATTGGACTCCATTTACACTCTTCGATAGATACACAGATCTACTGGCTTCCAGGCTGAAGTATATAGGGAATATATAGTTTCCCCTTTTCTACTCTTAATACAATATAAAAGTGTCTGGCATGCCATGGTTTCCTCATCAGCAGCATAACTCTTTGCTCTGGAGGATTGATTGCCTGACATTTTTCAATCCCCGATACCTTAGCAAGTATCTCTTCCCTGGGTTTACTTATGCAACGGATGCAAAGACCTGAACTGTTGTCAAGTTGGTTGGCTCTCTTTGCTTGCTATATTGTATGCAAGTCTTTAATAACAATAATAATAATAATAATAAATATAACCAGACAATACAAAATCACCAATAAAATTTGATTTGCAATAGTCATAATAACCAAACTCATTTCTGAAATATTAAAACAAATTGCAACGATAGCCTGGCAATTTAAATAATCACTGCAGACAAAAAGACTCTGCCCAACACTTTTGTCCACTACTAAACTCATAGTACTTACACAAATACAATGTCCCCCCTTTTTGAATATGCAGGGATAGCACTTGCAATGGTAGCAAATCCATATGAATAAAGAATAGCTTCTTCTGTTCTCATAAATTTGGCAAGTCTCTCTTCTAACTCCAAGTGGACATCTACAGTTAAAAAAATAAAAAATAAATACATAATTTAAACAAAAAACATAGTTGGGTTAATATGAACAAACTAAATTAAAGTAGAACAATGATCACACGTTGAAATAAATGTGCTGCAGCACGTAAAACAGAATTAAACCTTCCTATCCTTTATGGCCAAGAAAGCTGCTATGGTACTGCACATATGATCAGTTATGGCTTGACAGTTCAGTTCAGAGTACAAGCAACTGAAGTATCATTCACAGTATGCCTTGAATGTACTTGAACCGCTTTGGGAACAGATACAGTTGTGGGTTTAGTTGCGCCGACGGTCACTTGTTCAAAATAAAAACATTTGGGATACAGGGTAAAAATAAACAAATAATAAAACTGTTTTAAATTAGCATACAAATATTTATTTGAAATTAAATCTTTGTTGTGAACATGGTGGGCGGATTTCTGCCTGTCACAGGCTGTGTTATGTCTCCCCCCCCCAGCCTGTGTTTTAGAATAAGAGGTGTAGATTTGCCAACACAGCTGCAAAATCCCTAGCTGAATTGGGGACATAAACAGAAGGTGGACATGGAAAGCAGCAGAATCAACCAGTTTTCTTGCAGAATACAGAAAACAAAGTCTCATAGTGACATAGGGCAGGGGTCCAAATTTCAAGTCTTGAGCTTATAGCCAAGCCTCAAGTGTTACTCGCCACCAGTTGCCCAACCAAACCAACACCCCGCCCTCGTAAAATTATCTCATGAAATGATTTTTATGAAATGTTTTATGCAGAATTAAGTTAGAAAAATAATTATTAACAACTTTATCAGTGCCCATCAATGCAGCCTCACCTGTGTCCAACAACGCAGCCTACCTGTGCAGGGAAAGAGGCGAGGAAAAGGATTCATCAGAGCACTAATATCGCTGTAACAGCTTTCATTTAAATTACGGTGTGTTCCCTGCATTTGCCGTTATGTAGAGCCTGTCTCCTGTCCTGGGGACTTTGACATACGTCACGCATCCCAGGATTGGATGGGTGTCCGTCTATCAAAGTACACGGGCCAGAAGGCAGGGTTGTATCCGACAGCGCGTGCGGGAAACCCACAGCAATTGAAATGAAAGCTGCTACAGCGATGTTCCCCTGCCGATGCTCCCCGCTCCTAGGCAACCCACGCTCACCAGCCCTAATTTTCGATTTGCATGATGCGCGTGGAAAATTTGAGGGCCGACATAGTGAGCGAGTATGAACAGCATGTAATAGACTATTCATTGATCATTTATGATGTAGGTTTAGTGACATTTTAAAGTTGGTTGTGCTCTAAAAGTACCAAATCGAAATTCCAACCATCATACAAAATATTCTTATCAACAAGTGAGAAAAGTGGATTTTAAGGCAAACCAGCATCGAGATATTGGGTGCACAGTTGTACAAGGTATTACAAAGATTAAAAACCCTTCTCAGTGTGCAAGCATGAATAGCTTCAAGAAGTGAAACTAAATTCAAGTGCATATTTCTTTTTTATTTTTATTATTAGAACTAAAAATTGGGGGATAGCCCATATGAGTTCTAATAGGGAGGAGAGAAATAAAGTGAGCTGCGGTAATAACCTATTTTTAGTAAGCTTTATTGATTATTCATTTTCTCTGTTGGATTTTTTTGGATTAACAGACAGCAGAGGATCACTAACCATAGTTGCCTTCTAAAAGTACATACACCTGGGTTCTCTCAAAACATCACATGCACTCAGATAATTAGTACATATTCTGTAATAATGTCATAGACTATCAGGTAGTGGCGAGTAGCAGGAAACCTTAGTGGTGTCAGCTGTCATACGGCTATACAACTTCACTTAAGACATCTGCTCTCATGGGGCACCTGTATGAATATAATAAGTGACCAAGTAAAATTATTACATAATCAAGTAAAGTTGGTTAGGCATGACAGTCCTCCCAAGAGGTCCCCATATGAAGCGACAACAATCCAATGAAAGTTCCCACTATGAGGCACAGCTAGCCTCATGTGAAGTCCTTGGAGTGTGAGGCGTTTAGTAGGTATGGAGATGCAGTAAATCACCTCTGGCTGGTTATAGGGGGGGGGGGGGTGTCTCGTCATGGACTGCAGAGTAGGAGGTGGAAAGTATGCTCCAGCTGCCTCTAAGTGGGATACCAGCACTTTACTGGTTTGGCATCAGTGGTTCCTGACATCAGTATGATAGGGATGCTATAGCCTCCGGGTCACGCACCCATAGGTCACAAGGCAGCTGTCTGAGGGAGGTTCCCAAATGTTCAGACATGCAGGGCCATCTAGACTGCAGCATAGACTCAGACAGTGGAAGGGGAGGGAGGATGGGTGTCTGGTGCCAGAGAGATCTGGATTGTGTACAACGACACGTTTCATCCACTGGATGGCATGGACTTCCTCTATTGAATTATCAATAAAGCTTACTATAAAGTGTGTGTGTGTGTTTATATATTATATACATTTATTATTGCAGCTCACTTTATTCTCCTCCGCCTCCCTCTTGAACTCCTATGGGCTATCCTTCAATTTTTGATTTATAGGATTCATAAAAGTGCCAAACAGTTTGCGCAGCACCTTACAACATGAGGGCAGACAGTACAGTTAGAATACAATACAATACAATACAGGAGAAATTAGAGGGGCCTGCTCGTTCGTTAGAGCTTACAATATAGGAGGGAGGGTCAAGTCATAGGCTTCTCTGAAGAGTGTTTTCAGGGATAGTGTAAAAGCAAGCAGAGTGGGAGGTAAAAATCGGACAGATTGGGGTAGGAAGTTTCATAGGATGAGAGAAGATCTGGAAAAGTCCTGGTAGGAGGTGACAAAGAAGCTAGAGAGCAGGTGGTCTTGAGAGGAAAAAAGAGCGATTAGGTTGGTATTTTGAGACTAGGCTAGCAATGTAGCTGGAAGCGAAGTTGTGGATGGCTTTGTAAGTTGTTTTTGATTTGATGGATGAAGCCAATGGAGGGATTGGCAGAGAGGAGTTGCAGATACAAAGCGGTTGGTAAGGTTTATGACCCCAACAGCAGCATCCATGATGGACTGAAGGGGGATAGCCTACGTGGAGGTAAGCCAATGAGAAGGGAGTTGCAGTAGTCGAGATGAGAGATGACCAGGGAGTGAACTAGGAGCTTTGCAGTGTCATTGGATAGAATGGGGCGTATTTTGGGAAATGTTGGAGAGGTTGAGGCAGCAAGATTTGGACAGGGATTAGACGTGGGGGCTAAAGGATAAATCAGAGTCCAGGATTATATTTTTAGCTCTGTTATGAATATTGCAATATATAGGATTTGTGCAATTGTGTTTAAAGTATATCTAATGTCAAGTTTTTTTTGGGGAGAGTACCTAAATACTTTAATGGTGGTCAGTGACTCGCTGAAAGTGGTTCTAAAAAGACAAAAAGTTTTGGTTTTACCTTAATGCATCCAAAAAGGTAAACTTTCTTCAAAACTGATAACATTAACCCAAACTTCATGCCTGCTTTTGCGATTTACCATTCCATATTTTTTCCAGGAATGCCACATGACACGTAAGCTCCTTCTCTCCCAGGAGGTGTGTAGTCCTTGATTATGCAATTACTACTATATCAACTCTGCTCCTCAGGATTACTTACAGAGCAGCAAAAGGTGACGGGGGGGGTTACATTGTGCTCCATATTCCGTCATTTCACCCACTATGGGTATCACTTAACCCCCGATGACTAGAGACATTGAGTGGCAAAAAAAGGAATTACTGTGGGAGATGGCACTGAGGAGAAAAGGATTTTGGCTGACCCGCCTTCTAAAACTTGTAAGCATCTGCAGGGGGCAATCTTATTATTTTTTGGAGCTGGGCTATAAACCATGAACATCTTTAAAAAAAAAACATATCCCCTGTAGGCTACTTGCGTCTCGGGCATACAAAAAGTTGAAAGCGTCAGAAGTGAAACCAGAATTCCACCGGCCTTGAAATACATGACGGTCAGGCTTCAGAAAACAGACTCGCCCCACAAAACTTTTTTGAGGAGCTCTATAAAGTTTGATCACACCCACTTTCACACAATCATGATTGATTATCATTACTACATTTTCTCTAGTATGCAATAAAACCTAAATTAGTCATTAAACACTACATTTGTGTTGAGCAACAAAAGTATAAAAAAACTGTTGTTTTTTTGTTTTAATACAACTCATAAATTCAAATTTCCTTTCACAAAAAACGTGAATTGTTACGGTTTGTGTATTGTAAATCTGTATTTGATAATGTACAAGTAGATTATATATATATATATTTGTAACCATACTTTAAACAGCAGTCCATCTTCGTTTACAAATTTTAAGGCTAACCATATGTACTCATAGCTATAACAATGCAAAGCATCATTTTCTTCTTTAAACACAGTTTGAAAAAGGAAACAGCTCGCACAGAATCACTTCCCTTTGCACAAAAGGGAATGCTTATTTAAAAGTGATAAGGATGCAAATGATCTGAACACAGATGACAGTAAAGCCTTTAAAGCATGAACAGCATGAACAAAAGCAGTGTGCTTGTGCTGTGTAGTTTGTCCCTTTCTATCATCTAAATACCTGGCTGATCCTGCCTTGTGCTTGCGCGGCTGTGAGCCCCGATACCGTGGTCAGTTTACGTGCCTCAGTCATCTGCTGTCTCGCCTCCGTCCCTGCCTGTCAGCTAGTGTCAGTGCCTGCCCCTTCCCTCCTGCTGCTATAATAACAGTGTTTTGTTAACATCATCCCCTTTGTGCCTTTAAGTTATGTGCCCCAGTGTATGTGCATTATAAAAAATACAGTGCCTTGCAATAGTATTCACCCCCTTGGCATTTTTATCTTCAGAACCTGAAATTAACATGGTTTGAGGGGTTGCATTATTTAATAAACAGAACATGCCTACAACTTTGAAAATGTTTTTTTTTTTTTTTATTGTGAAGCAAACAACAAATAGGACAAAACAGAAAAAGTCAATGTGCATAACTATTCACCCCCCTAAAGTCAATACTTTGTAGAGCCACCTTTTGTGGCTATCATAGCTCCAAGTTGCTTTGGATAAGTCTCTATGAGCTTGCCAGACCTTACCACTGGGATTTGTGCCCATTCCTCCTTGCAAAACTGCTCCAGCTCCTTCAAGTTGGATGATTTGCACTTGTGAACAGCAATCTTTAAGTCTGACCACAGATTTTCTATTGGATTGAGGTCTGGGCTTTGACTAGGCCATTCCAACACATTTACATGTTTCCCCTTAAACCACACAAGTGTTGCTTTAGCAGTGTGTTTGGGGACATTGTTCTGCTGGAAAATGAACCTCCGTTTTAGCCTCAAATCACAGACAGAGTGGCACAGGTTTTGCTCACGAATATCCCTGTATTTAGCACCATCCATGTTTCCCTTAACTCTGACCAGTTTCCCAGTCCCAACTGCTGAAAAACATCCCCAATGCATGATGCTGCCACCACCATGTTTCACTGTGGGGATGCGTTATTTGGGTGATGTAATGTGTTGGGTTTGCACCAGACATAGCTTTTTTCCTTGATGGCCAATAAGTTCAATTTTAGTCTCATCAGACCAGAGCACCTTCCTCCATACATTTTGGGAGTCTCCCACATGCCTTTTCGCAAACTCAAAACGTGCCATTTTGTTTTTTGCTGAAAATGATGGCTTTCTTCTGGCCACTCTGCCTTAAAACCCAACTCTATGGAGCACACAGCTTATTGTCTTCCCATGTACAGATACTACAGTCTCTGCAGCTCCTCCAGGGTTACCTTAGTAGGTCTCTGTGCTGCCTCTCTGTTCTTTCAATTTGATTATGATAGATTTGATGTTGCCCCTAGGGATCATCAAAGATTTGCATTTTTTTTTAATATAACCTAACCCTGACTTGTACTTCTCAACAACATTGTTCCTTACTTGTTTGGAGCGTTCCTTGGTCTTCGTGGCAGAGTTTGGTTAGTTGTGGCTCTCGCTTAGGTGTTGCAGTCTCTGGGACCCTTCAAAAAGGTGCGTCTATGTATTGACAGATCGTGTGACATTTAGATTGCACACAGGTGGACATCATTTCATTATGAAGGTACTGTATTTATTGGCGTATAACACTTACTTTTTTACCCTAAAAATAGAGGGTAAACTGTGCCTGTGTGATATACGCAGGTGGCTGTGGGAAGTTTTTTTTCCTGGAAATTCCCTCTTAAAGTTAGGGTGCGTGTTATACGCCGATAAATACAGTAATTGGTTGCACCAGAGCTTTTTATGGGCTTCATAACAAAAAGGAGATGAATACTAGGGTTGTCCCGATACTGAGCATTTGTGCAAATTCTCCCAATGCCTGATCCGATACCCGTAAGTCGGCGGATGTAGCGAGGACGGCGCCGGGTGCGTACATTTAGGGGGACACCAGGCAGTGTGTGTAACTGCCGGCCCCATCCCCCTACTGTTCCTGTGCCCTGTGAATGGTCATGTACGGCGGCAGGCGGGGCTATCTGTGATCACGGTGGGGCGAAGCTAGCCTATCCACGATCACAGCAGGGCTGGTCCCGCCTCCTTCTAGCCTCTGATATGCTGTCTTCCCATCCTCCAGGCACCCTCTCTTTACCTCCTAAAGGCTGATGGAACACAGAAGCTGCAGGTGAGACTGTCAGCCACAGAGAGAGGTTAGAGTAGTTTAGTCAGTATATAGTGTGGTGGACAGAATAGTGGTCAGTAGTGCCATCCATCTGTCGGTGCCATCCATCCGTCAGAGCCCCCCTGTCGGTGCCATCCATCCGTCAGAGCCCCCCTGTCGGTGCCATCCATCCGTCAGAGCCCCCCTGTCGGTGCCATCCATCCGTCAGAGCCCCCCTGTCGGTGCCATCCATCCGTCAGAGCCCCCCTGTCGGTGCCCCCCTGTCATGCCCATTATTAAAATTGTCGCATGACATAAAAAAAAAAAAAAATAAAAAAAAAGGCATCGGTATTCGGTATCGGCGAGTACTTGAAAAAAAATTATCGGTACTTGTACTCTGTCTTAAAAAAGTGGTATGGGGACAACCCTAGTAAATACATACGCACATGCCAATTATTTATTTTTTCTGAAAAATAGTTTTATGTATTATATTTATTCAATTTTACTACACCAACTTAGACTATTGTGTTCTGAGCCTTCACATATAATTCAGATTAAAAATACATTGAACTAAAGGCTGTAATGTAACAAAATAGGTAAAAAGCCAAAGGGGGGTGAATACTTTCACAAGGCACTGTATGTAGCCATATACCTCATTTCATAGTGCCGCTCTCCTCTCGTCCTCCCAGCTGACATCAGGGGATTCTCAGCCCCTCCCGCTGTAGTTCTGAGATCGGTGAAGACAACGGCGGACGGTAACAAGAGCACCAGGCGGCACTCTGAAATAAGGTATACAGCTACATATTTTTATAAAGCACATACACTGGGGCACATAACTTAAAGTGGAAGTAAATCCTTCTATCATTTTCAGCCAAGGAAGCTGCCATCTTGGCCTCTGTTTAATCTTCAACTGCCGTGGTGCTGCACATGTGATCAGTTATGACACCAGCCATTGGATGGTTTGACAGTTTGGTTGAGAGCACAACCAATGTGACAGTTGGCAATCCCGGCATGCCGGAAATTTAACTGCTTTTTGAAACTGTTAAATCGATGGGTTTACTTCCGCTTTAATGGAACAAAATAATTCCATTAGGTAAACAAAGTGGCTTTACAACCCCTTTGAATGTTTTTTAAAATATTACAGTAGTTTCTTGTGGATTCGAATGCAATCAAAACATTTACAAATTTATTAGACTAAATGGAAAACCTAGTCAAAGCGCCATTCACACCTTTACTTTCCCTACCAAGAAATGTATAGAAAAATAGGGCAATTCTGGGCTTGTTCGCATTAGATAGGCTTTCAGGTACAGCGGAACAGAATGCATGTAAAAAGGGTGAAGAATAATCTTCTGCAGCTTCCTTAAAGGATCACTAAAGGAATTTTTTTTTTTTTTTTAGCTAAATAGCTTACCTTACTGCAGTCCTGGTTTCATGTCCTCGTTGTTTGTTTTTGCTTTGAAGTAGCTGCAATTAGACATGTGCAGGCAGGCTGGAATATTTTGTTTTGTTTTTTCGTTTTCGTTTGGAAAATAAAATTTAGTTACTCCCGAAAATCGTTTTGATTTATTTTGTTTTTCGTTGGGGAATAGCTTTCGTCCGAAAATCCAATAATACTTGGTTTCTGTTGAATGGTCAAAAGAATATTCGACGGAACGTCGAATCGTACATTTCCGTTCGAATATTCCGCCTACAAGAATTCTAATGTTGTATGACTAGTAATAATGTCAAATCTATTTTCTCATAAATCGAAATGTAATCTCTGTAATGTCGAATCCATTATTTCTATAATGTCGAATCTTTTCCCTATAATGTCAAATCTTTTCCCTATAATGTCAAATCTTTTCCCTATAATGTCAAATCTTTTCCCTATAATGTCAAATCTTTTCCCTATAATGTCAAATCTTTTCCCTATAATGTCAAATCTTTTCCCTATAATGTCAAATCTTTTCCCTATAATGTCAAATCTTTTCCCTATAATGTCAAATCTTTTCCCTATAATGTCAAATCTTTTCTCTATAATGTCAAATCTTTTCCCTATAATGTCAAATCTTTTCTCTATAATGTCAAATCTTTTCTCTATAATGTCAAATCTTTTCTCTATAATGTCAAATCTTTTCTCTATAATGTCAAATCTTTTCCCTATAATGTCAAATCTTTTCCCTATAATGTCAAATCTTTTCCCTATAATGTCAAATCTTTTCCCTATAATGTCAAATCTTTTCCCTATAATGTCAAATCTTTTCCCTATAATGTCAAATCTTTTCTCTATAATGTCAAATCTTTTCCCTATAATGTCAAATCTTTTCCCTATAATGTCGAATCTTTTCCCTATAATGTCGAATCTATCTATATCGAATTTTTAACGCAACAAAAACGAAAATAAAGCATTTTTTATGTTGGATCTTTTGGTTTTAGCTTCTTGCGCTTTCGTTATCATTTGTTAAAAAGATAACGAAAAAAACAGATTTTCGGACGAAAATGCATTCTAACGAAAACGAATGCACATGTCTAGCTGCAAAACTTCTCTGATCTCCACACTTCCTGCTTGTCTGGCTCCTTATGAAAAAACTCATGCTAGCTTTTCACTGTGGTCCATGATCAAAGAAGTGTGATTACTATGTGTCTAAAACTCCTCAGAACCAATCAGATTCATTTTAAAAACAAACATTGCCCTGTATTTGTTTGTTTTTGTTCTGTGTGTATCTTTACTTCACAGAAACATGAAACCAGTTTAAAAGTGAAACTAAAACTGTAGGCACATTATATGATTGATTTGTATCTATTTTTAATCATTTTTTAAAAGGAATCAGTTAACTTTTGTGTCTCTATACCCTGTAAACAGTCATTTCAGCAAAAAAATGTTTTTCCTTTAGCGACCCTGTAAATACTGCCTCAATATGCTTTTCATTCTCTTCCTCTAAGACCAGAATATCGGGATCCCACTCAAACAGTAGTAGAAGAGAAAAGGCATGGCGTTTTTGAGCCCTGGGCAAAGATGGCTGTATTGATGCCATCATTTATCAAAGGAAATGTGAATTCTGAGTTAAGCGTTGTCTGAGTCATCAGTAGAGTGAATGTTCACCTGCAATTTTGCATTGGCTCTCGTTCACCCGATATCCACCATAGCTACAAAAGAAGGTATTCTCCTGTAGGGTACTCACAAAATAGGGTGCAGAGTACAAGTATGGGGCAATGGCATCCAGAAGGATTATGCAGTAACCCCGGTGTAGACTGTCCTATAATGAATACTCATAACGAAAGGGTGGGAGAAAACACCCAAGTTCCTTATAAAGGCTCTAGGCAGAAGTAGCAGTTAGGGCTGCAACTAACAATTATTTTCATAATCGTTTAGTTGGCCGATTATTGTTTCGATTAATCGGATAACAGCCTTTAAAAAAAAAAAAATGCATTTTTTTGGGCCAATTTGTTGTTGGGCAATTTACAAAACATAAATTGCTGCAAAAACACATTACATGCTTTTCTGCAGCTTCTCCATTGAAGTATATTGAACCAAAAAAAAAAAAAATAGCGCCGTTTTGCATTAAAAAGTCCTTGCCCTTTCCAAATACGCAACAACTGAAAAAAAAAAAATGATAGATGTGAACGTGTCCCATAGGAAAACATGTAAATGAACTGTAGTGTGTTTCTGCAAAAAGCACCAAAAAAACAGAGGTGTGACCCAGGCCTGAGATGTTTAGTAACTTAATGGGGTTAAAAAAAACAAAAATAAGTACAAAAAGAGCAAATAATCGCTACTGTAAGGGGTTCATATTTTTTTTTACTGTGGGACAGTGAAAGTAATATTTACAGTAGCGATTTGCTTTTTTGTACTATAAAGGCCTAATTTTAGTTTTTTAAACCCCATTATGTTACTGCCCGATAAATCGATTATGAAAATTGTAATCGATTAGTTGTTTCAGCCCTAGAAGCAGTTAAGTGTGCAACCTGTAGTATGATGCAACACCTGGTCATCCACTTGAGAGTGGCTGAGTTTAAGCACCAAGTTTGAAAAGTTTACACTGCAAGGTGAATACAGTAACAGTAAAGCCGCGTACACACGAGCAGACAGATTTGTTCAAATCGGTCGGGCTGACCGATTTGAACAAATCTGTCTGCTGGGGACATATTGGTTTGATCGTGTACACACGATCAAACCAAAATCCCCGCCGCCAGACGGCGCGGTGACGTTGACGCCGCCACGTCACCCGCACCAGGAAGTAAAACACTTCCGTGCATGCGTCAAAACCATTCGGCGCGCGTGCGAGAAGACATGTCTGCTGGTTAGCGTACTAACCAGCAGACATGTCGGGCGGACGGGTTCCCAGCCGACAGATTTCAAAGCATGCTTTGAAATCTGTTGGGTGGCCAAATCCGTCGGCTCGCCCGTACACACGGTCGAGTCTGTCTGCTGGGACGGTCGGGCCGACCGTTTCCAGCAGATAGATTTGATCGTGTGTACGCGGCCTTAGAGACACAGATGACCCTGTCTTAACTGTCCAGCATGAAGCTAGCCTGAAGTCGAGGCTTTGCCTGTTACGCTGGGCATGCCTCCAAAAAAGGTCTTCAGAGACTAGATTCAATAACAACAGACCAAATCCCTGGACCCTTAACAAGCGGGTGCCTGAAGCAACATTACAGGCCATCCCCACAGAAGGAAGTCTGGCTGCCAAGGTTGCGTTCATCTGGACACACTATGTTGGCATTAGAAGTGAGGGGTTGACTGAATGAATTTCAAAGTTTTAATAAAGAAAATAATAAACAAGTTATATTAAGGGTAAATTTTCTCAGTGAAGGAGAGAAGGCCATCACCTTCAGACACTAGCACAAGACTGAGTACTCACAAAATAGGGTAGGATTATAAAGGGAGGTGACCAAAAGGGGTTGGGGATTCCTCTAAAGCTTTGGCAGTGTCCAATCACCTGAAGGTACACGCCTATAGCCCACTGTATGAATGATCTACCTGTGTGCTGTATTGTATGTTTAAGATGAGGGCATTTAGCCATTTTATTCTTTTTACTAAACCAATCAGTTATAGGGAGGGAGTATTTTTCATTTTGGAAAGGGGCATTAAAGTTAGCCAGTAAATGGCATCAAAGCCTAAACTTTCCACATATTTTAAGGACTAACGAGGTACAATGCGCTACTCTTGCTACATATTACGTTACCAAATTACTTGAAAAGCCTTGTGTGCCACCGATATAGAAGAAATGCATCAATAGCTAAAAGACTGGAAAAAAACAAGCTTGCCCGCATTGGACTACAGACATATGTATCAGTTCCAACTGATAGCAGGATAAGGGTTATGGAACTCTAGTTTAATATGCAGTTTGGATGGAGAAAGAGACAGATGTGTTGTAGCAGCTTAACTCTTGAGTTAACAGCATTCAGTCCTTTAAGTTTTTGTACAGGTATTACAAGACTACAGATTTACAGACAGTGGACAAATACAAACACCATATCAACAGCAACGCCACAATATTTTCAACCACATGCCTACCCTTATGGTCTTGTCATTTCTTGCATAACCAGTGTGACCATATGCATTAAAAAATAAAATGCTTATTGAAAAGGAGGTATGCATGACTACATGTGGCATCTGAAAATTTGTTTTGCCCCTATAACTTATGTACACCCCCCCCCCCCCCAAACCTAGAATATGCACCGTAACTAAAAAGTCTGCAACTGCTTTAATACATCACTCAGTAGAATATCAGAACAGCCTAAAAAGAAAGTGCTGCAAGACACGGTAGTCTACATACATGGACAGGGCCTGAGGGAAAAGAAAAAAAAAAAGAGGACCTGGTCTCTAAACAGCACAGCAGAACTAGGTCTACAACAGCCCAACCTGCATATTAACACCACAGATAAATGAGCACATTTGGGATTTAGCGCAATCAAGGCACATTTACATTATGCTTGTGTTACCAACACAAAAATGGGAATAGGTCTCTAATATTTTGCTAAACACTCCTAAATATAGTATGTTGATCTAAACTACCCATGCATTCGACAACCTAGCCAACTTCCAGATTGCGTGGGTGACAACATAGTAACTTTACAATAAATCAATCTCAGAGATAACATCCAGGGCCCTCCATATGTCGACCCAGTCATTTATTAGCACATTCTTACCCATTGCCAAAACATCAATTATCTAATTTAACCATACAATAAAAACTAAAATATCGTGAAATTATTAGATGAAGTAAAAAAATAGCATAAAATATCACTGGCCACATAAGAAACAGCTCCTTGCTTTGGAACTGAATACTTAGTCCTACGTGTACAAACATTCTTTTGCCTAACACTCTACAAGGTCAAGTAGTATTTGACTGGATAGGCAGAACAATGTGGTGTAATGTTTCTACCTAGACCAAAAGAACAAAAGTGACTTTTGTAAAACAATGTGAAAAGAAGCAACAAAAAGATCTACAACACGTGGCCGATAGTTGCAAAAATTGTTCAAGACTGCCCTCTAATGCATAGATTTAGCATTACACATTCGAAAAGCAACAGAATTCCTGGAACTTGAGTAGCCATTAGCAGTATCTTCTCAAAATGAAAATTGATTGGCTTTTATGATTATGATTTACCATTTTATTATACAACGCTTGAATGTCCAAGACGACATTAAAATGTATGTACGTGATATAAATGCCTAGGGAGAAACTTAAATTCCAATAATTCTAACATGATAGCTCATACAGTACCTGCTATAAGAATTTGTAATTAACTGTAATTTACTTTTACCATACAATCTGCAGCATAATATGATAAAAAACACACACACACACACACACACACACACACACACACATTTATATGCTTCTGTGAAATGAGCAAATAGGTTATTCCAATTGAAAATCTCTCTCTCTCGTCTTTTCAGAACTCTTTACAATAGAACATTGGGACGAGACAGGAATGTCAGATATTCTCTCATTTATGCTCTCTCTAGATCTCTAGAACCCATTTAGGCAGGATTAAAAACGATCCAAAATATCTTGGGACAAGTAGTACAAGATATTGACCTACACAGATTTATTATTTTCCCTTACAAACCCCACCACATCCCTTTCCAATCTGCTACAGGAGTTTGATTTCAATGAAGACCTCTCCCATCTGAAAATTAACCACTTCAGCCCCAGAATATTTGGCTGCTCAATGACTGGGCCATTTTTTGCGATACGGCACGGTGTCGCTTTAACCGACAATTGCGGGGTCGTGCGACGTTGTACCCAAACAAAATTAACATCTTTTTTTTTTTTTTACACAAATAGAGCTTTCTTTTTGTGGCATTTCATCACATCTGTGTTTTTTTTTTTTTGCACTATAGACAAAAGAAGAGCGACAATTTTGAAAAATAAAAAAACAGCAAAATATCTTACTTTTTGCTATAATAAAATATCCCAATTTAAAACAAAAAAATAAAATAAAAATTCTCTCAGTTTAGGCCGATATATATATATATATATATATATATATATATATATATATATATATATATATATATATATATATATATATATATATATATTATATTTTTTTTTATTTTATTCTCTCTACTACATTTTTTTTTTCAAAAAAAATAATGCAAAAAGCGCAAAAGTTATATGCGTTTACAAAATAGGAGGTAGTTTTATTATTTTTTTTACTAGTAATGGCGGCAATCTGCGTTTTTTATCAGAACTGCAACATTATGGTGGGCACAGATACTTTTGACACATTTTTAGGACCATTTGCATTTATACAGCGATTGGTGCTATAAAAATGCAGATTACTGTAAAAATGTCACTGGCAGGGAAGGGGTTAACACTAGGGGGCAATCAAGGGGTTAAATGTGTTCCCTAATGTGTTCTAACTGGAGGGGGATGGGACTGACTAGGGAAGAGATTGATTGGTGTTCATACATTGTATTAACACACGATCAGTCTCCTCGCCCCTGAGAGAAGCGGGATGTGTGTGTTCGCACGCATGCACACGTTCTCATTCCGTACCGAGCAAACGTGGGTGCCCGGCGGTCATCGTGACCACTGGGCACTCGCTTTGGTTCCGAGGACACGCTAATCCCTCCATTACTTGAAAGATTACTTTTACCATGAAACTCTTTCCTCTTCTTTCAATAGTTAGAGCCCTGCTTTCAAAGTGGCAGTCTGAGATGTCTTCTTGGTTTGGCCATTGTGATATCAAGATGGCAATTTTTCCCAAATATTCTACAGGCTTTGCCGATTCGTCAAACAAATGCCTCCGACATCAAACAAATTGATAACCCATTTAATAAATACGATCACCTTCTCCGAGTATACAGTAATGCTGACTTTGTTTAATCAAAGTTGGCAATTACTGTAAGCTGGGAGGGGGAGGTGGGGTCTGAGAAGCAGGGCAGAGGGACTAGAAGTGCTACACGTGTCCTGTGTGCAATGATGGAGATTTAATGGGCACGTGCAGCACACCCAAAGACTGCAACTAGTTAATACCGCTTTAATGTGGAACCAAGTCCATCGACTTAAAGTATAACTAAAAGCTCTCTATATGTCCTGTTTACCATTATCATTAAAAGTGAAAGTAAATGGAAATCCCCAAATGTTGGGTTGTTCAAAGAAAAGTAATATAGGGGAAATCTTCCAATGGGGGACACTAGTTCTGGTGACCTGGGAGTCCCCTAATTTGCAGAGATTTCCTCTCACTTTGTTTGCTTATGGTACAGGAAGTGAAGGGAAATGTCCGCAATGGGATACAGATGGTGAACATAAATCTGTCAGGAGTTACTATGCTCCCTTACACTATCGAAAAAAATAAAATAAAAATATCTTGCCTATTGTTCCACGCTCGTGCCGCTGGAGGGGTGGATTTACATTGTTGTCTATGGAGATGGTTCACATCTCCACGCCGTATGCCTGAAACTCAAAACAAGTCCCGGACCCTTTTTTCAGGCAGCTTTCGACATAGACAACAATGTAAAGTAAATAAAAAAAAAAAAAAAAAGGTCAAAACGACCCGTTTTGATGCGGCAAATCGCGGTACAATACACCGCAATTTGTCGCGGCAAAATACGCGCGTTATAGTTTAAATAATAAATAAAAAACAGTTACATTCCCAGCATGCTGAGAATGCAAACTGTCACATTTGCTTGTGTTCTCAGCCAAACCATCAAATGACTGGTGTCGTTGAAATTTAACCACTTGTTTACGGGGCACTTAAACCCCCTTCTTGTCCAGGCCAATTTTCAGCGCTGTCACAAGTTGAATGACAATTGCACAATCATGCTACACTGTACCCAAAGTACATTTTTTTTAGCATAGTCTCTTAGGCGCACAGGCAGCTCATGCATGGGAGGTTTTCTATTGACACCCTCCTGGCAGTTAAGGCCTGTGCAGAGCTATAGCACGGGCAGGAGGTTAAAGTGGAACTTTAGTCTGAAAATACTTCCCGAAGGATCACTTTAGGCTGGCCCCTTTTGCAGGTTTAGCTATGTAAAATTTTAAAATTAAGTGCCTATACCATTTAAAATCCAGTAATACACTGTCTCACCCTGCGCTGTACAAGCAAAGTTGTGCTCTATTTTTCAGCACTGTGCCAAACATGTAGAAGCCGATCTGCAGGCAGCCTAAAGATTTATTGGGCTTCAGCAAAATGACAGCTTCCAGCAAGAAGAAAACAGGAGCAATGCAAGAGGCAATTTACAGCACACACTAATTTTGGAAGCCTAATTATTAATGTGGAATGTATAAAGCCAGTTACACACAAGGCGGACTCCATCGCTACGGCGTCCGCCAGCTCAGCGGGAGATCAGTCCGCAGATTTCCGCTGACCTGGCGGATGACAAGCTCCTCTCTGCTCACTGAGCGGGGAGGGGCTTGTGCAGCGCCGCCGATTCCTATGGAGTGATCTGATGAAAACGGACAGCATGTCCTTTTTAATCTGATCTCACCCGATCCGATATGGGCGGATATGGACGTATCGCCATACGTCTGATTTTGGCGGATCGGATGTCAGTGGACATGTCTCCGCTGACATCCAACGCTCCGTATCAGAACGCGGTGACGCTTACGTGTTTTAACACGACGACGTGCTGAAAAAAATGTCAATGCTTCCAAGCATGCGTCGACTTAATTCTGAGCATGCACGGCCTTTTAACCAATGCTTTTGCATACTAACGATCGGGTTTGACCCATCGGTCAGGCGTCCATCAGTCAAATTTTAAAGCAAGTTCTCTTTTTTTCGACTGAAGGATAACGGATTTAATTTGGGGCCTCCCACAACTCAATTTTCAACCAATTCAGCAAGAATTGGCCAAAATTCAAGCTGTATGTAGCTAGCTTCCCACTGCCAAAATTACTTCTTACTGAAGTAAAGATAATGGAATTTCAAAGAAAGGGCAGGATTTCAAATCACATCCCAGTATAGTACACTGTGGGTTCTACAAAATAATGTATACACAAAATTCTATTGAAACAGATATTTTTTTTCTCTAAGCATTAAATTATACAAAAGCACATGGAAACAAGGATTCACATTTGACTAATTTAATCGTGTTTGGTTTGTCACACTCAGTGATCTATCCGAAGCTATACATGAAAAATTGAATAAAAAAAAAAAATACCCACCAAATGTACCATAAAAACCTCTTGGCCCACATGTCCCAACGCCATATTTCCTAAGTGATGCCAGTGCTGCAGCCTAATAGAAGAAAGAACGAAAAAATATATATAGTGTCAACTCATTTCAAAACAATAAAACAAGGTCGCCTTATTCACATGGGCGTAAAAATGTTACGGATGTTATTACTAAAGTTTTTTAGGAGAAAAGTTTCTACATAGGAAGCAGTAAAACACTTGCGTTCAGATGTGTTAAAATGCGCATTGACACGTATGCATACATACATAAATTGTTTTAAATTTATTTCCCCCTTTGTTAGCATGTAAATTAAGTCTAAACAAACACGTATACATGCGCAAGCATATGTTAACGAACAAAGATTTTTGGATTCTGTGTTACGGATCTAAAAGCTGCTTATGTTTACGCGAATGGCTCCATTAAAAACAACGCTGCTGCATTCAGTTCCGTAGTTAAAAAAGTACATGTATGCATTTTTTTTCAGCCATGTGAACGAAGCAAACATACTGTACAATGAAATACTGAACACCTAAAAAAATACACACACCAACATTACAAGTAGACAACTGAAATTCATTATGCTGCACACAGAATATAGGTAAAAGGCTGCACACAGACACCCAAAATTAAACCCTTGGACGGAAACTGAAGTCATAGATAGTCCTTGCCATAATAAAATAAACAAATTAATTACCATAATATGTGACTAACTTGTAAATCAAAACAGGAAATAGCTTAGCTAATGCAAACATCTTGTTTTGTTAAAAGAAACCCTTTACCAAACAAGGAATCATGACTGGAAAGTGAAATGTTTAAGGCTGGTTGACACCAGGAGTTGCACAGGAATGTGCTGCTCACTCATGCGATACACATGAGGTGCGATTTGAACCCAGAATTGGCTGAATCACACATGCCGACCCCAAATGTAAAAATGTTTTGTGTTTTTTTTTTTATTAGTTTTTAAATATCCCCGTGAGCTTGAAGCCTAAAAAGTTTACTTAGCCCCGGTTCACATTGATGCGATTTGGCATGTCAAATTGGCGGCAATTGCCGGAATGGCAGCGTCCCAATTGGTGCGATGCCACACCGATGCCCAAAAGTAGTTTCTGTACTACTTTTGGCGATTTCGGCATGCGATTTCCATGGACATCAATGCAGAAACCCATACAGATGTCTCTAAAATTATCCCCGAAGTCCAAAATGACATGTGGGAATGAAATTGCGCGAGTTCAGCTGATTTCATTCCCGCCGTCAGTGTGAACCAGGGCTTAAAGCGGAGTTCCAGCCTTTTACTGTTTATTATTATTATTTGTTTATCTACAAAAAGTGTAGCTGCTGACTTTTAATAAAACAGACACTTACCTGTTCCACTGTCCAGCGACCCGGCCGCCTGGAGCTCCGCTCCTCTCCCCCTCTCTCCACCGGCACCTCCATTCAGTGTGGACGCCCGGCCGTGACAGCTTTCGGCTTCATGAACAGACACTCACTACGCATGTGCGAGTCACACTGCGCTCTAGGAGTCGACAGGCGATCTCTTGGGACCCGTCACGTGTCCCAGGAGTTTGCCTTGAGGGAGGGGCCACCTAGGGGCAGAGGAGGAGTCGCCTAGGCGGTCCCTGGGTGGAAGTAGGAAGCGGGACAGGAAGTCCCACTCCTACCAAAGCCCCCACCCCAAAAAAAATGACATGCCATTGGCATTTAAGGGGGCGAGGAGTGCTTAAAGTGCAAGTTCCACTTTTGAGTGGATCTCTGCTTTAAAGTGGAAAATTAGTCAGACAATTAAATCCTGCTAGATCAGTTCAGGCTGGCCCTTTAGCAGGTATACAGTGAGGGGGAAAAAGTATTTGATGCCCTGCTGATTTTGTTATGTTTGCCCACTGACAAAGATATTACTCTATAATTTTACTGGTAGGTTTATTTTAACAGTGAGAGACAGAACAACAAAAATATCCAGAAAAACGTATTTCAAAAAAGTTAAATTGATTTGCGTTTTAATGAGTGAAAAGTATTTGATCTCCTATCAATCAGCAAGATTTCTGGAGTCTAAAGCCCCATACACACCATCAGATTATCTGAAGATTTTTGTCTTCAGATTTACAAAAACCATCTAATATGAGGTCAAACCTTAAGAGTTTCAATTTGTATGCAATCAGGCAGGCCCTTGTACTACATGGTTTTGGCAAATTTGAAGTAAAAAATCTGCAGATAATCTGATGGTGTGTATGAGGCTTTATATACAGGTAACGAGCTGAGATTAAGAGCACTCTTAAAAGGGAGCATTCCTAATCTCAGCTTGTTAGCTGTATATAAGACACCTGTCCACAGAAGCAATCAGATTCCAATCTCTCCACCATGGCCAATTCCAAAGAGCTGTCCAAGGATGACAGACATAGTTAGGGCCTGTACATCTGAATGATTAAAGAGGAGAAGAGGAGGTATGCTGCCTATGCCCCCAAAAACACCATCCCCACCGTCAAACATTGGAGGTGGATACATTATGGGGGCGTTTTTATGCTAAGGGGACAGGACAACTTCACTGTATCAAAAGGGATGATGGATGGTGCTTTGTACTGTCAAATCTTGGGCGAAAACCTCCTCCCCTCAGCCAGGGTGTTGAAAATGGGTCGTGGATGGGTATTCCAGCATGACAATGAGCCAAAACACATGGCCAAGGCAACAAAGGAGTGGTTTAAGAAGAAGCACATTAAGGTCCTGGAGTGGCCTAGCCAGTCTCCAGACCTTGATCCCATAGAAAATATGTGGAGGGAGCTGAAGGTTCGAGATACCAAATGTCAGCCTTGAAACCTTAGCGAGTTGGAGAGGATCTGCAAAGAGGAGTGGGACAATATCCCTTCTGAAATGTGTGCAAACCTGGTGGCCAACTACAAGAAACGTTTGACTTCTGTGATTGCCAACCAGGGTTTTGCCACCAAGTACCAAGTCATGTTTTGTGAAGGGGTCAAATGCTTTTTTCACTCATGAAAACTCAAATCAATTTTATAAAAAAAAATTAAATGTGTTTTTCCTGGATATGTTTGTTGTTTTGTCTCTCACTGTTAAATTAAACCGACCATTAAAATTATAGACTGATGATTTTTTTGGGCAGTGGGCAAGTATACAAAATCAGCAGGGGAGCAAAAAACTTTTCCCCTCACTGTAGCTATGTAAAACATTAAAAATAAATGTATATACGGTTTAAAATCCAGTAAAACTCTGCCTCACCCTGCTATGCACACGCGCAGTTGCTCTCCATTTTTAGGCACTGCCAAATTTGTAGAGGACAATCTACTGACAGCCTTAAAGCATTGAACCCTCATAGCCATAGTTTAGAGCCAGGGATGCTGCTTCTGTTTGATCTGCAACTGCCATGGTGCTATACATGTGATCAGTTATGACAAGAGCCATTTGATGGTTTGACAGTTTGATTCAGGACACAAGCAAAGTGACAGTTAGCAATCCCGGCATTCCAGGAGGGCAACTGTTTTTTGAATCTGTTAAATTGATGGGTTTAGTTCCGCTTTATGATCTACTGCTGTTTAGGGGCTCTGGGCTTCAGCAAAATGGTAGCCTCCAGCAAGAAGAAACAGGAGCAATGCTGGACACAATTTACAGCACACACTAATTTTGGTAGCATAATTATTAATGTGGAATGTATGTTCCTTCCCAAGGGCCGGTTCACACTGGTGCGATGCAAGAACCCTGCGAATCCACTGTGGGTTCCCGCATCGCACCCAACTCGCACAGCAGTTCACACTGCCATATGCGAACTGCTGGGGAGTATCATACAATGTTAACGACACCCCCAGTTCAGCTTGCATATCACACTGCAAACTGATAGTTCGCACCCATGTGATTCTATTCTGTTAAAAAAAAAAAAAAAGGTCCTGTGCGCGTTTGGACGGAATGCGGTGCGATATCAGCCATACTGTATGGCTGAAATCGCATCGCACAGACATTGCATGTGATGTGAACTGCGGTACGCTGCAAATCACATGCAACGTCTGGCATCGCACCAGTGTGAATCGTGCCTAAAGAACATTATTTTTTATCAAGTTCTTATGGACAAAGATCCGCTTTAATCAAGGGTATATCAAACTGGAATTATCCTGTTTAAATACAATTTCTACTATTCTTCTATAAGCGATTTTCAAATTTGGACACAGATGCAGATCAGGTTTGTCAATTAAATCAAAAAATAAATAAAATAGCTTTCTTTGTTGATTACTATAATACCAGAAGGTCTATGGTCTATAAATCTTTTAGGTTAAAGAAAATAAAAAGGGTTCATCAAGAACTTGCTACACCTACTCATTAGGCCGGAATCACACTTGTGAGGTGTGAATTTCAGCTCTCTTATCTTTGCAGAGAGATAACAGAAGTGTTCAGCAGATTAGCTCCATTTTAGCTGCGAATTTGGAGACCTGGGAGAGGTTACAGGGGAGAGGGGAGTGGGGGGGAGAGTGTATTGGGCTGAATGTGACAAATCCTGAAGAGAAATGAACACATCTGCAAATCAGCTGCGTACCCATGGAGGATAATGGGCCTGAATTCGCACCTGAGCCGCACCGCAAGGCATAAAATACGCACACGTTTTTTCTGCAGTGCGAATGCATCGCACATATGTATTTAGAAATGTTCTGCGTATTGGATGCCGTTTAAGCCGCAACCAATTCGCATAGGTGTGAATCCGGCCTCACACTGAAACTTTGGTCTATAAAAAAAAAAGTGTGTATATACTTATAATAGATTGAGTCATTAGAACACAGAGACCATGCATGTTGTATACGTGAACACTTGGAATGTAAGAAGGAGAGACTTTATGATAAGAGATCCACAAACAAGGTGACCTACCTTAACTCTCTCATTATCCAAGAGACCAAGAAAATTAAAGGATGCAAAATTGATGCATTCTTTTCCATTCACAATGATTGTGTGGCTTGGAGGTCTGAAAGATACGTTATGAGACATTTTATATTCAGTCATTTCTGAAACAAAAATATTAAAATCTACTACAATAAAGAAAGCCTTTAAAACCATATAAATGTAAAACTAGGATTACATTTTGCAGTATTATGAGGAAATGTCCAACTAAAATTAAAACAAAAAGGTGTTCGATGTGTATACTGTATTAACATATCAAGTAGAATTACTCTTGCTTGGCACGTGACAAAGTAAAGAAAAAGTAAGAAAAAGTATCTCTACATAGGAATAAATGGAGATTGTGGCATGTATGCGTTAGGAGATGCTGGATCCAACAGATTGAAGGTGAGGCTGGGTGACACCCACCAGGTCAAAAAGCAGACAGGGCAGCTAAGTGCAAGACTTCTAAGGGGGCAAGCATTTTTTAACCCATTAAGTGTACCGGCACTGAAAGTGCAGTCACACTTTAAAAACTTCTTCCATTTCCTGCCTATAACATGCATACCTGTTTTCAGGGCTCGACAAATCCCGGGCGCCAGGTCGCCATTGCGACTAGAAATTTCACCCTTGTGCCTGGGCTTTGATCAGTGACAGGTGCTCCTGCTAAAGGGCGGGTTGCGGGGTTTTGGCCAGGAACGTGATTAGCAGTGGCAGCGGGGATGGAGCAGGAAGAGAGCGGCACAGCAGCGGCTGACACGAGGGGAGGAAAACCAATGTAAAGCTGATTGAGGAAAAATGCTGGGGAGAAGATACTGAAGCAGATGTCTGAGGTAGGCGGCCGCCTTTGAAAACACGTGCAATGTGTTTACAACCGTTACGCGGGAAGCGGTGTTCTGTGTCCAGCTGAGCGGCAATAGGTTGCAGCTTCCTCTCGGCGAACTCCCGGCATGTGTCCCGCAGTGTATATCAGGCAACTTGGCACTCTGGTAGACAGTGTGCAGACAGCGGGAAGCTGACATCACCCGAAGTGTCCGTCCTCCCGGTGTGTATGGTTAGAGTGTAGCAGACATGTACCGTTGATTGATGGCTGTGTGCCGCGCTTGGCGGCCATTTCATTCAGGTGAGCACGGAGTGAATATGGTGACCTTGCGCTGAACGCCGTACCCCGGCTGACCTCTGTGTTTCATGTCCCCAAAGCTTCCCGCTGCCTGCACACCGCCTTCCAGAGCGCCAAGCTGCCTGATACACACTGCATGCTGCGGGACACATGCCGAAAGGGAGCAGCAACCTATCACCCCCCCCCCCCCCCCCCCCCAAGGCTTAATCACTGCCATTCTAGCAACATACATGGCACTACAAGTCCCAGCAAGCACTGCCACCCTACCAATATATATGGCATTACAAGTCCCAGCATGCACTGCTACCCTAGTGTTCTCTATGGAACTACAAGTTCCTGCAATCACTTTTACCCTCATGTTATGTCACTACAAGTACTAGCAAGCACTTTTACCCTAGTGTTTTCTATGGAACTACAAGTCCCAGCAAGCACTTTTACCCTAGTGTTTTCTATAGAACTACAAGTCCCAGCAAGCACTTTTACCCTAGTGTTTTCTATGGAACTACAAGTCCCAGCAAGCACTTTTACCCTAGTGTTTTCTATAGAACTACAAGTCCCAGCAAGCACTTTTACCCTAGTGTTTTCTATGGAACTACAAGTCCCAGCAAGCACTTTTACCCTAGTGTTTTCTATAGAACTACAAGTCCCAGCAAGCACTTTTACCCTAGTGTTTTCTATGGAACTACAAGTCCCAGCAAGCACTGTCACTCTGGTGTTATCTATGGAACTACAGCATGCGCCGCCATCCTAGCAACATATGTGGGCGCTACTCACATATGCGTTTGCTTCTGCGCGCAAGCTTGGCGGGACGGGGCGCGTTTTCTGGCTCCTAACTTTTTTAGCTGGCTCCTAGATTCCAAGCAAATTTGTCAAACCCTGCCTGTTTTGCAAGAACCATATGATATAACATGAGAGAACATCAGGAAATCAGTATAAAAATGTCAAAGGTTTATTCAAGCGTTTCTTTTGTAAAAGACACAATATAACCATTTATACTGTACAAACTGAATACATAAAGCATACTATACAGTGCATCCGGAAAGTATTCACAGTGCTTCCCTTTTTCCACATTTTATCTTACAGCCTTATTCTAAAATGGATTAAATTCGATATTTTCCTCAAAAATTCTACAAACCATACCCCATGACACCGTGAGAGAAGTTAGTTTAAAAATCTCTCTCTTGCACAAACTTTAACGGCATCCCAGTCTTAGGCCTAGTACACGGTACAAAAATCAGAAGGGAAAAAAAGTTGAGGCGTATTCTACAGACGATTTGAGTTTTACATCAGACAAAATCTGGATATGCAGGCTATAAAAGTTTAATTTGAATGTCGGATTTTCGGATAGTCAGTACAGAAATCCATCATACAAAAGTACAAACACGCATGCTCGGAATCAAGGAATGACTGGGAAGGGTTCGGTCTTGCAAACTACCATTCGTAATTTAGAATTAACGCGGACATTGATTTCATCTTCTTTAATGCGATAATAATGAAGACGCTTTGCTAGCGATACTGGTATAGTTATGCCAAACGTATTTTAAATAGCATTTGTTTTTTACAATCTGAAAATCGCGAATCAACATTAGAGTGGAGAGTGTGAGCCAGGCTCTCGTGTCCACATCAGTGCCTAACCTCACAAATACACTTCTTGGGGGGGGGAAAAAAAATGGTCAAAAACATTCCCATAGACACACTCCTAAACCTTGTGGACAGCCTTCCCAGAAGAGTTGAAGCCGTTATAGCTGCAAAAGGGTGGGCCAACACAATATTGAACCCTACGGACTGAGACTGGGATGTTCAAGTAAAGGCAGGCATCCTTTATGGTAATATAGTGCAAATATTTACATCTTATGCTCAATACTTTATTGAAGCATCTTTGGCAGTAATTACAGCCCCAAGTCTTTTTGTGTATGATGCTATAAGCTTGGCACCCCTATTTTTGGGCAGTTTCTCCCATTCTTCTTTGCAGGACCTCTCAAGCTTCATCAGGTTGGATGGGGAACTCCAGTGCACAGCCATTTTCAGATCTCAGAGATGTTCAATCGGCTTCAAGTCTGGGCCACTCAAGGACATTCACAGAGTTGTCCCATAACCACTCCTTTGTTATATTGGCTGTGTGCTTAGGGTCGTTGTCCTGCTGGAAGGTGCCCAGTCTGAGGTCCAAAGCGCTCTGGAGCAGGTTTCATCAAGGATATCTGTGTACATTGCTGCATTCATCTTTCCCTCGAACCTGACTAGTCTCCCAGTTCCTGGCGCTAAAAAAATTCCCCACAGCATGAGGCTGCCACCACAATGCTTCACTGGAGGGGTGGTATTAGCCAGGTAACATGACACTTGCTATTCAGGCCAAAGAGTTCAATCTTTGTTTCATCAGACCAGAGGATTTTGTTTCTCATGGTCCGAGAATCCTTCAGGTGCCTATTGGCAAACTCCAGGCAGGCGGTTATGTGCCTTTTACTGAGGAGTGGCTTCTGCCTGGCCACTCTACCATACAGGCCTGATTGGTGGAGTGCTGCAGAGATGGTTCTTCTTCTGGAAGGTTCTCCCTCCACTGAGAAATGCTGGAGCTCTGTCAGAGTGACCATCAGGTTCTTGGTCACATCCCTGACCAAGACCCTTTTCCCCGATCTGGTGGCCCACTCTAGAAAGAATCCTGGTGGTTCCAAACTTCCTCCATTTATGGATGATGGAAGCCACTGTGCTCATTGGGACCTACAATGCTGCAGACATTTTTCTGTACTGAGATACAATCCTGTCTCTGAGGTCTAAAGACAATTCCTTGGACTTCATGGCTTGGTTCGTGCTCTGACATGTTACTGTTAACTGTGGGACCTTGTATATAGATAGGTGTGTGCCTTTCCAAATCCTGTCCAATCAAGTTGTAGAAACATCTACAATCATGATCAGTGGGAACAGGATGCACCTGAGCTTAATTTGGCAAAGGTTGTGAATACTTCTGTAAAAGGTGATTTGTTTTGTTTTTTATTTTTAATAAATCTGCAAAGATTTCAAACAAACTTAATTCACGTTTCATTTAAAGTCCCAATGGGGTATTATTTGTAAAATTATGAGGAAAATAATGAATTTAATCCATTTTGGAATAAGGCTGTAACATAACAAAATGTGGAAAAAGTGAAGCGCTGTCAATACTTTCTGGATGCACTGAAACTGTCAATCAGCTAGTTTTTTGGGAAATCCTACTGTTTAAAAACACAAAGCTAGAGGAAAGCAGCAGTTAGTTACCCAGTAACGATGTTATAATTGAGAGCTGGGTGATCTTTTGAAACAGGAGGCACGAGAGGTTCTGGGTGCCACTCTTCAATCAATTCTTCTTTCTCCTGGAAAAAAATAAAAATACAATTTCATGACAAAGAAAGTGGGTACAGAGCACAGAAAGCAAACAGACTGTGTGCCCACTCCTCTAGTCTGGCTTACAGCTCTCTCACAATAAAAAAATAAGGCTCCATGGACAGTTCCTGATTCAGGTAAAACACAACAAAAAAAAATAAAAAAAAACAGAAGCCCATGTACACACGGCCGGGATTCTCGTCAGGAAAAAAAACAACTTTGTTTTTCCTGAAGAGACTCCTGGCAAGATTTTCTTGCCGTCCGAGTGTACACACATACGATTCAAAAGAACCGCCGTTCTTTTGAATGGCACGAACGCGGTGACGTCATCGACTACGACAAGCATGCGCTCGTCACATTCAATGTCGTCGCCGCCATCTTGCTTCACCATACCTAGGAAGCTACCAAGCATGCGTCAAAGGTATTTCGAGCATGCGCGGGTTTCCACGGAGACATGCAAGTATATAGACACTCAGGAGAATCACAACAAGAAAATAGAGAGCAGGTTCTCTATTTTTCTCGTCGAGATTCTAGGCAGTTTTCCCGACAAGAAACCTCATAGCCTCGTACTCACGCTCGGTTTACTCAGCAAGAAAGCTCTGCCAGCAGCTTTCTTGCTGTTTCTTGTCGAGAAAACGGTGCGTGTGTACGAGGCTTAAGACACATTTCTGGTTTTATGTTGATCATCTGTACTGTACGGCACATGGCCACTGCTGGTGTGTACTTAAAAAAAAAAAATATGATTGCATTTTACAGAGTTAAGGTATGCATGTTCCCCCAATTACCTTTTCTGTGAGGTCAGACCTTTCCTGCAATTTGTAAGTCTTAGAAAATATAAGTCGTATAATCCACAGGATCAGAATCCCTTCCAGTATTAAATGATATGCAGGTGCCTGAAAAATAAAGAAAAAGGGGCGTTAGTTTATTAACGGACCACCACCACAATTTGCAGCAGGTTTCGCTGTGAAGGAGGAAACAAACACCTGCAAACTTGAAAACATTAATCTACACTGAACATTTAGGCCTCATTTAGGCGAGCAATGGCACCGTCCAAATCGTGACTCTACAGCGCCGTACCGATTCCAAAAGTAGTTTCTGCACTACGTTTGGAGACTTTGGGGGCGATTTCAATAGACATCTGTGCAGGAACCTGCACAGATGTCTGTCAAATCGCCCCTGAACTCGCACTGAAATGCCAATTCACCTGAATTTGCACGATTTCAAACCTGCCCTCAGTGTGAACGTGGGTTTAGAATTATCTCCATCTAGAGAGATATCTTCTCCACTCCTGTTATGTCCACAGAGCAGAAAGTGAAGCTAAATCTCTTGAATGGGACACAGATGGCAAAAAATAAAAACACCAGACAGGGATTTTAAAGCAGAATTAAACCTAAAAAAAAAAAAAAAAAGGAATAGTAATAGAATTCTACATACCAATGCCAGCGAGTCTGTTTTCTGAGCTTCCTTTAACAGACTAAGGCTGGCCATACATTATACAATTTTCTGGTAAAAAATGTTCCTTTAGATTTACAAAAAACATAATATCAGGGTCAGGATCAAACCTAAACACTTTCAATGTGTATGCAGGCCTTAGCACTATATAGTTGAAGGTAAATCTAAAGGAAATTGAATAATATTTGATATGGTTATTCATTGTGAGCAGGCAGGGTTTTTTCAATTGCAGAAGAGACATGCACTGTCTCTTCTGCAATACCTACCTACCTGCTCTCAGCATTCCTCACCATGTAAACTGAGCTGAACATGCACAGATCAGCTTAGAGTGGTCGGCCCAACCCAAATGCAAAAATGATGGCCTCCTGCGCAGGCACAAGAGTGACGTCATCCCGTGCTGGCCAATGAAGATGGCTGAAAACCCGCAAACAGAAAAATATGCTGCCAAGGGACAGGACTGTTTGATGAAAGGTGAGTGTAGCTACTTTAAGTTCCGTTTTAAAAACAGAACTAAAGTCCCCAGTCAGTGCTTACCTTTTCTTCAACAGTTCAAGGTCCCTTGCTGGTGCCAGCATCTTCTTGTGGGCCGTTTTCATTGGCCGTTGGAGTTCAGATTCCATTTGTTACCCAAGTTCATCTAAAGCTGGCCATAGATGGATCGCAGTTTGGTTGGTCCAGCAGGGACCAGCTGAATTGTGATCCATCTATGGCTGTTCAGATTTGAGGGAAGTTGATCTATTGATTGGCACCTTTCGAACAGGACTGCTGAGAAATTTTGATTTGATCAGTTTTATAGCCAATGAGTGTATTCTGACAGTAGAAGAATCCCCTCCATCAGAGTACAGTAGTACAGCCAAATCTGCTAGTCTAAATCTAGCCATACATGGATTGAAATTTGGTTGGTTCAGTGGGGACTGGCTGAATTTCAATCCATGCACGGTAGGAGTGGACTTTCCTGTTCCACTACCTACTTCCACATAGGGACGGCCTAGGCGACTCCTCCTTTGCCCCTAGTCGATCTCCTGGGACTCGTGACAGGTCCCAGGAGTTTGCCTGTCCACTTCGGGAGCGCAGCCTGAGGAGAGATGTGGGGTCATATAGACTGCACATCTATCCATAAAAAGGGGGACCTAAAAAAAAAAAAAAAAAAAAAAAATATGTTTTTTTTTTTTTTTTTAACAGAAAAGTTCATTTGTCTCCAGAAGGAGAAGCATATAGACATACAAACACAAAAAGGAAAAGGAAAAAAAAGGGAACATAGTGGAGCTATACAACACAGAATTAACAGAGTCATATACAGAATCTCAAACATTTTGGTAGAGAACTTGGCTCAGATCACAATACAATCATACCGTTACATTGAATCAATGAACACAGCATTTCCCTCAGTAGGTCCGGGTGACCTCACCTATCCAGAAGTACCTATAGCTCCTAACCTAGAAATCAAGTGGAGTTCCAAGAATACCAAGCAGAGGAGTCAGGAGGAGTGCCAACTATGAGAAAGGGAAAATGAAGGGGGGGGGGGGGGGAGAGAGACGAAGGGGGAAAGAGGGTAAGGGCTCTTTCACACCGACGTTCCATAAGTCCGTTTTTCATACATCCGTTTTCAGATGAAAAACAGACATACATGTATCCCTATGGGATTGCGGATGTCAGCAAAAAAACATCCGCTGACATCCGTCTCCATTATGTTCCGTTTATCATGACGGAGGAAAAACCTACTTTTCCTTCCGTCTGGCGGATCGGATCAGATCTGATGAACACGGACATACGGTCCCTGTTCATCCGATCCCCCATAGGGGAGAGCGGAGGAAAGACAGGGCGGTCCCTGCACAGTGTGCGGGGACTGCCCTGTCATCCGCCGGCTCAGTGGGGATCAACGGAGAGATCCTCGCTGAGCAAACGGAGGTGCACAGGGCGGATCATTATTGATCCGCCCCCGTGTGAAAGAGTCTTAAGAGAGGGAGGGAGTATGGGCAAGAAAAAGGGAAGGAAGAAGAAGAGGGAATACAAGGGGGGGGGACAAGAGACAGCAGGGGCACCAGAGGGGCGTTGTCTGGGCCTATAAGTCTCAGTTCTTGGTCCATGCACCCCAGATCTTCTCGAACGTCTTAGGACATTTACGGTTCATATATGTAAGCTTATATAAGGGTAGCGTAGCGTCGCGTCCACCAGGGCCCTCCACTGGGAAACCGTTGGAGGCTCAGGCTGCTTCCATTTAAGTAGGATGGCCTTTCTAGCATAGAACGAGGCATAAAATACAAATAACCTTTTGTGTGTGTTAGATATAACATTATCACAAACTCCCAGAAGCAGTAGAATTGGGTTCAGTTCTATATGCAAATTGCCCACCGAGTTAATAATGTCCACTACTTTTGCCCAAAATTGTTGAAACTCAGGACACGACCAGACAACATGTAAAAAGGTACCCAAGTCAGTAGTACATTTGGGACATCTATCTGTTTGGGACAGGTATATTCTAGAGAGTCTCAAAATAAAATAAATGTAAGCGCCCCCCTGTGCCCATGTGCTCGCACACAGAAACGCATGCACAAGTAAGTAAAAAAAAAAAAAAAAAAATGTAAATCTCCATTGGCAAACGATTTGCACCATTCCACAAGTGTGCGCAATTTTAGAGCGTGACATGTTAGGTATCTATTTACTCATATTTCACATTATACAAAAAAAAATAAAAAATTGCCTAACTTTACTGCTTTGTTATTTTTTAATTCACAAAACGTTTTGAAAAATTGTTGCGTAAATATCGTGTCACATAAAAGTTGCAATGACCACTATTTTACTCCCTAGGGTCTCTGCTACAAAAAATATAATGCTTGGGGTGGTTCGGAGTAATTTTCTAGCAAAAACAATTATGGAGTTTTACATGTAGGAGTGGAGTGCCAGAATAGGCTGGTATGGGAGTGGTTAAAGAGGACCCGTCACCCTTATTTCAATTACAAGGGATATTTACATATGCTTGTTAATGGAAAAAAAAGACAGTGTAAAAATAAAAACATAAATAAGAAATCATTAAAAGAAAAAAAGAAAAATAATCTCCCTCTCTACGTGCTTGTGCAGAAGTGAACGCATACGTAAGTCATGCATGCGGGTATCTGCACTACACATGTGAGATATTGCCACAAACGTTAGAGCGAAAGCAATAATTCTAGCACTAGACCTCCTCTTTAAGTCTAAACAGGCAACCTGTAAAGACGTTTAAAGCGCCACCTATAAAAAAGGTTTTGTTTTTAGTACTGTAATTAGTCGCCATTCCACGAATGTGCACAATTTGAAAGCTTGACATGTTAGATACCGTATTTATCGCGGTATAACGCGCTCCCGCGTATACCGCGCACCCCTAAAGTGACCCCCAATCCTGTGGAAAAAGTTATTTTTGTACTTATAGTTTTGGTGTCTTGCGCGGCGGCCATCGGCGGCCTCGACGGGTCCGGCGTCCTTCTGCGGCATCGGGTGTCCTTCTGCGGCGGGTCCAGCGCCCTCTTCAGCGGGTCCGGCGTCCTCCCCGCTCGTTTCCCATGCCAAGTTTTGAATACTGCGCCAGCATATACCCAGCGCAGTACACTCGGGCAGGCTCGGCAACTGTCGTGCTCACGTCCTGTACGTCCAGGACGTGACCGCGGAAGAAGCCGAGACTGGCCGAATATACCTGAGTGTACTGTGCTGGGTATATGTCGGCGCAGTTTTCAAAACTCAGCGCGGGAAAGTGGGTATCGGTGTATATCGCGCACCCACGATTTTGCCCTGATTTTCAGGGCAAAAAAGTGCGTGATATACGCCGATAAATACGGTAACTTTTTACTCAGTGTGACATCATCTGTCATATTTTACAAACAAATTGTGGTAAATATTGTGTTGTTTTGTTTTTAATTCATTAACCACTTGAGCCCCAGACAATTTGGCTGGCCAAAGACCAGGCCACTTTTTGCGATTTGGCACTGCGTCGCTTTAACTGACTAAATTGTTTTCTTTTTTTTCCCACAAATAGAGCTTTTTTTGGTGGTATTTGATCACCTCTGCGGTTTTTATTTTTTGCGCTATAAACAAAAATAAAGCGACAATTTTTAAAAAAGAATGCAATATCTTTTACTTTTGCTATAATAAATATCCCCAATTAATATATAAAAAAAAAAAAGAAAATGTCCTCAGTTTAGGCCGATACTTATTCTTCTACATATTTTTGGTAAAAATATATATATATTTGCAATAAGTGTTGGTGATTGGTTTGCGCAAAAGTTATAGCGTCTACAAAATAGGGGATAGTTTTATGCCATTTTTAACTATTTATTTTTTACTAGTAATGGTGGCGATCTGAGATTTTTATCATGACTGCAACTATATGGTGAACACATTGGACATTTTTGACACCATTGTCATTTTTTCAGCAATCAGTGCTATAAAAATGCACTGATTACTGTAAAACTTTAACTGGCAGTGAAGTGGTTAACCTATAGGGGGCACTGAAGGGGTTAAGTGTGACCTAGGAAGTGCTACTAACTGTTAGGGGGCGTGGCTTGCCGTGACATGTCACTGATCGCTGTTCCCAAAGACAGGGAACAGACGATCAGTGACATGTCACTAAGAAGAACGGGGGGATGTTGTATTTACATTGGCATATACCCGTTCTTCAACTCTGTGACCCGATTGCAAGACACGGGCAGACACAGAGTCCACGGGTCCCGCATATATTTATATATATATACCCCCACCCCCATTTGCCCAGCCCTGCCATTCTGTCCACGTAAATCTGCGTGTGCCGGTCCTTACGCGGTTAAAGTGTATTTTTTTAATTGAATGTGCAAAAAAACAGGTGGCATACAAATTGGCACAATCGCCATTATATATGTGTGTGTGTGTGTGTGTGTGTGTGTGTTTTGGGGGGTTCTATGTAATTTTCTAGCAAAAAAACTGATTATAACTGTAAACAACAAATATCAGAAAAAGGCTTGGTCAGCAAGTGGCTAATGTAAGAGAAGAGAGTTTTATCTTTAGATACAGAGTTGCTCAGTACTAAAAAGCAGAATAATTTAAAGGGCGAAGTGTGTCAATGAGCACATTCCAGGGCCATATAAGTATGATAGAGTTCAGGTAATGCTGGGTAGATAGGACACAGGAATACCTGTGGAGAAACGTCACACGAAGCAGGAAGATTAGATGGACTGGAGGACAGAATGAGGAGCAGGGCAGGGCTGCTGTGGAATAGTAGCACACATGACATGTGACTTGTGCCTCCTACTGGCCTACCCACCCGTGTGACCCGAGCGGAGTGCCCGCGCCTCACTCACCTCATAGAACGCCTGCACCATCTCCACCAACACCCACTGCTGACTGACCGCCATCACACCAGAGGCTAGAGCGCCCGCAGCGATAACGATACAACAACGAACACTTCCTGAACTGCTACTGACAGCGGTCGGTGGGCGTGCGAAAGAGTGAAGCTACGAGACTATTGGCGGTAACTACGTGACGTCAGGCAGGAAGCAGAAATGTGCCGGTGACAGAACACCGGCGCAGAGTCATTCCATGTAGCAAGAAGGCGTGGCCTAGGCAGCCCTCTCCAATGAGATGAACGAAGGAGGGGCAGCTCGGTGGAACTAGACGTTTGCCATGTTGGGTGTGTTGTTGCTATGGGAACAATTGAACTAAGGCATTCCTTGTTCAGGGTTTATACTCGACTCTGTCGCCCTCTAGTGGTGATTTGTGGGCTGTGTTTGAATTCCACCCTGATGTATTCGTGGTGGGATAAAGCGGCCTGAAAGAAGTGCAACCTTATGTAACAGTATAACATACATGTTACAAGATCAAGATACACATATATGATATACAGTACTGTGCAAACGTTTTATATAACGGGTATAAAGAAATGCTGCAAAGTAACAGTGCTTTAAAAATATGTATTTTAATTGTTTTGATAGAGAAAATTGAGTAATGTCAATGATACTTTTTTTTATTTATTTTTCAGCACTGCTTGGACCTTGAAGAAGGGGACACACCCCGAAAGCTCGTCCATGAAAAATATGTAGTGCAAATAAAAAAAGTATCATGGACAGTACTTAATTTTCTCTGTCACGATTGCACTAATACGGCTACAATCACCTCAAGTATAATTGTTTTGATCAATTTACAAAATGCAAAATGAGCAAACTAAAATCTAACTCACATCAATATGTGGTGTGACTAGCCTTCGTTCTTAAAGTGGAGATCTACCCTAAAAACAAACTTTTTATTAACAGCTTGCCTTTAATGTAAAAAGAAAAAAAAAATCTTAAAAAAAACATTTACTCACTTGTATATGGCTGTTACTAGGCAGATTTCGTAATCTGCCTACTTCCTAGTCCGCGGTGGTTCAACTTCCTGTCCTAAGACCCCATTGCCTGCTGGGCGATAATGACACTCATTTCCCAGGAGTCTCTAGGCCAGTGATGGCGAACCTTGACACCCCAGATGTTTTGGAACTATATTTCCCATGATGCTCTACTACACTGCAGAGTGCATGAGCATCATGGGAAATGTAGTTCCAAAACATCTGGTGTGTCAAGGTTCGCCACCACTGCTCTAGGCAGTACTGTGCCTAAAAATCCCAGCATGCACCTCTCTAGGGAAATCCAGGAAGACACAGGAACTGGGCTTCTCATGCCCACAGCCAACATGGAAACGGCCACAAGATCGCTGAGCAGATATCAGGTAAGTGTTTACACTGTTTTATATACCAATACTAACTGTAAAAGAATATTTAATGTATTGTGGATTGCAAAAAAAACCTATGCCCAGAATCCTGCTTTAAGCTTTGTTCACACGATCGGATTTTCCGACAACAAATGTGTGATGGAAGGGTTTAGTCAGGTACCCCGACTGTTTGTACGCTCCATCAGACAATTGTTGTCGGAATTTCCAATAACAAATGTTTTATAGCATGCTTTCAAATTTTCCAACAACAAATGTGTGCCGTAGGATTATCCGATTGTGTGTACACAAGTCCGACGGAAAAAAAATCCAAAGTAAAAACACGCATGCTCTGAACCAATTCTAACCATAGCACATTAGCATAAGTTGCCCAAAGGGGTGGTGCTAAAGAGCTCAAAAACCATGTAGTTTTGTGTATGTTAGCTGAAAAAGTTCTGCCGTCTGTATGCAGAACAAGATCAAAGCCAATGCCCTTTGCACAAAATTCTATGGATTCGTCCGATGGAAATCCAATCGTGTGTACGAGGCTTAACACTTGCACACTTTGTACACTTACACAGGGGCCGATCAGGTATGCTTGTCAGTTTTGCAGTAGGACCGGATCAGACCCTCCATTTGCTCCTATAAAGCGACGGATGTCAGCGGTGATATGTCTACTGACATCCGTTGCTATCCGATCCAATGTTGTCCGTGAAATCCAGATGGATGGTGACCCTAGTTTCCATTCGTCTGGAGGATCGGATATGATCAGATGAAAATAGACAGGCGGTCTGTTTTCATCCGATCTCCCCATAGAGGAGAGTGGGGCTCTGAAAGATCCGCCTCAGCACAGTGAGTGGAGGTGGACCTAACATCTGACTGCTCGGCCGGGATCAGTGGAGCGATCCCCCCACTGAGCATAGCGGAGTCCACCCCTGTGAAAGGACCCAAAGTCAGGGATTTTGTAGGATTGGAGTCAGGTGTATGATTAATGTATTATACCAAACAGGTACTAATGGTCATCAATTTCATATGTAGGTTGAAACACAATTAACCACTTGCCGCCCACCAGCTGTGAAATGACGTCTGAGCGGTACGGCTATTGATTTAGGCGGGTGTCATATTACGTCCTCACTTTCCTGGGCCACTAGGGGCCACGATGTCCACCAGGCAGCCGTGCTTTCTCAGTAACGAAGCAGGACCGTGGATCTGTGTGTGTGTAAACACACAGATCCACGTCCTGTCAGAGGAGAGGAGACCATTGGTGTGTTCCTAGTACAGAGGAACACAGATCGGTCTCCTCCCCTTGTGAGTCCCTTCCCCCTACAGTTAGAGTCACTCCCTAGGTAACATATTTAACCCCTTGATCGCCCCCTAGTGGTACCCCTTGCCTGCCAGTCACATTTATACAGTAATCAATGCATTTTTATAGCATGGATCGCTGTATAAATGTGAATGTTCCCAAAAATGTGTCGAAAGTGTCCGAGATATATGTCCTCCGCAATATCACAGTCACGATAAAAATCGCAGGTTGCTGCCATTACTAGTAAAAAATATATAATAAAAATGCTATAAATCTATCCCCTATTTTGTAGATGCTATAACTTTTGCGCAAACCAATCAGCTTATTGCAATTTTTATACCAAAAATATGTAGAAGAATACGTATCGGCCTAAACTGAGGGAAAAAATTGTTAAAAAAAAAAAATTGGATGTTTATTATAGCGAAATATTGTGTTTTTTTCAAACTTGTCCCTCTTCTTTCATTTATAGCGCAAGAAATAAAAACCACAGAGGTAATCAATTACCACCAAAAGGAAGCTCTATTTGCATTAGGATAGACAATCTTATGTGTGTAGCAGCCTCCCCAGCCCCCTAATTACTTACCTGAGCCCCATCTCTCTCCAGGGATGTCCACAAATGTCTTAGCCATCTGGGACACTCCTCCTGATTGGCTATGACACAGCAGAAGTACCATTGACTCCTACGGCTGCCATAACAAGCTGCTTGCTGTGGGGGCACTTGACAGGAAGGAAGGGCCAGGAGCAGCGAAGAGGGACCCAAGAAGGGGGGGGGGACTGGACTGCTCTGTTGAAAACCACTGCACAGTGGAGGTAAATATGACGTTTGTTATTTTTTTCCTGACGTGATTAGACACAGCAAGAGCCAATCAGCCGGTCTGTCAGCGGGGAAGGCATGTGTTTCCGCAAAAGGGGTAGGAGACATTATACAATATATACTTATATATACTTTTATATATATATATATATATATATATATATATATATATATATATGTAAGGGGTTAACTCGGTAGTGGGGGTGTGTGACCCCCTGGATGGGTTCACTACACACTGAACTATACAGAGAGGCAGCCGAAGACGGTTGAAAACAAAGAGTTTGGTTTATTCTTCCATATTGCTGGAAACAAGTGCAAGCTTTCAAACAGCATAAACAAAACATAAAATAAACCCTGGCCACTTGGGGCGTCTCCCTTCACCACACAGGAACCTATCTATGGAGTCTGGCACAGCCTACTGCTGGGCAGACACTGCTGGTCATACAGCAGAGAAACAATAGTCTTTTTGATTTTTATCACACAGAAAAATCAACAACCACCTCACCTCTTCAGAAGTCTTTCTGACTGCTCTCCTTAATTCAAAAAGTCTCAGGATGCAGCAATCAGTAGTCACGTGAACTCCAGAAGACAGGATTTTATTAAGGTTGTCAAAGTGGGTTAACAACCACTTTATTGTAAAGAACAAACAGCCAAATATAAATATATAACGATCCAGTGCGGATATTGTGTGGCCCAACCTAATACACAACTGCGTTGGCAAGCTGGCACGTTTCTAATTGGCTACAAAAAAGGGTGGGCCCGGGGGACAGAGCACTGTGTCCTGAGCCCACCCAGTTGTGTGACATCACTGAATTAATATTTGCTAATGTCTTCCTGTTTATCTTCCTTGCCAATCAGGAAGCATGTCCTGTGACCGCATTGGCCGGAAGTCCTAAGACCCCATTGGCTGGGAGGAGACACAGCGACTGCCAGGAAAGCCGTAAACCTGGATGAGTGCTGAGCGAGCAAGCCTGGCGAGCGGGGAAGTTGGGTGTGGGATGGCAACCATGTGTTTTTACCATCCCCGAGATGCAAGTGTAAATGTTATACACTACAGTATACTCACCCCGCACGTTACTATCTGATAGTACAATCTCTGTTAGATCTACTAACTTTGTAGTGCAAGTGTCTTCTTGATTTAATTGATTGGATATTTTAGGCAGGTCATCATAACACATAGTTTTGGTAGATCTGATGTTGATTGTACATTCAGATTGTAAAGTCTGTGTGGTGAGCTATCTTTTTTTTCAAATGTGGAGCTCTTAAAGGCGTAATTAATCAAAAAACTGCTGGTGCAGGTAAGAGGTGCCTGTAGATAAAAAACAAACTGTGCAGCTTTGACCAAAGTTGAATAATGACCTTGCTATAGGTGTGAGCCATTAACGTACCTCCTGAAGCCTGTCTGAAAAACTCCCAGAGATTGCATTATTGTATCCTGACTTGTTGCTAGGATATTGCTAAGAGTCTCCCAACTGTTATGCCCTGTACACACGATCAGTTCATCCAATGAAAACGAACCGATGGATTTTTTCATCAGATATCCAATGAAGCTGACTTTCATCAGCCTTGCCTACACACCATCAGTTAAAAAAACGTTTGTGTCAGAACACAGTGACGTAAAACACCACGACCTGCTGAGAAAAATGAAGTTCAATGCTTCGACTTGATTCTGAGCGTGTGTTGATTTTTAACCGATGGAATTCCCCACAGACGATCATTTTTTTTCTATCGGTTTTTAAACAATCAGATAATTTTAAAACGGGTTCTAAGTTCCGGTGGGGAAAAAAACGATGGGGTGCACACACGATCGGTTCGTGGATGTTTTCATAAGACGAACCGATCGTGTGTACGCGCCATTACTGTTCAAATCCATCATCACAGGAATTAGTTCTTTCTCTGATTTAAACCCTCTCACATGCACTTTCTCTCCCGTGTTATGCCGCGTACACGCTATCGGTCAAACCGATGAGAATGGTCTGATGGACCATTTTCATCAGTCAAAACCGATCGTGTGTGGGCGCCATGGGTTATTTAACCATCGGTTAAAAAATAGCCAACTTGTTTTTAATTTTACTGATGGATTCCTAACCGATAGAACAAAACCGATTGTTAGTAGGCACGACCATCGGTTAAAAATCCACGCATGCTCAGAATCAAGTCGACGCATGCTTGGAGGCATTGAACTTCATTTGTTTCAGCACGACGTTGTGTTTTACGTCACTGCGTTCTGATGTGATCATTTTTTTAACCGATGGTGTATAGGCACAACTGACCATCAGTCAGCTTCATCGATTAACCAATGAAAAAGATCCATCAGACTGTTCTCATCGGATGGAACGATCGTTTATACGCGGCATTCCAGTAGCTCTGAGCTCAGAATTTTGTGAGCTTACTGCTGGAATCCGACACAAAGTAGATTCCTGATTTGGCCATTTAGGATTCTGTAAGTGAGCGCATATAAATGTTTTTATTTTATACCCTTCAATAAAGAACATTATTGTGCATGATCTGCACTTCCTTGCTTGTTTGTTTTTCATACTGGAAGCCCCACTCCATTAGAGCAACAGACTAAGGGCTCCAATAGAGTAGGGGGACAGCAAAGGAGGGTGAATGGGCAAAATGACAGCATCTCTTTAACCACTTCAGCCCCGGAAGAATTTACCCCCTTCCTGACCAGAGCATTTTTTGCGATTCGGCACTGCGTCAATTTAGCTGACAATTGCGCAGTCATGCAACATTGTACCCAAACAAAATTGGCGTCCTTTTTTTCCCACAAATAGAGCTTTTTTTTGGTGGTATTTGATCACCTCTACGGTTTTTATTTTTTGCACTATAAACAAAAAAAGAGTGACAATTTTGAAAAAAAAATAAGTATTTGAACACCCTGCTATTTTGCAAGTTCTCTCACTTATAAATCATGAAGGGGTCTGAAATTGTTACCGTAGGTGCATGTCCACTGTGAGAGACATAATCAAAAAAAAATTCCAGAAATCACAATGTATGATTTTTTTAACCATTTATTTGTATGATACAGCTGCAAAGAAGTATTTGAACACCTGTCTGTCAGCTAGAATTCTGACCCTCAAAGACCTGTTAGTCTGCCTTTAAAATGTCCACCTCCACTCCATTTATTATCCTAAATTAGATGCACCTGTTTGAGGTCATTAGCTGCATAAAGTCACCTGTCCACCCCATACAATCAGTAAGAATCCAACTACTAACATGGCCAAGACCAAAAAGCTGTCCAAAGACACTAGAGACAAAATTGTACACCTCCACAAGGCTGGAAAGGGCTACGGGGAAATTGCCAAGCAGCTTGGGGAAAAAAGGTCCACTGTTGGAGCAATCATTAGAAAATGGAAGAAGCTAAACATGACTGTCAATCTCCCTCGGACTGGGGCTCCATGCAAAATCTCACCTCGTGGGGTCTCAATGATCCTAAGAAAGGTGAGAAATCAGCCCAGGACTACACGGGAGGAGCTGGTCAATGACCTGAAAAGAGCTGGGACCACCGTTTCCAAGGTTACTGTTGGTAATACACTAAGACGTCATGGTTTGAAATCATGCATGGCACGGAAGGTTCCCCTGCTTAAACCAGCACATGTCAAGGCCCGTCTTAAGTTTCCCAATGACCATTTGGATGATCCAGAGGAGTCATGGGAGAAAGTCATGTGGTCAGATGAGACCAAAATAGAACTTTTTGGTCATAATTCCACTAACCGTGTTTGGAGGAAGAAGAATGAGGAGTACCATCCCAAGAACACCATCCCTACTGTGAAGCATGGGGGTGGTAGCATCATGCTTTGGGGGTGTTTTTCTGCACATGGGACAGGGCGACTGCACTGTATTAAGGAGAGGATGACCGGGGCCATGTATTGCAAGATTTTGGGCAACAACCTCCTTCCCTCAGTTAGAGCTTTGAAGATGGGTCGAGGCTGGGTCTTCCAACATGACAATGACCCGAAGCACACAGCCAGGATAACCAAGGAGTGGCTCTGTAAGAAGAATATCAAGGTTCTGGCGTGGCCTAGCCAGTCTCCAGACCTAAACCCAATAGAGAATCTTTGGAGGGAGCTCAAACTCTGTGTTTCTCAGCGACAGCCCAGAAACCTGACTGATCTAGAGAAGATCTGTGTGGAGGAGTGGGCCAAAATCCCTCCTCCAGTGTGTGCAAACCTGGTGAAAAACTACAAGAAACGTTTGACCTCTGTAATTGCAAACAAAGGCTACTGTACCAAATATTAACATTGATTTTCTCAGGTGTTCAAATACTTCTTTGCAGCTGTATCATACAAATAAATAGTTAAAAAAATCATAAATTGTGATTTCTGGATTTTTTTTTTTGATTATGTCTCTCACAGTGGACATGCACCTACGATAACAATTTCAGACCCCTCCATGATTTCCAAGTGGGAGAACTTGCAAAATAGCAGGGTGTTCAAATACTTATTTTCTGCACTGTATATATATTTTTTTTTACTAGTAATTGCGACAATCTGCTATTTTTACCAGGGACTGTGACATTATAGCGGATACATCGGACACTTTAGACACTATTTTGGGACCCAGCTGCAGCTCACCCTGTAATAGATTCCCTGCATGCAAATCCACACAGGTCCACATAGAGTGTGCTAGGCCCCAAGCTTGTTCTCTTATAGTTCCTCCCAGTGTTTTTCTCTTCTGCATCAGCTTACTGGTAGTTGTAGTTTTACATAATTTAGCCAGAGGGTGAATCCTAGCCGTATGGACTAAATGTCCCAAGATGCTTTGCTCTGTCTTGGCTCTGATTTATAAAGTAACAGGACATCCCCCACTGGAACACTAGAGGGAAACGGCTTCCTCTGAAACAATGCCACACAGCATCTTCTGATTGTAGGAATAAACAGATAACCAGCTCCTGGCTACAGTCCATATAAATGCCAGGATTGGAAGAGCCTTGTGAGCTGGGGCATGGGAGCCAAACACTCTACAGTCATGCAGATGAAGTCAGTTACTTAAAGGCCCTGCATAGGCCCTGTATGGATAAGATGGACCTACATCCTGATGAGCCAGCTGTACTCATCCTGACTCACAAAACATGGTCTAACTGGAATGGGAGCAGGATGCAAAGGGCCTTTTAGGCCAGGCTAAGTGTTCTCATGCGCATGTGCTAATCCACCTGGAGATCATGAAGGAAGTTGTAGGCTGGATGTGTAAAGCCTAATGGGCAAGTCAGAGAGTGAGTACTGAGTACCCTGGGATAAAACAGAAAATTTGCCCTGGGACTTTGAGTGAGATGAGCATAGTTTAGCCAATAGACGTAGCGACAGTAGATATAGTATAACATTTATTGAAGTAGAGATAGTACATACATTGGCGTCGTCAACAAATGCCAATTCATACGGGAAACATATACATGAAAAGATGGTACATATATGTATAAACGATCATATAACACACAGGCATCAAGTGTAGCCGACGCGTTTTGCGAGACCCAGCTCGCTCTTCAGGGGTAGATGCGTATAAAATGTACCTAGGGTGAAAAGATACAGATTGGGTGTATGGTTTGATATTGATGCTGTGACTTACCACCCATACATTTACACACTCACTCTACTCAGGTATACTCACATGTTTTCACATGGCTCACTCTGAGCACTTACCTTTAGCCTGTCTTTGACATTAAAGGTCTTATTATACACTCAGTGGCATAGAATGGGGGGTGCAAGGGGGACCACCGCCCCAGGTGCAAAATTTAGAGGGGCGCTGTTACGAGTGTGGATAGGAGGGAGCACCAACAACAGATGGGACATAGAAACATATGCATGATGTCACCACTCCAGACTTTACCAGTCATTATTAAGCACGCTCTCCTCTTCCCTACAGCCACAGCTGTCTCACACAGTGGATCATGTGACCAGACTGGAGCTAGCTGAAAATACACAAGTCCATGGGTCAAGGGGGCGCAAATTACTTGCCTCGCCCCAGGCGCTGACAACCCACGCTACGCCACTGTATACACTTGCACTTATTCAGTTTCCACTTTCCTTCTTTTTCCATGTTCTTTTGTTATTTACTAATTGTCACTCTTGTGAGCTTTTTGGTATCCCTTTACCACTTTCCCCAACAGTATGTATGCCCTCGCCATCCATGGCTCAGGCCTTTCATTTATACATATGCATACTATACACCTGTCACGTACCTGGTGGTACGAGCCCGGCGTGCAGGGAGCGGCAGCCCTTGCTTCTCTGGTCCTGGGACCCCTGATAGTGCAGACAGGAGGATCGGGACTACAGAGTCGCACAAGCGCCTGGTACTGGCGAGTGCTGGGCCCGTGAGCTGAGTCAGTAGTTCCCGGAGTCACGTTACAGACTGGTGCAGGCTGAAGATCCAAGCTCACTGTCGAGCAGCTGGAGGCAGGAGTACAGCAGAAGCGGGGGAGGTGTCCCGTAGTACCGACTGGAACAAGTCTCTGCAGGTAAGCCCTCTGGTAGGCTAGGGGTTCAGTAGAAGGTAGAGTGGGTACAGGCGGGGTCAGGTCCAGTCCGGGTCGATCAGCAGGCGGGCAGCAGAAGTACAGAGGATTAAGCCAAAGGGGTAGTCAGACAAGCCGAGGTCAGGGCAGGCAGCAAACAGGTTAACAGGTACAAGCCGGGTGGTCAGGATCAGGTTCAATCAGGTTCATAGATGCGGGTAGCTCACAGAGACGCTGTAGACAGGACAGCAAGAAGCACAGGGATCAGGATCCTTTTAAAGCCAGATTTGGCGCCAAAACGGCGTCCCCACGTGCACGCGCGCCGCCGCCGCTAGTGCGCGCTCCCGTGCGCGCTATGGTGCCGCGAATGCGCGTGCCGCTACCGCGAATGCGCGCGCCGCTACCGCGCATGCGCGCCGATGTGCCCGCCAGCGGGCCAGGCTGTCCATGACAACACCTATCTTACCTTGTCACTTTAGATTGTCTGACATACATATATATGTTTACAGACAATAATTTCCATGGATACAGTGAGGCCATTAGGAATACACAATCCGTGTTGTGCTTTTCCTTCGTTTGGCCCTGGGTGGGGTCTTGTCTGGCTCCGCCTCCTCAACTCCCTGGTGAGACGCCTGCTGCCGCCATCTGGGAGCTATACATCAGCTGTCTTGGTCATGTCTAGTGGTGAGTATGGGGTATCTTGTACCAAGGTCCCTCTTACCCTGTGCCTATAGTATCAATATCACCCCATACACCCAATCTGTATCTATTCATCCTAGGTACATTTTATACGCATATACCCCTGAAGAGTGAGCTGGGTCTCACGATACACATCTGGTATACTTGATGCTTGTGTGTTATATGATTGTTTATACATATATGTACCATCTTTTCATTTATATGTATCCTGTATGAATTGGCATGTGTTGATGACACCAATGTATGTACTATCTCTACTTCAATACATTTTATACTGTATTTACTGTCGCTACATCTATTGTCTAAACTGTGCTCACCTCACTCAAAGTCCCAGGGCAAATTTTCTATTTTATTGAATATTACAGGGATGGAGGTATGTCACTGCTGACACCAGCCCTTTATCTTTTTTTTCTAAGTACCCTGGGATTGATAGTTATATCTGGAAGTGTATCCAGCTGGAGTGGTACATTGAGAGACTGGTATACTCAGTACCGATACCAGATCATCCAGTGCCCAGGGCTAAGATGTCAAATTGTGCCCCCCCTTTCATTACGTGTGAGCCTATGAGGATGAAAAGGAGAGAGAGCACAGTCCCCACCCCCTCCTCTCCTTGCTGCTTAACAGACCTAGTGATGCTCTCCTGCTCTCAGCCTTATAGTAGAAGAAACTTGTGGCGCCCCTATCCCTACAATACATGCTGAGCCCAGGGCCCTTCTGCCTACCTCTTGTGCCGGCCCTGGGTATACTACAGAGTGCATCTTGTTAATCTTGGCTGACAGAGTAGGACACTTCACCTTGTGAAGCTCTGTTTGAATAGAGCAGGATGCTACAGATCTAGTATACAGGTAGATAATTCACAACACTGTGGTGCTCCCAAGGAGAAGAGCGAGCAGATGCTGAGGGAAGATGACTTACATGTGATGTGAAATGTGCTGCGTTCACAATGACTGCTGCAGATTGTCCACTTGGTGTATGGTGATGTACTCCGAAGACATCTGTTAGTATATCTATTTAATATATACTGCCATCTTTGAAGAACAATAGCAAAATGCGGAAACTATAACTTTTGCCTGCACATTCCTTTCCTGTGAAAATAAAGTCTAATGGTCGGGGAAGTCGCGGGAAAGCCTATGGTAAGGAGTGGGCACAATATGGCAGAGGCTTTCAGCTATAGAAATGAGCCGTTATCCTATCTGAGAGGAAGTGTGCCGGGAGCTTGGGTTATTTGGCACCAACAGTCAGCCAATCAGAAGCTGTCTTAGAGGCAGGAGCAGCACACTGAGAGGCTGAGCCAACTGCTGATCAGGCATCTTGCTGGTTCCCCATTATTGTCGGAATCCTTCCCAAGACTGAAACGGCTCTGTGACGTCAGCTGATGGGGATTTAGCCGATTTTTGAGGTTGCAAGAGAGTAAAAGTAAGTGAAATCCTCTGACCCACAGGAGAAGTATGACCATAAAAGCTTTGGCTATACTACTCTTTTAACCAAGCATAAAGGAAACCCCAGAGTAAAGGATCTGTGATAATACAACAGTAATATTAACTGTGCCATCATACAACAAATTATTAATATAAAAACTATTCCAAGTGTATCTAAAATGAAAACATTTTTGGATGTTTTGGATATTGTGGGGAACGATTTAATAGTCATATTTTCATTGCTTTATTCTACTTAGAATCCTGGATGATGGTACTTTTATTATTTTCTACACTACCTATACCCCTCAGAGGCCAATTCTATATCATATTGATTAGGTGGACAATACACCTAGGCCCCTGCAGGGCGATCTGCGGTAGCCACCACAGTCTGGAGCTATGTAGTTTAGCTCCTCAGTGGTCTGCCGCACTCGGCCTTGCAACTTCACTAGCCTCCTTTATAATCCTTTAATTTGTACTCCTCTACTTGGGCGATTCGCAAGTAACTGTGTCTACGATTGCTAGATACACTACTTGTGATCCCAGTGGCATTTATTATCAATTCATGCCTATATCCCTACTTTATATTATTGTATCTCATTGGTATTAACCTGTACCTTATTTTTATATACTTGTCTTATATTGTACTTTTTGTTTTATCAACAGTTTTTTAAGGATTGAGCTGCCTTGCCACCCTCCTACCCTCCTGCCCCCCCCCCCCCCCTTCCACCACTCTCTGCGGCTGGGCCCTCCCAGTGTGTCCTTCTAAATGGCAATTTAGTGCCTGCCCTGATGGGGTTAACAGCCCCCGCCCCGGGGCTGTCCCCCACCCGCCCTTGGACTGACAGGACCCAGCCTTGTCCACAGTACACGGGTGCATGTCCATTCGTGATCACGTCGCGATTACGTCATGTGGGCGGTCAGTCCCAGTGACGCTGTGTGTCGGCGACGGTCGCCGTGCACCAACGTCACTAAAGCCGGGATATTTAAACTGATCTCCCCTGCCCTACAGTGATGGACGCAGGTCCCGGGTTTGCTGCCATTTTACCCAGTGGACAGTAAGTTGTACCTTTCTTCTATCTAGATGGACTTCCTCTACCACACCCCAGCCCATATACCGGCCCATACATTCAGGGGACTAATCCTTCCTTCCTTCCATTTATCTAGGCTATCCTGGCTATGAATCTCCAGGTCCAGGTGCATTTATCTGTACCTTTCACCTATGCATAAAATAGTGCCCTTGCTTCCCTCAACTACTGTGTTGTCCAAGCACCAGCTCCGGCTCAGTCCCCTTCCCGGGGACCCCTTATCTCTGTCACTTACCAGTACAGGTATTTTTTCCCCCCACACTCTGTTTTTTAGTAACCACCCCCCTACCCCCCCCCCCTTTTTCCACGCAATTGCCTCACCTTGCACTTTCACTGCCCTCACTAATTTATTCTTGTATTCAATTATCACCATTCTGTGCACCTCCCTCTGGAGATCAACTGTCCCGTTTTACGGTTCTCTTATACCCTTATCTTCCTAGTATCACCCTGTGCACCTCCCTCTGGAGCTCAATTGTCAATTGCCATATATACATGTTTACGGTTTTCTCATACCCCTATTCTCTATTTATTACCCTACATAGATTATATGTCCATACACACATACGCCCCCTCCCTGGTCGCCACTGGAGACCTCACCTGGTCCCTCCTGCCCCTGCGGATGATGGGGTTTTGTAGGTAAGCAGCTCAGCCCTTATTCCTTCCCAATTATCATACCCTATAGTTAGGCTTGATTTTGTATATTTAAGCATACCAACTGTTTAGTTTTTGATTATTTGTCATTTTGTTTTAGATTGTTCTCCTGACAAAGCGGCCATAGCCGCGAAACTAGTAGAGACACCCTCGGTGACCCCTATTCCCACTGTGACCTTTCCCCTTCTGGGGGTTGAATACTGTGGTGACATGTATGGATCGTCACTATTTTAAACTGTATTGTCTGTATGCCTTGTGTTTATACTAATAAAGTCTATACCTTAACCTATATGTGCATTTTTACAACTTTTTACCGTACCGCAATAGTCCAACTGCCCACAACCCCCCCTCTTAGGTTTTTTGGCTTGGGATCCAAATACCTATCTTTATTCTACATATTTTCATTGCTGTCTATATCCCCACTGAGATTTCCTCTCTGTTTGTTCTGGTGACAATTGCCATCAGGACTGGGAGTGAGAGAAAATTTAAAATGTTGAATCTTCACTGGACCAGTGATGGTAGCCGTCTAAAGCTGGCACGTTCTCAACACAGAAAAGCCTTTCCTCATGGACACATATCTGTGGCAACTAGGCATTAAAGTCCACCTGATCCATACAGTATGTGTATGGCTGGTGGCAACAGGTTATATTCAGCGGTGGCTGGTGCTCAATACATTGTGGGGGGGGGGGCAATCCAACAAGGAAGACAGATGGAAAAGCGGTCTAAGACTCCCTGGCCAATCAGGTCTCAGGAACTTCCTGATTGGCCTGGAGGAGAAACAGAAAGACAATAGCCAATATTAATTTGCTTTTGTCACACAAGTGGGTGGTTTTGGGGAGCAGTGCTCTGCGCCCTGAGCCCACCCTTTTGTGAAGCCAATCAGAGCATCAGGCTCTAATAATGTGCTTAAAAAAAAAAATTTTTAATTTATGCGTCCAGCAACCTGCATGTAGATTAGGGGGCCAGTGCATGAATGAGGGGGTGGTGCCCATTTGCCCCCTGTAGATGGGCCACCACTGGTTAAATGTAATAACAAAAAAATATACTACCAGGGCTGTGGGACTTTCTAATTATGGCCACATCAGATGTGTAGACCCAGACTCTCAAGCACAAAGATGTCATCAGTATGGTCCCCAACTGAAGTACAAGACTTTCAGCTGGGTATCTCATCATTATTTACCAGTTTTTGGGGGACTTACCCTTTAAATAGCCAAATTGGGTCTCTGTTAAAGCTTCAAATTATGTTCAACACTGTCTGGAAATGTTCAGGTTTAGAGTAAATGGACACGTCAACCTATTTTTGGTATTTCTTTATTCATAATGCATGTGTAACCAGCATTATCTATTTAGTATTGATGTTTTTTATTGATTTTTTCTTCTCTGCCTTAAGAGAACATAATGGCTTACAAGTGATCTGTGAAAGGCCAAAATGCAGCTAATTTAGGAAGCAATTTGGGATCGTAAATATCATGCTGATTGCGTGTTATTATTTGTTTTTGCTACTTGAAAGCTCATGTAGCAGGAAAGACACCACAAAATAAGAAAGTAATTTTATACAATTTTTGTACAGCCCCTTTGCACCAGCCAGCATGTTGACCCAATTTTGCTGTCTGTTAACAATTGATGTGTTACAAATGTAATTTTGAGCACAATAAGTGAACACATCCAAAGCAAATCGATGGGCTTGCTTGAAAAATGTTCCTTTCTTTTTAATCAATAAGCTATTTAAAGTGGTAGTAAACTCCCATCTCTGACTTTTACCTATAGGTAAGTCTATAATAAAACTTACCTATAGGTACTGTAAATATATGTAGATATTTACTGTACATGCAACCGGTGACGTCACTGGCGCATTCCCGCTGAAAAATTGGCCTAAAAGGGCATTAAAGTCAATTCACAAAAGGAAATAAATAAATGCATGCAATAATTAAGTACTGGTCCAAGCTTGCGATAACTATACGATAATTATGGTCAGACCCCCCAGTGATTGGTTTAAAAAATAGGTGGGAATCTCCTTCCCCTTGTGCTATTTCTCTTTCCCTCTCTCCCCTGCTATTCTGGGGAGCTGCTCATATTCGTATTTCTCTTTTCTTTCTGTATATTGGAAAAAGGAGGGCGGGTCCGCGGGACCAAGATGACACATTGCATCCCATAGGTGTGCAGTAGCCAGATGATATCACTAGAGTGGTTATGTCACGGATGAATTTGCAGCAGGTATAATGTGCTGACCGCCTGGTGCCCATTTTACTTGCCGACCTAGGCCTAGATGAAAATTCGCTGTGCAATATATCAGAAGACGTATATGCTAACCTAAAAAATACAAGAGAGAGATGCGCCAAACTAAGTGCAGTATGTCGTTTTTAATCAGTAGTAAATTGGTACAATAAAGTAACTACTCACAAACATGGAGTAATATAGACATTGGTGTGGCTATGAGGCCGGGGTCATCCGGAAAAGGTTTCTTCGTCCCAGGCTTGTGAGCCACAAGTGTGGTATAGTGGACACAGGAAACCAGGAAGAGCCGTCTGATGTGGCGTGCGTTCCACCGTGGAGCGCAGCGTATCGTCGTCGCCCCGGAAGTGACGCGAGGGACCCGGCCAGCCAATCGGATTACGCGTTTCACAGCGTCAGCTGTTTCGTCAGATCCATGGCGTCCGTATCGAACGGACGTGAGTTATACGAGCAGGATAAACGTGATTGGTTGGAAATGGCACACTAAACAAAAACAAACAAATTGACAACAAATAACAGCTACAGGCCATGGAGAGACATTACTATTAATAAAAAGATTCGATCGCAATTAACAAATAACAGAAAAGAGATGGCAATCCGGAGACATTTGAAAGGGAATAAATAAACAAATATATAAATCCTGACAGTACTGGAAATAGAAAAAATGTAAAATCTCCGTCTGTCATAACACTAAAAATTATTTAAAACTAGATATGTTGGAATATTTAAAAATATATTGAAAATGCTATTAAAAATGTAAAAAATGTAAACTATTATGGCCATTCATAAAAACAACTGTGTATATATTACAAACATGTGTATATATTAAAAATTATATAATACACCAGGAATCAAATATACAAACACATATAAAATATATGTGCATATATATAAGGACTAATTATACACACAGAATTGTTTAGTTTAGAGCATGAGTGTGCATACATGCACACACATACCCACAACTATGGCCCAGATTCACAGAGCGATTACGCCTGCGCAACTGCTGTTGCGCGTGCGTAAGTCTAAATGTGCGCGTGCGTATAGTTGGACGTGATTCACAAAACAATATACGCCAGAAATCTACGTTTTTTGGTCCGGCGTAATTGAGTTAGACCTTCGCTTCCCTTCGCGCAAAACTGCGCTAGACACACCATTGATTTGCTAGTCAAATATGCTAATGAGGGAGTTACGGGGATTCACAAAAAAACGCAGTTGCTGCGCAGGCTACGCGATGTGCGCAACTGCAAAATGTTCTGTCTAAAGTTAGAGGACCTAAAAGCTGGTCTAAATTTTGAAAAAAAGTCTAATTGTCAGATAAAGCAACACTGTTAGTGAGGAGTTCAGCAGTCACACGTGTTGCCCAACAATCTGTATGCCAACATGCCAGGGGCATCGTCGCGCATAGCTATACTACTGACTTTAGATGAACAAAGAAGGATGAGGGCACGGAGGATGGCACTAAGGAGGGCACGGGAGATGTTTTTTTTTTTTTTTTTTTTGGCTTATATAAAATTTACAATTTAATCTAATCTAATACAATATTCTTATCTGATACAAGCCCCTCACTCTTCACTTGATATATCACACACGCATAGGCATCTTTGGCATGAGAGATTCTGAGGTGTCTCGCATCTTCAGATTCACCCCTCATGCCATCGTGGAATTACCACAACCTTGCAGGAGGACATCAGCAGCCCAACACATGGCACCACCCATGACACCCATGACAGCTACATATACAATCAGAGCCCCATCCCCACAGATTTCAAACAGAACATGTATGGGGACAGCTGGCTGGTTGGTGAGTGACATGGGAGTCAGGCATGACTATCCCCTCCCGTGATGCACACCTCACAAGTGGCACATGCATGACTAACATCCTCCTGTCTTTTCCCTTCAAGGTGACTCTGCATATGAACTGGAACCCCATCTCATGACCCCATCTCATGCCAGCTCACATTATGCATCTTTGCACGTTAAACACACACATTAATCATGGCACAATGAGAATGCATGCATGCACACCACTATGGTCCCTAGCACACACACCCCACATCCTCATCAAATTGGATTGGCACCAGTCCACCATGCAAGACTGGTGAGCAGTAACGCCACGTCAAGGCTCCAATTATGTCACTGTACATTCATACACCATTCACACGGACCTGGGAATCACTTCTCCCTGGTCCTGGGGAACCCTTCTCCACCCAAATTGAGGATGACACCCCTTTTCCAGCAGGAATGTCACCCCCACATTCAAACATCATTCACAACCCAAAATATGCCAAAAATGTCAGCAAAAAAATAAAAAAATGCATAGAAAAAAAAAAATGCAGAGAACAAAAATAAAAATGCTTTCAAACCAAAAAAAGGGGGAAAAAAAAATTAATGCCCTCTGCCTGAGCCACGCCTGGGGCGCCCCCGGCCACGGCCCCGGACCCTCAGGGGAGACGCATGGGGGAGGGGAAAAGCCGGGGAAGGAGGAGCAGCCCCTGAGATCTGCCCACCTGGCGGCCTGCCCTCCAAGGCCACGGCTATTCTGTCCAGGGCAGCACCAAGTGTTGCCGTGTTGCCCTGGATAGCCTGGGTAAGGGCCCTCACATCCTGCCCAACGCCTGCTGCTGTAGTTTGCAGGTCATTTAGGCAGGTTGTGGAGGCCCGGGAGTGGGAGTCCAGGTTACCCAGCCTATCGTTGATGGAGGACAGGCTCTGATCCACCCGCCCCATAGTCTGGCAGAGCTGTCTCAGAAGGCGGGTCTGGGTGGCCAGGTTCCTTCTCAGACTGGCGGGCAGGAGATTGGGCGCCCCCCTGGTGCTCTGGGATGACCTCCTGGCTCTTGCTGATGGTTGTGGCCGGGGAGAAGGGGAGGCCCTTGTGAGGGGAGCCATGTTGGGGGAGGAGGGGGGGGGCTCACCCTTAGGGAGGGCAGGCTTCTTGCAGCCAGAGGGGAAGAGTCCGCAGAAACCAAACGGCCAGTGCCTGCCATGGACTCCTCCTCCTCATGATTCTCCTCCTCCTCATGATCGTCCTCCGCATGATCCTCCTCCTCCTCTTGTTCCTCCTCCGCGGACTCTGGCCTTGTTGGGGGGGCCTCATTAGGCTGCTGTCCTGGCGTTGGAGCGGTCAGGCCAGATGGCCCTGCACCCTCCTGCACATCTGTGGATGACACAAACCATTCACAGGTTGGAGGATCCACACACTTGCCACATATTCCCTTTCACCCCCTCCCCCACACATGCTACACACCTGAGAGAAATAAAAACCTTACCTGGCACCGCGGGGACCGGACTTGTGTCAAAGCCTGGCAGGCCCTCCACTTCATGCCGGTGAAAGGTCAGGGCCACCACACGCTCCGTCGCTGTAAATCTAACCCGGCATGGTGGGCCCCCTCCTGTGCCCCTGGCATGGGCATTTATTGCGGCCAGTTTTTTTTTCACCTCACGCCGGAGGTCATTTATTTTCTTTTCAATCCCAGACCGGGTCCGTGTCTCCCCCTCCCCCGATGAATTGACCTGCTCCGTGATCATATCCAATATCTCCCTCCTCCTGGCCGGGGTGGTGGTGGCACTCTGCGGGCCGTGGAGAAAACGCCCATAGTCGGTAATGGCCCGGGCAAGAATTCTTTTTTCCCCCACTGTAAAATTAAGCTTTCTTTTTCTCTCAGTCATACTTCCAAACAAACTCACTAGCAGTCACCAAAAATCTGTCACAAATACAAGCACAACCAATCAGGCAAGAACACACACAAAGAGAAAAAGAACACCCAAAAATCACACTAGCACTCAGCAAGAAACAGTCACAAAAAAATCAGATGAAAAAATAAAGCAAGAAAACAAACGCTCAGAAATCTATCAATCAAACAAACAGTCAAAAAACACTTATCAAAACACACTTTCACAAAACTACCAACAAGCACTAGATCACACAGAACACTAATCTGACAACTACAAAACACACTCTAACGAACAACAGAGCAAAAGCACTTGATTCAATGGGAAGGGACACAAAGGGATGTACTTTTGCAATGGAAGTGCGTTTGTGTGTGTCTATTTATGCTGTTTGCGTAGTTCACAACGTTGCCCTAGTCCATGTCCAATTTCACTGATTGCGCCGCTCCCGAGTTGTGAGCATGCGCACAACGGAGCTGACATGGTTTCCTTCACGCGCGCATGCGCGAGTCGGCCGGCCCTTCATTTGCATGGGGTCACGGCTCATTTCAATGTTACACGCCCACGTCCCTCCCAATTTGTATTACTCCTCCTTACGCCTCCGGAAAAAACCTTACGCTTGCGCAATCTCTTGCGCAAAAGCTTCGTGAATCGCGGGATTACGCGGCTAGATTACGCAAGTCTAACGGAAAAGTGGTGCGCTACACCGGTCCAATAATGCGCCGATGTACGTGAATCTGGGCCAATGTGTATATATAGAGAGAGAGAAACCTAGATACTATACAGAAATTAGAATAACAACTAATGCTAATAATAATAATAATAAAAACTAATAAACAGCCAGTGTTTGACAACACAGCAACACATGTGTATATATATATATATATATGTGTACATAAATATCTATCAAACGGTCATTACAAAAGGACAAGATAGGTCAGGACTAGGATTTTTGGATAACTAAATTAAATTATATTGTATTATATTATATTATATTATTGGTCTCAATTTCTTCATTCAATCCATGGGGTGACATCGTATTTAAAGAATAGATCCAGTAGGTTTCTTGTTTGCATAACCGTTGAAACCTTTCCACAGCAGTAGGAGTCTCCGGTATGGCTTCAATTACCCATACCTGCAATAGGGACGTATCCTGATGATGATGTGTAACAAAATGACGTGCTACACTATACTTTGGGTTGGCTGCTTGTACAGCCCGTTTGTGTTCGCCAAATCTTGTGCGAAGGGCTCTAATAGTTCGGCCAATGTATAACAGGCCACAGGGACAGGAAATGCAATAAATAACGTACGTAGTGGAGCAATTATAGAAAGCATTCAGATTATATGTCATTTTGTTGGCTACAGAGTTCTTTTTACCGTGAGGGACATTAACACAGGCTAGGCATTTTGTTTTTTTGCACTGGAACATACCCACCAATGGAATGAGGGTGAGTTGTTTAAGCATTTTTCCCTTAAAATTATTTGATGGTTTAATTTTGCTTGGAGCAATTTTGCTTTTAATATTTGGAGCCCTTCGGTAAGCAAATTTTGGTGACTTAGTTAAAGAAGAGGCAAGGTGAGGGTCCTGAATCAATATAGGCCAATGTTTTTCAAAAATCTTCTCCATTTTCTTATGTTTAATGTGGTATTGGGTAATAAACCGGGTAGTGGGGACTGAGTCACCCTTTTTGGACTGCGGAAGCTGATCTTGTACATATAAATCATGGGCTTCTTGAACAATGTTAGAAGGATAGCCTTTGGCAATGAACTTATTTTTAAGATCAGTACCTTGGGCTTTGTAGTCATCAATTTTTGTACAATTTCGTCGAAGTCGATGGAATTGGCTCTTTGGGACATTATTAATCCACCTAGGATGGTGACAGCTAGAATAATGCAAGTATGAATTGACCGCTGTTGGTTTAGTAAAATTTCTTGCACTAATAGTGCCATTACTATGGAATAATTCCAAATCTAGAAAGCTTAAGGACTCCGGATCCTGGACGGAAGTAAAACTGAGCCCAAAGGTGTTATTATTACAATAAGTCACAAAATTGATGATGGAGTCAAGAGGCCCATCCCATATTATAACGATGTCATCGATATAACGACCATAAAAGACCAGATTAGCTGAAAAAGGGTTATTTTGATTAATGAAAGTGGCTTCCCAAAGGCCCATGGTGAGGTTTGCATAGCTAGGTGCAAAATTAGCGCCCATAGCTGTGCCTTTCTTTTGTAAATAAAAGTCATTATTATTTTTTCTGTATATGCTAACCTAGGTTGTGTATTTGTACCTTTTGGATGTCATCCTGTTTGCATTATTGTTGTGGTCCATGTGGACGCGTTTTCTAGAGAAAGGGGAAACAGGTGAGTGCACTCAGCGATCAGTGTCCTCTCAGAAGCGTGGGTGCAGGCAATGCATAAGGACCGCCTACTGCACATATACGTCGGCATAATGGCACGGCTAGGCACATCCACGTATATTTACATCAGTTCCAGTACCCAGCCGTGGGGTAACGGGCGTGCGCCCTTGGCGCGCTCCCGTGACCCAGTCCGAAGCTCCGAGACCGCAGGACTTGCGGACCCGATCGCCGCTGGAGTGCGGCGATCGGTCCCCGGAGCTGAAGAACGGGGAGAGCCGTGTGTAAACACGGCTTCCCCGTGCTTCACTGTGGCGGCAGCATCGATCGCGTCATCCCTGTTATAGGGGGACGCGATCGATGACGTCACACCTACAGCCACACCCTCCTACAGTTGTGAACACATAACACCTACAGCGCCCCCTTGTGGTTAACTCCCAAACTGCAACTGTTATTTTCACAGTAAACAATGCAATTTAAATGCATTTTTTGCTGTGAAAATGACAATTGGCCCAAAAATGTGTCAAAATTGTCCGAAGTGTCCGCCATAATGTCGCAGTCATTAAAAAAATCGCTGATCGCCGATATTAGTAGTAAAAAAAAAAAAAAATTTATAAAAATGCAATAAAACTATCCCTTATTTTGTAAACGCTATAAATTTTGCGAAAACCAACCGATAAACGCTTATTGTGATTTTTTTTTTACCAAAAATAGGTAGAAGAATACGTATCGGCCTAAACTGAGGGAAAAACATTTTTTTATATATATTTTGGGGGGAAATTTATTATAGCAAAAAGTAAAAAATATTGATTTTTTTTCAAAATTGTCGCTCTACTTTTGTTTATAGCGCAAAAAATAAAAACCGCAGAGGTGATCAAATACCACCAAAAGAAAGCTCTATTTGTGGGGAAAAAAGGACGCCAATGTTGTTTGGGAGCCACGTCGCACGACCGCGCAATTGTCCGTTAAAACGACGCAGTGCCGAATCGCAAAAAGGGGCAAGGTCCTTTACCTGCATTTTGGTCCGGGTCTTAAGTGGTTAATGGTAAAAAATGGAAACAGCACTACAGGTCACAGCAGACAGTGGGGTGGATAGCTGATGCGTTTTGCACTGGGGTATCAGCACTTAATCATAGCTGACACGTTTTCTGTTATGAATAAATAAAAAATTTAACAAAAAATAGGTGGGAAAGTGCAAGCTGGAGCAGGCGTTAGCTAGATTTTAGTCAGGAGTAGTTTCTGGATGCTGGCACAGCAAAGATGATGGAGCCCTTTGAATCTAGTCTTCTGGAATTTAGGGCAATGCAGAAAAGGAGGAAGAAAGGATCTCAAAGGAAAGAAGCTTTAAGGAGCGCACACTGCTGGATAAATTCCCGGATGCTGATACTCTGCAGAAGTTCAACTTATCCAAGCAGTTTAGGTTATTCAAGCCACTTATAATGGAGCTTTATACCCAACCCATGGGGTACTTTGAGCCCTCAAAACAGAGAAGCTATGCCATACCAGCTATGACTAAATTGCTGGCTGCCTTACACTTTTTTGGAAAAGCGTCATATCAGATTCTTGCAATAACTTATCGCATGGTTTCTAACAGTATTTAAGACATATTTTAGAAAGATAACGCATGCCAGATTTTAAGGGGAGTTTTTTTGTGAATTACATCGATTTTTTTTTTCTGAATGTTGTGTGTTTTTTTTAACACTCAGATGCAGTAAAATATCGCTAAGTGAATTGTGCCCTATGTGCTGTGATTGGCCACAGTCGATTAGCAGGTATAGAGCCAAAATCATTGGTTGAAACCTGCTGACAAACTCCTGCTGTGTCCAATCACAGCACATGTCAGCAGGGTGTGTGCGCCCGAAAACCCAGAAATGGGTAGCAACATACAGGTATGTTTCCTAGGCTGTAGCTGCTACCACCTGCAGTAAATGTACTGTGGGTGGACAGCAAGTGATTAAATAAATCTTCATTTTGTGTTTAACCCCCTGCAGTTTTATTGCTATATATGTATGTATACATATATATAAATAAGTATAAGTATAAAGGTAAAAATGCTTTCAAAAGTATTGATTTTCATTGTTTATTTTTATCAATTTACAAAAAACAAAAGTGAGCAAACAGCATCAATTCTTCTAGGTACACTTGTGCATAGTTTTTGAAGGAACTCGGCAGGTAGGTTGTTCCCAACATCTTGGAGAACTAACTACAGATCTTCTGAAGATGTAAGTTGCCTCAAATCCTTCTGTGACCATGTAATCCCAGGCAGACTCCTTCTTTATGCTTAAGATAGTTCTTAATGACATTGGCTGTATGTTTGGGGTCATTGTCGTGCTGCAAAAAAAATTGGGGCCAATCAGATGCCTTTTTAATGGCAGGGCATGATAAATACGTAGCTTTTTGTATTATTTTTTTCCATGTGAACCGTATTAGCACAGACACCACCAAATGCTTGCTATTATTTTTATCTTTATTAGGCTCATAGGCGTGCGCACAGGGTGTGCCAGATGTGCCTAGGCACACCCTAATCACCATGTGCAGCATAGATTCCCCTTACTGCCCTAGTAACCCTTCCACCCACCCTGCTGCTGGCTTCCCTTCTCTCCTGGTGGCTGATGCTGTGGGGATGTTTTAGGCTGAACAGGGGAAGGGGGTCGGTAAATATGTAATTTACTGACCCCTTTCCTTTCTTAAAGCGGATGGCCCATGAAAAAACAATATTAAAAGCCAGCAGCTACTAATACTGCAGCTGCTGACTTTTAATATTAGGACACTAACCTGTCCTTGAGTCCAGCGGCGTCCGCAGCAGAGGACGAGCGATCGCTCGTCACCCTGCTGCTCCCCCCTCCATCCAGGGTGAGGGAACCAGGAAGTGAAGCGCTCCGGCTTCACTACCCGGTTCCCTACGGCGCATGCGCGAGTCGCGCTGCGCCCGCCGATTGGCTCCCGCTGTGTGCTGGGAGCCGAGTGTTCCCAGCACACAACGGGGGACAGACGGGATGTGCCAAAAAAAAACGTCTTTTGCCCGAGACGTGTGGCCGGAAGTGGGTGCAAATACCTGTCTTTAGACAGGTATCTGCACCCCCCTCCCCCTGAAAGGTGTCAAATGTGACACCGGAGGGGGGGAGGGTTCCTATCAGCGCGACTCCACATTAGGGTGGAGATCCGCTTTAATGAACACAGCGAGCGATCATTTGTGTATGTTAGAGCTTTGGGGGTGCACACCCTAATGCAATAGGCTGCACACGCCTATGATTAGGCCAGAGCCCTGTTCTGTGTGCCGTTTTAATTTAATTTCAGGTTGCAGTACTTGCTAAGCCCTTCTCTGCTAAGCTCTGCTCAGATTCCTGCACCCTATTCAATAAGCGTGCCCTTAATGGCCACTGAAGTTCTTTGAAAAGACACGGGTATGGCTGTTAAGTAGGGCTCAGTCCAGAATCTGGAGAAGTCAAGCCCCCACTAACAAAGTTAAGTCAAATCACAGTGTAGGTTGGTGGCAGCACACATCCTTAAATAAGGAAGGAGAAAAAAACTGTTTCTGGCTGTGTACCTCTCCATGGGCCTGCTCGGGGGGCCTGCTCACTCATTATACAGTCCCCCAGTGTAGGCTATTCCCTGGCTTGGGAATGCCTGGAAAGGTCCTATGGCTCCTAAGGGAGAAATAGGGGTAGGAGAAATTTTACTTTCAAAGAACCATGCCGAGGGACTGCTTGAGAAGTGTCAATACCATTTACAGCAATGTTGCCTGTTGAAAGTTCCGAACTGTTTTTAACAGGACTTCCATGAAGCCTTTAGGTAAAATGTTGAAGCATGCGTCTGGTGTCTCTCTTTATTCAGTGTCTATCTACAAGCAACTTGGTTCTGCTGGGAACAGCAGCAAGCGTGATGTGTTGGCTCAGGTGTAAGTTATTAAACTCCCTATGGGAGAGGGGATTCAAACAGACGGGGAGCTTAGGTCGGTCTGTGGCTTCACACTGTGCCCAGGTTGGGTTGGACCTGCTTACACTTAATGTAGTCAGTAGTGTTGCTCACGAATATTCGCATTGCGAATATTCGTTACGAATATTGCATATTCGAGTATTCGTGAATAACTCGAATATCGCGGCGAATATTTTTCAAATTTAATTTTAAAACAGATCACATCCTAGTGATCTCCATCGACGCAGCATTGCTGGTATGATTAGAGACCCTGGGCCGAGTAGCTGAGGCGATCCTTTTATGTTGCCGAATATTCGCAATGCGAATATTCGTATTACAAATATTCACGAATACTTTCTCTGCCCTTCTTTTGCATCAGAGCCAATCAGAGTTCTCCTACCACAGTTGTCAGAGGTTAGCAACCTCCATAGCAACCAATAGGAACCTGCCTGCACGACCATGCGCATGCGCGGACGAGAATTTTGCAATCAATTTCGCATTTGCATTAGCGAAATTTTGCAAAATTATTTTTTTTATAAAATATCATGAATATTCGATATTAACGAATATTTCACGAATATTCTTCTATATATTTGTGAAATATCGCGAAATCGAATATGGCGTATTCCGCTCAACACTAGTAGTCAGCAGAATAGGCTGCAAGGAGGCGCCATGGAGCCTGGGGACTTTTTTGGAACATTCCAGCAACTTCTGAGACAGAGGCAGGAGAAAGGTGATCCTCCAGTTAGAAGAGTAGGAGTGACCTAGCTGCATGGAGGATGTGTACAGCATGGCGTCTTTGATGTCAGTGATATAAAAGATGGTTTATTGGATACTGGGATGTGTTTTGACCCCAGGGTGAGACTAGCAATTTGTAAGAGGGGCAATGAAGAAGTTCTAATGCCTTTTTGCCTAGCCTGTCGTCATGTGGCAAGAATGGCTACAATATGGGATAAATGTTCCTGGTGTCATGTGTTCCCATATAAGAAGGGAGCCTGAGAGAGAAGAACATCCAGACCTCCCACGAGTACTGTCTGGTGATCGGGTTCCTGCAGTTTCTCGTGGAGACCCCCGAAGTCACAACTAGTGATTCAGAGTATGAGCTACATGGGGTCCAGCCACCTTTGGGTTTTCTATTAATTCAAGAATGGGTATTTTAACCAGTCAGGTTTAGAGGTAGAGCCAGTAAATCACAAAGTCATCTCCCCGAAGCTGATGCTCATGGGAATGTTGTGAGAAAGAAGGATACTCATTTGATGGGAGAAAATAAGTCAGGGAAAGTTCAAGTGGTACCTGAGAATGGAGAAAGTGTAGCTGAAGTTCCCAGCCATAGGCCAGACATGCCGCTACTGGAGGTTCTGCCTAACCCTCCAGGATTGTTTCCAAATAGAGTTGGGCGAAGAGTTCGAGCAAAGCAAAAGTTCAGCCTGAACATTGCCTGTTCGCTCGTTCAGCAAACACCCGAATTTGCAAGGAGTATGTCATTCTGTCAGTATTACATAAGCACCCTGAGGCTGCCAAGATAGTTTGAATGCCAGACCATTGCTTTTATATCTATGTAGCACTCTCTACCTTAGGTAGGTAGGTTGCTAGATTAGTGTGTTTGTTACAGCCAGTGCAGGTAAATTTTGTTTTTGATCTGGGGACTGGGGACTGGGGACTGGGGAGTGGTTTAGTGTAGCAGCAGGTGACTGACATGTACTTCATCTCTCTGGTGCTTCCTCTGTTTCCAGAGGGTTCTGTAAAAGAGGCAGGACAGAGTATTGGATTGGGATGGAGTGTATCTGGGAGCCCTGACCAATCCCCAACTAGGATTGGCAGGGGGAGGCCTCCTATATATATACTCATGGCCAGCCTGTTACAGGAGGAGTTGTCAGGTGGAAGAACTGAGTGATGGAGTGTTAGACTGTCGTGGCCTTTGAGGGAACATTTCTGGGGTGGTGACCTCAGGTCTGGAGCTTGAGAGCTGGGGGGAGCCTCTCTCTACACGGTTATTAAGAGGTGTCCTGAACGGAAACAGGGGGAGGACAGTGGGGAGTACTGCCGGGCAAGTCATTCAGGGGAGATCCATTCCAGGCTCGGTGAGTGAGAAGCACAGGGAGAAGCTATGGGAGGGACATGCCAAGATTGGGGGAGGGGTGAATGCCTGGCCAAAAAGGGTGACGTGTGGAACTACTATACACAGGGGGCACCGCTACATCTAAGTGGTTCTATGGGAACTGTATTATTGTGATTAGGCTATTTATACTATTTACTATTCATACCCCTTGATATTTTCCACATTTTGTCATGTTACAACCAAAACGTAAATGTATTTTATTGGGATTTTATGTGATAGACCAAGGATCGCCAAACATTCTGAACAAAGGGTCGGTTTATTGTCCTTCAGACTCTAGGAAGGTCGGACTGTGGCCAGCGGGAGTGGAAATTTTCCTGGCATCAGTGGGAGTAAACATCTGGCATTAGGGGGAGGAATAGCGCCCCATTGCTGTTATCATAGTAAGAAATAGTGCCCCATTAGTGGTGTCAGTGGGAGAAATGGTGCTTCATTGCCAGTGTCAGATGGCAGAATAGTGTCTCATATCAGTGGAAAGAATAGTGCCCCAAGGGTCAGCTAAAGGCAAGCAAAGAGCCATAGTTTGGAGACCACCATGGTAGTCCAACACAAAATGGCACATAACTGTGAAGTGAAAGGGAAAAAATAAATGGTTTTCAATTTTTTTTACAAATAAATATCTGAAAAGTGTGGCGTGCATTTGTATTTAAGCCCCCCTGAGTCAATACTTCGTAGAACCACCTTTTGCTGCAATTACAGCTGCAAGTCTTTTGTCTTTTTGGGTATGTCTCTATTAGGGATGAGCCAGCGGTTTGAGACGAAAGGCAGGGTGCTTTTGGCCAGTCATGGCTCAGGGGGACTAAGTCCATACCCTAGACTATATAAGGCAGAGATAGTTTGAGCTAGATTAGGCAGGCAGTCTGGCATAGACTGGCACTGGCACTGTATTATTCTTTTATAAAAACTAGACTTGTAACTGCCTGTTTAGAGGGATCTTCAGGCCGGGCACCAGACTCTCGGCTGGTTTCCAGGTCTACTGCAGAAGGGGCTGAGCGGCCAGCTGATGTCAGAGGGAGATCTCGCCCCTCCTGCAAAAGCCATCCATTGGTGCTGTACAACGGCCGCAAGTCATGTGGCCGGCCTGAAGACAGCTCTGAACAGGTATTTACAAGCCTAATTTTTATAGAAGACTCATACACCGTGTGCTATGCCAGGCTCTATTAGAGGAATATGTCTACCAGCCTCAGCCACCTACTCTGCTCAAAATTTCTTCTCCTTCATGTCCTATTTTATCACCTAACTCCAAAGTGCCCACTTCATAGGGTCCCTGGCCCACCCACCTGGTCAAAGCACCTGCAAGCCACCTCACCCCTCTGCCAGAGCTCTTTCCACCCTACCATAGAGCCTACCACCCACCTCACACTCTCAACCACCAAGTCAGTTAAAGCGCCTCCCACCCAGTTCAATACCCAACCGATGCACACTTCAGCCCCTTACTACAGCTCTCCCCAATGAAATTACACTCCATCTCTGTGGTGCAGTGTTTTTTTTGTTGTTTTGGGTTTTTTAGCCCTCTTATTATTTTCCTGTCTTTATTGCAATTCATTCTGTACACTGAACAGGTCCTGCTGTCTGTCCTCTGTAAAGGGATACATCCTCATCCCCTACTTTACAGTCAAGAACGCACACACAGAGTGAAAAAAAATCACAAATTTTGGGTTGTCACCAGAACAGACATGTAGGGGATATCTTTCAATGGGGACACTAGTTCTATTGACCCTAGTGATAAGCAAAGATTACCTCACTTTGGGGGGATTTCCTCTCACTTCCTCTTTTGGCTATAGGAGAGGAAGTCTTCTCAATGGAAAAAAAATATTTATTTTTTTTGCAAAGTTTGCTTGACAGGGTTTATAGCAGTGTGCAGAGAGTTCATTCACATTTTTTAGTGTTAACAGAGGCCCTTTAGTACCTGATGGATTATATTCATGTAGAAACTATTGGGATATGAGCACACAGGGCTGGCCTTTGGGGTGTGTGAGCAGTGCGGCTTCACAGGGCGCCATGGGCAACAGGGGCACCGTGCGGTCAGTTACTCACATGATCATCACAGGAGTCTGACTCCTACGAGTCACAGCAGCAGGCGCTGCTCCCTGCCCTGGGTGAAGAGCAACGCATCGGCTACGGCCCCTGAAAAAAATATGCTGCCAGCCCCAACAGGCACACGAGCAGCGTTATCCCCAAGCAGGGGACTCCCACCACCTTCCGTGGCTCACCCGGGCTTTCCTGTCCCACCGGCTGGCCGGCCGGAGACACGAACGAAGCCGGAATCGTCGTGGATTGGGTCTCAGATCTAGTAATGTCATGACATCACTTCCAGTTTACAGAAGACTTAAAAGCGCCAGATTTAAAAAAAACTACAGCATTTAAAACTTTTGAATGCTTTTAAGTGCAGAGGAGGAGTTTGGGGTCGCATAGACTACCTATCATTACCTATTACTGACACAAGGCTAGTTTACATTCCTTGTGACAGCAATGAAAGTGATCAGAAAAAAAATTAATAATTAAGGGTGTGGGTAAGGATAAAAAATAAGATTTTTTTTTTATGTACCCCATCCCAATGCATACGTAAGTCGTGCCCGTAAATTTAAACAGTGTTCAAACCACGCATGTGAGGTATCGCCACGATTGTTAAAGCGAAAGCAAGTACTAGACCTCCTCTGTAAGGCGGCGTACACACGACCGAGGTTCTCGCTGGAAACCAGCGAGAACCTCGCTGGGAGCTGCATTCCAGCGAGAACCTCGGCCGTGTGTACGCTCCTGGCTCGCCCCGCCCGTCGGGAATCCCGTCGAGCGAATAGCAGGCTCTCTATTTGCTCGACGGCCTGCCTGGATGAATGGCTGGTTGCCATTCCCGACGGGCGGGTCGCCGATTTCGACGGCCGGGCGAGAAAGGTTCTCTGCCGTGTGTACGCGGCTTCACTCTAAACTGGAGGCTTGGTTATTCCCCAGGTTCTTGTTGTTATCTGTTTTAGCCTTCCATTGCTACTTACTGCGATTGCCAGCCATAGATGGGGGCGGTGGATACGTTTTGTTTCACATGTGGTGTTTATATTGGTCCAGCAGTGCACCAACACCTTTGCAGCCATTGTGCTATATGCTGGGTGCTTGGTGTGCTTCTGTACCTTTAAGGAGGGGTGGCTCCCCTTCAGTCCACCTGCCCCTATCTATCCATTAAAATGCATGTGCCTCCATTGTGAGGACACTCACTGTTAGTGTTAGGACCACAGAATTATGGGGTGCCTTGGCGCGGCTCTGTGGCTCACGCATGCGTTTGCAAATGCGTGCGGACAAAACCCCTGTTTTTAACGCACATTGTTAGACAGGTTAATTGGTTGTTCTGCTAGCTGGTCGGTAAGTAGGCTTGGTTATTCCCTGGGCATTCCCCAGGTTCTTGTTGTTAACTCTAAACTGGAAACCTGTGGACATTTTATAAAGCGTTGCCTATGGAGATTGTGCGCAATTTTAAAGCATGACGTGTTAGGTATCTTATTATTATCTTCATTTATTAGCAGGTGAATGCTACCCTCCATGTATTCACATACATTAAATCTGGCCCTTAAGTGGAAAAAGGTTGCTGACCCCTGCTTTAGGGTGTCTACGTTCAGAAAATAAATACAGAGAATATACAAACAAACCCTTCTGCATTACGGAAACGTATATGGCGTGAAAAATGTGTAGCAGCTGTATATCAAAACACCCTACAAAGCATAACAAACAAAAATTATACAGCTCTGAAAGTATACTTACAGTAAACCCTTGGTTTGCAAGAACAATTCGTCCAGAAACATGCTTGTAATCCAAAGCACTTGTATAGCAAAGCATTTTTGTTTACAGGGTATAAAAGAGAAGAGAGGCGTCTCTAAGTGTAAAAATAAGGCTTAATTTCCATGGACGTTTTTACAGCCACTTTTCTGAGCGTTTTTTGCCCACCGTCGTTCTACGTCGGCACTTTAAAGATGGATATCTCGGTAACGGCAGCAGCTGCTGCCACAACCGAGATATCCATCTCTTCTGTGGGCGGTCGGTCAAACGATAATGGCGGTCTCTGCGGCGGATTCGCCGCGAGATCGCCGTTATCGCTGGCGGGCGAGGGACCCCCCCTCCCGCTGCCCTCCCGCACCCTCCGCCGCTTACAGAAGCCGTCAGTAGCGGCGGAGGCGATCGGGTCCTCTCCCATGCTCAGTGGGGATGCGAGTGAGGGGAAAATTTCCCTCATCCGTCCCCGTAGCTCTGCTGGGCGGAAGTGACGTCAAAACGTCAGTCCCGCCCAGCGGCTTAAAGATACATTTTTTTTTTAAGTCATTTGAAAAATGACATTTTACATTTTTTTTTTTTTTTTTTGCATTTAAGCCTAAATATGAGATCTGAGGTCTTTTTGACCCCAGATCTCATATTTAAGAGGACCTGTCATGCTTTTTTCTATTACAAGGGATGTTTACATTCCTTGTAATAGGAATAAAAGTGATAATTTTTATTTATTTTTTTATTTTAGTGTTAAAAATTGGTAAAATAAATAAAAATAAATACGAAAAACAAAAAAACGTTTTTTTAAATCGCCCCGTCCCCGACAAGCTCGCGCGCAGAAGCGAATGCATACGCGAGTAGCGCCCGCATATGAAAACGGTGTTCAAACCACACAAGTGAGGTATCGCCACGATCGTTAGAGCAAGAGCAATAATTCTAGCCCTAGATCTCCTCTGTATCTCAAAAAATGCAACCTGTAGACATTTTTAAACGTCGCCTATCGAGATTTTTAAAGGGTAAAAGTTTGACGCCATGCCACGAGCGGGCGCAATTTTTAAGCTTGACATGTTGGGTATCATTTTACTCGGTGTAACATTATCTTTCACAATATGTAAAAAAAATGTGCCAAATTTATTGTTTTTTTATTTTATTTAAAAAAATGATTTTTTTCCAAAAAAAAGTGCGCTTGTAATGCCCCGTACACACGTCACTTTTTGTGATAAAAAAAATGACTGTCATTTTATTCTCTAGAGTGTTAGAAAAAAATATATAATGACATTTTTTTAAACTTCATTTTAAAAAAAAATGATGTTTTAGTCTCGTACACACTGAATCATTTTTGAAAAATGAGGCTCGGGGCTTAACAAAGTGGTTAAAAACGGCACTCCATGTTAGGGGAAGTCTATGGCCTTGCCCACCGTGGCGTTTTTGAGCTGTAGATGGCTGAGCCGTTTTTAAGCTGCACTGACCGTGAAATTTTTTGTCTGTTTATGCCGCGTACACACGGTCGTTTTTTGCGATGAAAAAAAATGACGTTTTTTGTGAAGTAAAAAACGACGTTTTTGAAACGTCACTTTTCAAAGACGATGTTGCATACACACCATCGTTTTTTTCACAAAAAACGAGGTTACGTTCACCACTCTTTTCCATTGAAGCTCGCTTCATAACTAGCTTCTGGGCATGCGCGGGTTGAAAAACGTCGTTTTAAAAGACGTTTTTGCTACACACGGTGACTTTTTGTGAAACAAAAAACGACGTTTTGAAAAACGACACAAAAAATTCAAGCATGTTGGAATTTTTTTTTGGTCGTTTTTTTAAAGACAAAAAACGAACGTTTTGCCCACACACGATCAATTTAAATGACGTTTTAAAAAACGTCGTTTTTTTTCATCGCAAAAAACGACCGTGTGTACGCGGCATTAGGGCCTCCATTATGTATTCCCGCGCTTCTGGGCATGCGTTTAAAACATCATTTTTTTACGGGGATCTGCCGGTCACGCACGCATTCGCAGGAGTGACGTCATCGCCGCTCTGGTCATTCACAGCGCCGGAGCGGTGATAACAGGAAGAAGTTCTGAGGTGACAATAGCGGCGGCAGTGGACGGGACCGAGGAGGACTTCGGGGGCTTCATTCTCAGGTCAGTGCCACATAATGAGCTAGTATGCTGTGCATACTAGCTCATTATGCCTTTCTCTTGCAGGGTTTATTTAAAAAAAATTGAGAGGGTTTACTTCCTCTTTAACACCCTTCATACTGGTTACCACTTTATTTACTGCTCATATTATATAACTGCAGGAAGGACAATGGTGGTGCACATTTTATCCACTAGTATTGACCAGTATAGTACAGTGAAGCGTTGGATTACGAGCATAATCTGTTCCAGGAGAATTCTCATAATCCAAAGCACTCGCATATCAAAGCGCGTTTCCCCATAGAAGTCAAAGGAAACGAAAATAATTTGTTAATTTGCCTTCAATGGCATGCAATACCGCATGTGGCCAGAGGTGGGGGGTGTGCCAGAGAGCTTTGGAAACACACGGAAAGGCCCGAGGACAGCTCGGCTGACCTCTGAAACCCTCGGAAAGGCTCTGCTTGGCTCTGGCGCCCCCGCACCTCAGGCCAAATGCAGTACTGCACACCCCATTAGCTTGTTTTGCGAGACAACACTCGCAAACCGAGTCAAAATAAAAAAGTTGCCCGTCTTTCAAAATGCTTGTTAACCGCATTACTCGTAAACCAAGGTTCCACTGTATTTCTTTATCTGATTTTCTCTTTTGTTATTATTCTCTTTGATTATTTTCTTGCTTACACACTTAACTGTGCTAAGCATTGAATGGAGGTACCTTTTTCATTGACTTTACCAATGCAGAAGCTTCATTTTTAAAACAAAAGGGCACTTATTCGATGTGTACTGTTTAATAAGCTTTATCTTAAGACTTTCATATCCTGTTGGCTGTGGTGGTTACATTTGACCTATAGATTACAGTCATGTTTTTTGATCTTTGTCTATGTCTGATGAGAAAATCATTGTTTTGCAAGTTTTTGCTTAACCGTGGGAAAGGAATACAGTTATTTGTGGATGTGTCTGGAGAAATCTGACAGGTTGCTAAAATTTCTAATTTCGCTAAAGTGCTGCATGAGTCATTGTCACTGGCACACTGCCATTAATAGCAGGCTATGTGTTGTTCTGCACAGTTACAGTAAACTCGTATTCGTCAGCTAAGAAGACGATAATTGTGATTTAACCATGTAGGTTCAGCTAAAGGGCACCTGTATCTTACAGATGCTATTGCTAATAGCAGATGATGATAAAAGGAGGGACAGATATAAAAACGACTTGCAAGAAATCCAATTATAACCATTCTTTTATAAAAATATATTATTACTGGAAGGATACAAAGCTTTACTGTCAAAGTTATCATAATGTCTTTCATGTCCTGGAAGACAAACTGTGTATGCAGGGCTGTACAAACATAATCGTATTTTTCAGATAAAAAGATAAAGCTATCTGTCGATTTAGAATTTATATCTGCCTCTTGGGGAAATTCAGGGAATGAATGTTAATATTAGTTAGCGATAACCAGACATTTTTACAAGGTCATAAAAGCATCAATCTCCATGGTAAACTTTTTGATAGTACAAAGTTGTAAAATGAAAAGACAATGAAGACGCTTAAGGTAGGTAAGTGAAAGCTTCCAAGAGTGCACAAATAAAAATAAATATTTCATCCAAAGGCAGAAACACATCTCATTGATGTTTTTAAATTGATTTTCATGCCATACAAACCGAATGACTGTGGTGGTCATATTGTGGCACAGTAGGTTAAAGGGCAACTTCACTTTTAGTGCCATTGATCAACTTGGTGGAGTGATCTTCAAAGACCGGGCACACTCAAAAGTGAAACATAAGAGTAATTAAAACTAAGGCTGGGTTCACACCTATGCGAATTGGTTGCGGTTTCAACCGCATCCAAAGCACAGAACATTTCTAAATACATTGTTTTCAATGAGGCTGGTTCACATATGTGCGATGCATTCGCACTGCGCATTGCTGGAAATCCGTATGCGTTGTGGAGGCCTTGCGGTGCGGCTCATGTGCGAATTCAGTCCCATTATCTTCTATGGGTACGCAGCTGATTCGCAGATGTGTTCAGTTCTCTTCAGGAATTTCTGTCATTCAGCTCAATACATTTCTCCCCCACTTTCCTCTCACTCGGAACTTCTCCCAGGTCTCCAAATTCGCAGCAAAAACTGAGCTAATCTGCTGAACACTTCCCTTTTCTATCTGCAGAGATAAAAGAGCTGAAATTCGCACTGCACAAGTGTGAACCCAGCCTAAATGTTTATGATAGATGGTTAAGATGATAGAAATGTCCTAGGATAGAAGGAAGACTAGAGGTAAATGGATCATCTTTCTTGGTTTGTCTTTTCTGTAGATGATGGTTATGATAAAATGTCTGTTGATAAATTAGGAAATTGAACCTAAAAGACGTGTTATGTATTAAAACTGAATTTAAACTACATATAAAAAAATAAAAGAAACCTATGTAGGAAAATAATGCTCTTTGTAAAAAAATCTCTTCCATGTACACCTATTAGGGTACATGTACATAAAACAAATGAACAAAAAATTGGTCACAAACCTAAAACTTTACCATATTTACCTGAATAAATTATTACTATTTGATTAATAAAATATTGTGCACTGAAGAACTGCAGACGCCAAAACAGAAGAAGGGTTCTTCTGGATGTGGCTCTGGCTACACTTCCAAATTATTAAGTTCAGGTGTTTTCAGGGCAAATGTTTTCACACAAAGACATTTTTAAATAGGGTGACCAGACATCCCCAGTTTCCGGGGACAGTCCCCGGATTGAGGACACTGTCCCCGGATTGGATTTGAACAGGGGCTGGGGCAATTTAAAACACAGAAAAAAAAAAACGCTCCGCCGCTCATACTAGCTTAGGGGGTGTATTTTTTCCCATTATCTGTGCCTTTTTCTGATGATCATGTGCTGGTCAGAGCAGAGGAAATATTTTTTCCATGTTTTTCTGCCTTGGCTCAATTCCCAGCCAGCCGCCTACATGCTTGTCTCCTTGCCTTCCCTGGCAGAGTGATCTTCCTCCGCTCCCCACCCAGTAGTAACCGGGGCCTGGAGAGTAAGACTTGACAGGCTGTGAGGCGGCAGTGGCGATGACAGGCAGAAAGTCGCTGATTGCCACCATTACTAATAAAAAAAAAAATATGTCCCTGGATTTCATTTTAAAAATCTGGTCACCTTAATTTTAGACAACCATGAACTATCAACCTGCCAAGTTTGGGGAAGGGCCATTTCTGTTCCGGCAGGACAATGCCCCTGTGCACAAAGCCAGCTCTCTAAAAATCTAAAGGATATGATGGAATCAAGCAAATATATTTCCAGTGGTAAACAAATCAAGCATGGTATTAGATTAGACAAGATCTGTCAATATGTTGAAGTGGTTAATGTATTTACAAAGTACATTTGAGACTCTGAGCGAACTCATACCAAAGAAACATATGCTTGCACAAGACAATGCTGAGCAATTCCGAAATACACTATAGCAGCTTTGACTCTTCTGGGAAGTCTGTCCACAGCCAGACCTTCACTCCAACATCAGTGCCTGACCTCACAAATGCACTTCTGGAAGAATGATCAAACATTCCCATAGACACACTCCTAAACCTTGTGTATAGTCTTCCCAGAAGAGTTGAAGCTGTTATAGCTGCAAAGGGTGGGCCAACTCACTATTGAACCCTACGGACTAAGACTGGGATGCCATTAAAGTTCATGTGCATGTAAAGGCAGGTGTCCCTATACTTTTAGCAATATAGTGCATGTGAATGGCATGGTGGGCCTTTATTGACACACCTAAATTTAAACAATATTTCACTTAAAGCGTAATACCACAAAAATCCTCCTGCGCTCTGGTGTACGCCAAACTGGGTTATCAGTATGTTAAAGGCAAAGTCTTAGTCTTGCAGCCCTCCAAAAAAAGGGTGTTCATTGGCTAAAAGTGAAAAAAAGAAAAGAAAGGAGGGCGCACCGACCTTGTGCATTACCACTATACATTTTAATATACACAAAATAAAAAGCAATGGTCCTATTACAAACATTCAGTAGTAAGCGCATTAAAAACAGCTGAACCTGGACCTCACGGCACCTGCCAGTCAGACCCTAAACACCAATATGGCTGACGCGTTTCTGGGGCGTACCCCCTTCTTCAAAGCTAGGTGGTCTGCAATAGCTCTCTCTTCCTGCAAACCATCCCTTTATAGGTGCTGTGTGCAACAGGCGCAGCCATTCGTTATAGCTGACTGGTCCCGCCTTTCTTACGGGACTCCGCCCACCCCATTAATCACCCAAATGGGCTCCATTGTGTGGAGGGGCAAGTTGATCTGTGCCTTTCCTATACGGTGGGGTACACAGAGTACACAAGACTGGCAATCAAATGCAATGGGATCACCAGACTATCCATTGCAATATGTTACTGGCAGCTCTACTAGAGCCTGGCCTATCGCCAGGTCCTACCACAGGGCCTTTAATGTAACAGTAGGCCGAGGGGTACAACATAAAGTACCCACCTGGTGAATCTTGTGCCCAAGGAGACAGCCACTTATACCTCAGGTTGCAACGCTCTACCATCGGCACCCTGGTGTAGCTGGAACGCACGCCATTCACAGTCAGGAAGTGCGGGGCCTTCTGCGTTCCATCCCGCACTTCCGGTTTCGCCGTACTGGCATGCCGCGGGCATACGCGCGCACGCACGCGGGCATACGGGCCACGCAGACATGCGCACGCACACAGATATGCCCGCATAGCATTGGATTGCGTTCCACATCACAGGAAGTTCAGGTGTTTGCTTCCACCTGCTACTTCCGATTTGGTGCCAGCCAATAACGGGCTCCCATAGCTTAGATGGCGGTGCAGGGTGCAGGAACTAGCTTAGATGGCGGTGCAGGGTGCAGGAACTGGCCTCCCACATTACAATAATGAAGTGTAGCCTAAAATAAACCCCTTTCACCATGTATGCACACATATTCCCACAAAAGATAACTGCAGCCGTGCCAAGTAGGCATATCTGTGGGAGACGGGCGCAAGTCCGTCTCCTAGTCCCACAGGCATCCCTCTTAAAGGAGTATAAGACTTAATAAAAAGGAAATTTACACGCATATAAGTAAATAAAATAATACTGTAAATACAGGCAAATATATTAAAAACATATATAACGTACTAAAAGCACACTATATAAACTGCACATTTTTTAGGATACAGTAAGAAGCATTCGTGTAGACTAGTGTATTATACTCCAGGATGCCTACACACAGATTAGACCACGAATGCTCTTACAGTATCCTAAAAAATGTGCAGTTTATATAGTGTGCTTTTAGTACGTTATATTGTTTTTAATATATTTGCCTGTATTTATATGTATTATTTTATTTATCTTATTTTTTATTTATCTTAATGCGTGTAAATTACGCTTTTTATTAAGTCTTATACTCCTTTAAGGGGATGCTGTGGGACAGAGACGGACTTGCGCCCGTCTCCCACTAATATGCCTACTCTGGCACGGCTGCAGTTATCCTTTTGGGGGATATGTGTGCATTTTTATTTTAGGCTAACTTCATTATTGTAATGTGGGAGGCAGTTCCTGCACCCTGCACCGCCATCTAGAGCATTCCTGCACCCTGCACCGCCATCTAGGCTTGGGAGCCCGTTCATTGGCTGGCACCAAATCGGAAGTAGCAGGTGGAACGCAAACACCTGCACTTCCTGTATCGTGGAACGCAATCCACATGCTATGCGCGCGCAATCTGTGTGCGCGCGCATGTCTGCGTGCGCGCGTATGCCCGCGTGCGTGCGCGCGTTGCCCGCGCGCATCGCGAGTACGGCGAAACCGGAAGTTGGAACGCAGAAGGCCCCGCACTTTGACTGTGAATGGCGTGTGTTCCAGCTACACCAGGGTGCCGATGGTAGAGCGTTGGCAACCTGAGGTATAAGTGGCTGTCCCTTGGGCACAAGATTCACCAGTGGTACCTTTATGTTGTACCCCTCGGCCTACTGTTAATTAAGGCCCTGTGGTAGGACCTGGCGATGGCCAGGCTTAGTAGAGCTGCCAGTAGACATTTGCAATGGATAGTCTGGTGATCCCATTGACTGTTGCATTGCATCTTGTGTCACTTGCTGTGTACCCCACCGTATAGGAAAGGCACCTGTAACTGCCCCTCCACACAGATGGAGCCCATTTGGGTGATTAATGGGGTGGGCGGAGTCCCGTAAGAAAGGCGGGACCAGTACTGTAACATGGCTGCGCCTGTATGCCCATGCCTATAAAGGGATGGTTTGCAGGAAGAGAGAGCTATTGCAGACCACCTAGGCTTTGAAGAAGGGGGTACGCCCCAGAAACGCGTCAGCCAATTGGTGTTTAGGGTCTGACTGGCGGTGCCGTGAGGTCCAGGTTCAGCTGTTTTTAATGCGCTTACTACTGAATGTTTGTAAGTAGGACATTGCTTTTTATTTTGTGTATATTAAAATGTATAAGTGGTAATGCACAAGGTCGGTGCGCCCTCCTTTCTTTTCTTTTTTTCATTAAAGGTAATTCCACTTTTGTTTAAAAAAAACATTCCTTATCTATGGCATTGTTTTGCAAAGTTTTAACAAACTCTGTTATTCTGAAGTTATCCCTGTATGTTTCCTGTGCCTTGGTGGCGAGTAGGTCAAATGAAATGGTTTCATAATTATCTATCAGTTGCACCTGAGGGCACTAATGAGGAAATCACTGGGCCTGCTGGGCCTGCATCCCTTTAGCATGTTCTCAGGGAGTATTTTACCAAAAATTACATTTTTGATGTAAGGGATGCTGAAATCTGCTTCCCAAGCAGGAAATCATGTTTCTGGGGAGTGGTCAGTCACAGTCTGGACAGAACGGCTCCAGGTAGCCATATTGCAATGCATTTTTCAAAAATTACAGGGCTGCAGATTAAATAGGAAAGGTAATTTTTAATAACATTCAATTACATAATGGCTTGTGTCGCAATTGTATATGCAAATAATTTTTTCTTTTTTTGCAATTTTTTTCCCCCACGAAAGTGGTGTTCCCCTTTAAAAGAAATGTTTTTTTTTTCCAGAATCTCTTACATAGTGTATGTAGCTCGGCCTGATACTGATCTGTCCCCCTCCGCCTCTGTACTGAAAACCGAGCGATGAACACCGCCGATGGCTCGGTTCTCTCAGTCCCAGAGCAGAGAGTTGCTGACTGTCAATCAGCAGCTCTCCGCTCTGCCCCCTGCACTCACTGGAGCGCTGAGCTATGGAGGGACAGGGAGCAGAATCTCAGTTCTCAGTGGCTCATTGAGAGGCTGAGACGGGTATCAGTTCAGGCACCTGGCGGATCCAACTTTATTGTCATTATAAAACGGGGCCTAGACTAATTCCTGTGACGTCAGCAGAGAGTGGACTTCAGTCTGCTTTCTGCTGAAAATGGGTTACAGGAGTGCAAAACGAAGTGCACTGTTGTGTGGGGGGATGGGATTAGTTAGGAGGAGGTACACTGTGGCAAGTTCTGAATCATGTAGAGCACAGCTGGAAATCTATGGCAAGTATATAGTGGGGGATTCTACACTGACCACCAATGTAATGGGGAATTTAAAATGCCCACCACTGGGAGGGGGGAGTTACACTGACCACCAATGTGAGGGGGAATTTGCACTGACCACCATGTAAGGGGGAATTTTAGGCCATCCACCAATATAAAGAGGGATTTCTACACTGACACCAATGTAATAGGAGCATTTACATCAGGGATCCTCAAACTACGGCCCTCCAGCTGTTGCGGAACTACACATCCCATGAGGCATTGTAACACACTGACATTCATAGACATGACTATGCATGATGGGAATTGTAGTTCCTGAACAACTGGAGGGCCGTAGTTTGAAGACCCCTGATTTACATCAACCACCAATTTAAGGGGAATATACAATGACCCTCATGTAAGGGAGAATTTACACTGACAACCATTGTCGAGGAGATTTGTATGGACCACCAATGTAAGGTGACACTTTTATACCGACCACCAATGTAAGGGGGATTTACACTGACCACCAATGTAAAAGGGGATTTACACTGACCACCAGTGTGAGGGCAATTCTGCACTTGCCACCAATATAAAGGGAAATGTACACCGATCACCAATGTAATGAAGAATTTACACTGATGTAGCACCCTGGTCCTAAACAGGGCTGCTAATAAATCTAGTTGTGCCTGGTGGTAACTAGCCTGGCTAATTAATAGTTTGATTCACTGATTGCTGTCCTAAGTCTGAGTTTAATTTGTAGTCTCTCACTTCTGTCAATAGGTGGCACTGTTGAGTGAGTGAATAACTTGTATAGCGCTGCAAATGCAAACTAAATAGCCTCAAGGTGCTTATTTCCATCCAGTGTCATCCTGATCCTTCAGAAGAGATGAGTATTAAGTTTTTTCCTGAAGACCCTATGGTTTTCTTCCATGCGGATGTTTGCGGGTAGAGCGTTTCATAGCCGTGGTCGTTGGACTGCAAATCTTCGTTCTCCCTTCGATTTGTAGCGGGACTTGGGGAGTATTGAGGAGCGTTTCCTTGTGTGCACTTGTGGGTGAGACAGAGGATTTGACCCTATCCTTTACGGTTAGCCAATGAAAGGTCCTCAGTGAAGGGATGATGGATTCCCAGGGTTTTTTTTCCCCGTTACCAGTCTGGCTGCCGTGTTCTGGACGACTTGTAGACACGAAATCTGATATTTAGGTATTCCTATATAGAGGGAGTTTGCGTAGTCGAGTTGCTTTGTTGCTTTTGGCATTAGGATGATGGATTACTGTGAATTCAGGTGATGGGTAAATAAGTTGTCTCTGCCAATCAGCAGGAGTTTCTTTAGCTGCTGTGCATGCTGGGATATGCTTTTTATTTGGGAGGAGTCAGGTGATCAGGGTTCTTCCTGCCAGGGCTGTAGCCTGGGTGGGTGTGTGTCGAGTAACTCCTGGTTGCTAGCACAAAGGGAGCCTGATCATTGTCAGAGGTAAAGAAGACTCGGGTTGTCACAAAGAGATGACCACTCCTATTACCAGAAGCAAGTTGGGAAGGGATGAATTTCTGAAGGAGTACCAGAGGAGACACTCACTAGCTGTGGACGGTGAAGTAAGTGGGTGTCAGAAACCATGAATCAGACCGTAACAGAAGTATCGTTGAATCACACTTGTTTAATAATAAAAATAAAAAGGTAAACAGAGTAAGCGTAGTCAAAACATAGCCAGAGTTCGGTAACCAGATCGGGTAGTCGGCCAAGCAAATGTCCAAGTGCCACCGATAAAGGTAGTAGTACAGCAAGCAGGATCTGTAGCCAGAGGGAATGTCAGTCAAGCAGGTCTTCAACAGGAACACAGGAGAAAGTCTCTAGTGATGTTAACACAGGCGAAGGCGAAGAGCAAATGAACTGGAAGGCTTTAAGTAGGCAGAGCTGACGAGCCGGATCATCAACAGGTGGATCAGATGGGAGCTGGCAATTAGCTGACAGCAGAGCTGCCAGCACAGAGAAGGAAGAGCTGAGCTGAGCCTAGCCCTGATAGTGGGAAAGTTTCAGTGGAGACTCATCCAGGAATGCAACGGGTAGACCATCTCCTGTATCATGTCTGCAGTCTCTGGCCATCTCCTGTATTATATCTGCAGTCTCTGACCATCTCCTGTATTATATCTGCAGTCTCTGACCAACTCGTGTAGTATTTTCTGGGGGCTTCCTGTGTCCATGAGGCCACGTACACACGATCGAACATGTCTGCTGAAACTGGTCCGCAGACCAGTTTCAGCTGACATGTTCGATCGTGTGTACGGCCTAGCGGATAGGTTTCCAGCGCACAAAAGTTTCTAAACATGCTTAGAAACTTGTCCGCTGGACAGTTAGTACGCCCAACCATCGGACCGAAATCCCGCGCATGCGTCGAATTAATTCGACGCATGCGTGGAAGCATTGAACTTCCTTTTTCCAGCACATCGGTGGGTTCTACGTCACCGCGTTCTGGTCAGCGGGGATTTTGGTCTGATGGTGTGTACACACATCAGACCAAAAGATCCCTTCAGACATGTCCGATGAAAACGGTCCGTTGGACCTGTTTCATCGGACATGTCTGTTCGTGTGTACGCGGCCTTAGAGAGACTCCCCATCCAGGTCCCACTAGAGTACTCTCTTCCTGTATTTTGTTTATTGTTAAGAGATCATGGGAGGATCCCAGGGTAACAAAGACTCCTTAGGCGAGCATCCCTGTATTTGGGTCTTTCCATAGAAACATTTGTAAAGGGGGAGAGTTAGTAAGATGACAACGCCCAAGTGAGGGCACCAGAAATATTTCTGCACCCAGGCGTCTGTGACCCTAGAATCAGCCCTGTACACACTATATGAAAATATGCTTCATTTATTTTTCATGTTAGAGGATTACAACCACTTTAACCACTTAACCCCCGGACCATATTGCTGGTCAAAGACCAGAGCACTTTTTGTGATTCGGCACTGTGTCGCTTTAACTGACAATTGCGCGGTCGTGCGATGTGGCTCCCAAACAAAATTGGCGTCCTTTTTTCCCCACAAATAGAGCTTTCTTTTGGTGGTATTTGATCATCTCTGCGGTTTTTATTTTTTGCGCTATAAACAAAAATAGAGCGACTATTTTGAAGAAAATGCAATATTTTTTACATTTTACTATAATAAATATCCCCAAAAAATATATAAAAAAACTATTTTTTTCCTCAGTTTAGGCCGATACGTATTCTTCTACATATTTTTCATTAAAAAAAATCGCAATTAGCGTTTATTGATTGGTTTGCGCAAAATGTATAGCGTTTACAAAAAAGGGGGTAGTTTTATGGCATTTTTATGAATATTTTTTTTTACTAGTAATGGCGGCGATCAGTGTTTTTTTTTTCAGTACCGAGACATTATGGCGGACACATCGGACAATTTTGACAAATTTTTGGGACCATTGGCATTTTTATAGCGATCAATGCTATAAAAATGCATTGCAGTGAAGGGGTTAACACTAGGGGGCAGGGAAGGGGTGTGTTCCTGGGTGTGTTCTAACTGTATGGGGGGTTGACTCACTAGGGGAAATCACTGATCTTCTGTTCATACATTGTATGAACAGGAGATCAGCGTTTCCCCCGCTGACAGGACCGAGAGCTTTGTGTTTACACACAAAGCTCCCGGTCCCCGCTCTGTAACGAACGAGCGCACGTGCCCGTCGGCGATCGCGCCCGCCGGGCACGCGCACGGGACTCGGGGGACGAGCAGGGGCGCGCACGCCCGCCGTCGGCTGGCACGCGCCTCCTAGCGGCCGCTAAAGGGAGGAGGTAGAGCTACGCCCAGCAGTGCCACCGTCCCGCCGTATAATGACGGTGGGCGGTCGGCATCTGGTTAAAGTGGATGTAAACCTACTCTCATTCTTTCTAAACTACTGACATAGTGCTGATCTATAAGGATATACATGCCTCCTGCATGTATCCTCACCTGTCAAATTTCTCCCCTCAGTCTGTTATAAGAACTGAAAAACTGCAGATTCTGTGGGTGGATCTGTTGTCTGGAGCTCGGTGGGTGGAGTCGTGATGTCAGTAGACTGCCTGCCCACCTCTACACTCCCCATGTCAACATGCATTTCCTCCTATGTATTTCTTACACTAAATTCTACTATGATCACTAACATCAATAATGCCTGTCTCATGCCCCGTACACACGATCACTTTTTGTTATGAAAAAAAATGTCATTTTTCTTCATGAAAAAAAATGACATTTTTCAAACTTCATTTTTAAAAATGACGTTGCGTACACACCATCATTTTTGGAAAATGATGAACAAAGTGATGGCACTCTAAAGGGGAAGTTCTATTTGCCTTGAGGCTGCTTTTAGCTGGTTACTTGTTAGTAAAAGACGATTCCAGCTTTTTTGTCTGTTACAGCGTGATGAATGTGCTTACTCCATTATGAATGGTAGTTTTACCTCCCGTCTCCTAACTTGCTTCTGGGCATGTGCGGGTTTAAAACGTCATTTTTTACGTAGTTTTGCCCACACACGATCATTTTTTATGACACAAAAAATGACATTTTGAAAAATGACATAAAAAATTCGAGCATGTTGGAATTTTTTTTTGGTCATTTTTCAGAAGACATAAAATGACATTTTGGCCACACACCATCATTTTAAATGACATTTTTAAAAATGTCATTTTTTTTCATCACAAAAAGTGATGGTGTGTACGCGGCATTAGGCTAGTTCATGAGATATGTAAATAACCTGTCATTCACAGCAAGGGGGGAAGAATGGACAAAAGTTTTCTCCTGTTTGTCGATTTATCTCACTGAAAAAAAAGAGGATTGCTCAGAGCTGGATTAACTCTTTGTGGCAAGACTGGGCACAGATGATAGAAAATCTTTTTCTAGTTATTTCGTCCCCCAATATAATACATTCAAAGCATTTGACATTAGACTGATGCTAGTAGGTCCAGGTTACAGAGGTTCTGAATGCATTCAAGCTTAATTCTTTGTAATTGTTTTATTGTATAGTTACATTAGTCCAACAGGAGTCAATGTAAGTATGCATATTTCATACATGAGGGACCACCGTGGAAGCAGAGAATCGCTGTACTAGTTGCCGCTACTACAGTGAATGCTGTTCTCTTCCAGGTCCTGTGGTAAGCATCTGCCCTTTTGCATAGTGATACAGGGGTTGCTTGCTTAGCAAGATTGCCATTCACAGAATGCTTTGTATTTGTATATGTAATGATAAAGATTGGTATTTGGCTCCCTCTGGTGGTATGCAATGTGAACAAGATCTATTTTAACTTACACATGAAGAGCAGGAAGTTTTTGTTTATTTTGTGAAAAGACTCACTTACCCATAATGCCCACTCACTTACCCATGAACACTAGGTGGCTGAACTGCATGCTGGGTGGAAGGCAGAGTGCAGCCATTTTCTGTCTCTTCTGGACGCATGGTCTGCCTGCAGGAATATGTGAAAAAGTGTTCAGAAGAGGGCCTACATCGCGCAGAGCGGAACAACAATTATTGACTCTGCCTTACCACAGTGTGCTGGAGAAGCAGTGTGATCGGGTCTGAGGATCCAGGACCCTTGACGGAGCCAAGTGGATGTCCGGTTTGCTTGCGGAGCGGAGCGGCGTGGCGGTGCTGACTGGCAGCAGGACTGAGACAACTGGAGCAGAGGTTCACAACTTTCCAGGCCTAGTTTGGTGAGGGGGCTGTCGTCCAGAAGTTATTTAACACCCTTAACACACTTAGACTCATTTCACAACGTTGCTGGGACCTGTAGTCCTACAGGGAGGTCTCATTCAAATAGACTGAGTTCAATCAGGCCTAAAAGCCTATGCTCCATTGAGGGCTGACTGACAGTTAAGGTATACCTACACGTGGAGGCATCTATAAGTGTGTTTTACAGCAGGAACTGTTATCACTCTTCAGTTATGTTACTTCATTACTTGTTAAACCATTGGATTATAAACACTGCAGTATAATAGCTAGTCGAAGAAAGAAGATCAGAGACTACACTTCTCACTGGGAGGGTTTGTGCTTTGGATGCAGTAAAAGAAAAAGCTGCATTATACCTCAGGGGAAGCTCTTGAGAAATTGTATTGTGCTGTGTTGATATCTTTGCATTAGTATGTTTTGGTGCGGCCGTACTGGAAGTGGGAAGGTGGTCAGTGTCAAGGCATTGTCACTCTGAGCACTAGTCCCACTTGGAGACGCGCCACAGTAGAGGCTCAAGGGACCTTTAAGTGTTAATAATTTGTGTACACTCTTTGCACTATTATAGTAAGTCTGTATGTTGATACAGTTATTATAAATACTGTCTTTATATCAGCTCCAGTAAATTTACATTCTGGTTGATCACAAATGGTGTGAGGCTTGTTCATTATTCTAACAGGTGGAACAACAGATGCCCAGATAACGGTAAAGGTACACTATATACATATAGTTATGGTGGGATTGTTCCGTTAAGTGAAAGTTTCAAGTCAACACTGTTACACAGCTGTGTCAAGCGGGCTGAGGAAAGTTATTTGGAGGTAAGGGAGCAGAGTACACGCCCAATCAATTACCAGCAGCTCCTTCGGGGGTAAGTGCTACACGTATAAAAATATTATTTAAAAAATCCAAGTTTTGCTAGAGTCTTTTTGCATCTTTCTGATGTCATCTTAATTTAGAAGGGACATAATCAGTATAACAACTCAGCTGTTATTCAAATGTGCCCACTGGGGGTCACTACTAAGCCACTAAAACAATGAAAAAAGTTTAGCGTAGTCTTAGTGAGCACATCTTACGAGACGGTATCATTACAGGCAGGGTTGTTCCTAGGGGTAGAGACACCTGGGTGCAGAAATATTTCTGGCACCCCCACCTGGGCGTGGTTCTCTTACTAACTCCTCCCCTTTACAAATGTTTCTATAGCAACGAGTCAATGGCACAACACCTGAGGATAATTCTCAACAGCTTATCCCTGTAATTCTAAACTTTTGAGTTTACAGTTGTTTCAGTAAGCCTCACTGCAAGTATGCCAACTACATCCTCAATTTTGCCAGCATTAACTAATCACAGCTCTACTACTTAGCAATGTAGGGATTTGGAAACAAGAAATAAAGAAATGCAGTAAAAGTCTGCAGCTCCCATTGGCTCCTTCAACATATCTAACACTGGAAAATTAAATAATCCTTCCAAAGGACATGTTGCACTTAAATCATCCTGACACCATGCTTTATATGGTGTCAGGATGATTAAATCACATTATATCTATTATTACATTGTAATATATAATGAAATAGTTCAACTCACCATAATGCAGAATGGGTGGGAACCCTGAGCTTGTCACTTGCCACCAAATGCAGCATGCCACCAGATGTAGTGTGCCACTGTTGCCTTCTGCTATATGCAGCATGTCACTTGCCCCCATTGCCTGCCACAAGATGCAGCCTGTCACTTGCCACCATTGCTTGTCACCAGATGCAGCCTGTCACTTGCCACCATTGCCTGTCACCAGATGCAGCGTGTTAGGCCGTGTACACACGGCAGAGAACCTCGACGGGCAGAACACATTGTTCCGCCCGTCGAGGTTCCCTGCCGGCCGCCGAAATCGGCGACCCTCCCGTCGGGAATGGCAACCAGCCATTCTTCCAGGCGGGCCGTCGAGCAAATAGAGAGCGTGCTCTCTATTTCTGCTCGACGGGCTTCCCGACGGGAAGCTCGCCGAGAGTGTACACACGGCCGAGGTCCTCGCTGGAATGCAGCTTCCAGCGAGAACCTCGGTCGTGTGTACACGGCCTTACTTGCCACCATTGCCTATCATCAGATGCAGCGTGTCACTTGCCACCATTGCCTGTCATCAGATACAGCGTCAGCGTGTCACTTGCCACCATTGCCTGCCACCAGATGGAGCCTGTCACTTGCCACTATTGCCTGCCACTTGCCACCATTGCCTGTCACCAGATGCAGCATCAGCGTGTCACTAACCACCATTGCCTGTCACTTGCCACCATTGTCTGTCAACAGATGCAGCCTGTCACTTGCCATTATTGCCTGCCACTTGCCACCATTCAGGGCCGGATTAACATAGGGGCTGTTGGAGCAGCAGCTCCAGGCCCCTTTCTCAAGATAGACCCATTTGCCCAAAAAAAAAATTGAAAAAATAAAAAAATCTGAACAAAATAAAAAAAGACTGACTTCGGGGGTTGTAGCTCGACGACCAGAGGTCACAGAAACCCCACATTTGGGGGGTATGTAGGTGAAGACCTTCCCCACAACCTGTCAAAATGTGGGATGGCTATCATTTATGGTTACGGAGATACGGGGTTGCTTGCACAGCCTGTCAGAAGCTACATACAGAGCAGCCATTATAAATACAAGCTGACACACTGCAGCAGACTGAGAAAAAAAAATCATCATTTGTTTTTTGCTAGAAAATTACTCTATGGTCGTCTTTGCAAATTTTTATGTTGCACGGTATAGAGCTGCACGATTCTGGCTAAAATGACAACTGCAATTTTTTTGCTTAGAAGATAGATCACGATTCTCTCACGATTCACATCATCTTTCACATTAAAATGAAAAAATAAAAATGGGCTAACTTTACTGTTTTGTTTTTATTATTCAATGAAGTGGGCAAATGCAGCGTGACATAAAATATTGCAGCAATTGCCATTTTTGTCTCTGCTAAAATATATATAATATATACTTGTTCCAAGTAATTTTCTAGCAAAAAATATTGCTTTTTAACAAGTGTTGGACTAAGTGGTTACATTTCTTGCATTTACACACAGAAGTTTGAGCTAAGAAGGAAGTTGGTTACAATGTTTCATGTTGTTTACAAACTTGGCAGACTGCTCGGATATTTTCTTTACACACAGAAGTTTATCCCTTTGATCTAAGAAGAAAGTGTTAGTTACAATGTTAATATAAAGACAGAAAAGTTGCGCTTAGAGGCACAATGTGATATTGTGAAGGGAATTAAATGTGTCTATATATATAAATAAAAAACTAACATATGCAGTATAATCATAAAAATGAATAAATTAAAATTATATCAAGGTGAATATATATTTAAATATATAAATAAAGTCCATGTGGGCTGAAAATAAAAAGCATGAAAAGTTCTCTGAAGTCCTTCTGATAGGGTAATGAGAAAAAATAAATATATATATAGCAGCTTTCCGAGTTGAATCACAAAGGTAATAACTGTAGATTGTAGAGGTCCTGTGTAAGTCCACCACCAGTTACACAATATTACTTCCAATATGGTGAGGTAAATAAGGATGTACTCTTACCAGATATAAGAGGGATTCAGGCATATCACTCCCAATACGTCTGGAGTAGGACGCTTCTGGATCTTCCACTCTGGATCAATGCGATCTCCACTGGACCAGCAAAAGTATTCAGCAACAGCAGCAAGCTCAGCATCCCGTTCGGATCAAAGAAAAAAGAAGAAACCGGGGACTCGCCATAGTGAAAGTATTTCCAGGAAGTTTAATTCAAATTGTGCAGCATATACACAAATAATTTAAAATTGCCGGCTAAAAACATGCAAGATAACGAAAGGAAAGAAAATACAAATGTGCGCCCGTGCTTCCGGGGTCACGTGACAAAACGCGGTGACGTAGTGCGTGGCTCCGCCCTGACCGGTTTCGTCAGAAAATGACGTTGTCAAAGGGCACGGGCGACTCACTGAACGTTCACCTCTTAAGTAGATAGAGACGCAACCAAGCCTCTCTTTCGATTCATCACCTTCATTGAAGAATAGTGAAGAAGGCGGAAGTGGGAGTAGACCGGGAGAAACAGGAAGCGCGCTACCAGCGAGATCTGTGTGATGCAGATAGGCATATCCTGCGTCACTCAAGGTCCGATCCGGCCTGAAAGGGCACAGTCACTGGTTCCCGGTCCTCCGACGAATGAATAAGTAAATACAAAAAGACATATACTTATCTCTAATGGACATACTATAATTTAATTTTAGTCGTCACTAACAATCTAGCTAAACGTGCGCGACCCATTAATTAATAGGCCTATGCGCACAACATGTCTTTATACATATATACACATTAGTTACCATTACTAAAAATGGAAAAAAACGCGCAAGATGCATATACACATTAAATGTCAAGGTAAGCATATAAACTTGCATAAAAAAATAATAAAATAAATAAAAATCTATTTTGTTTAAAAACAAACTTTCTTTCTTATACAAAACCAATAGTCAAGAAAAACGACCAATGGCTATATAAAAGGCAAAATCTCCACCTGATAGGACATCTGCACATATATTAAGATATATATTAACAAGAAACAACTTAATTACAAATAAAAAAATATAAATAGAAGGTAAATAGAGTTAGTTAGCCAAATAAATCTAGCTAACCAAAATTACATAACCAAGAATATTTCTATGAGTTATCCAGGAAAGCATTTACTTCTATATCCACATTTAGGCCCTGCGGCTTAAGACATTTTAACCGATAAATCCAACTCATCTCTAGCTTGGATATAGCTATCCTCTTTGATCCTCCTCTCCAATGGGATTTGAGGATGTCGATAGCAACTATAGAGGTACCGCTTGGATTCCTAGCGTGTACTTCTCTATAGTGTCTAGAGACCGAGTGTTTTTTATATCCTCTTCTTATATTCCCTATGTGTTCATTAACTCTGACCTGGAAGGTTCTTATTGTGCGTCCCACATATTGTAGCCCACATGGGCAGGTCAACAAATAAACCACATGGGTCATAGAACATGTGATAAAAGATCGTATGTTATAGGTCTGAGAAGTACTGTTTGAGACAAAGCTCAAGGTCTTACGTTCATTCACTGCATTGACCTTACATACAGCACATTTATTGCACTTGTGATAACCAATTATATTCTGAAAAAACATTGGTTTATTACTTGGAGGATCAACCACTCCTGGGGCAAGGGAATCTCTCAATGAGGGGACCCCTCTAAAAACCACTTGAGGCTGTTCCGGGAGTGCTGGACCAAGAACTGGATCTTCTTTGAGAAGATGCCAGTGTTTCCTGACCAGTTTCTTAATTGCATAATGTTGGTTTGAGTAGTTGGTGATAAAGGGAGAAATGAATCGGTTGTTTACCTCTGCTAGGGGGGCAACTTTGTCCTGTAATAACACAACTCTATCAACTACTTCAATTTCTCGAATTGATTTTTCAAGGTCTTCTGTTAAGTAGCCCTTATCCACAAATCTTGTTGTTAGCATTTTTGCCTGTTCCTCAAAGTCTTCTATTTTGCTACAATTGCGCCTAAGGCGTAAAAATTGGCTCTTGGGTACTGAATCCAACCAGGCTTTATGATGACAGCTATCGCGGGGGATGAATGAGTTGCGATCTGTGGACTTGAAAAAAGTGGAGGTCACAAATTGACCTTCCTCCACTCGTATTACAAGGTCCAAGAAGTTGATCTTACTCTGATCCGCCTCATATTTGAACTCAATCCCCCTATCATTGATATTGAGGGAACCCATAAAGGAATCCAAAGATTCCCTAGATCCCCTCCATAAGAGGAGGACGTCATCTATATATCTGACCCACAAGGCCAACTCTGGCCTGCGGTCAGCATAGATGACGTCCTCCTCCCATTTCACCATAAAGAGGTTGGCCAGGCTGGGGGCAAATTTGGCCCCCATCGCGACCCCCCTCCTTTGAAGGAAAAATCCACCACTAAACCAAAAGAAATTGTGTGTGGTTGCAAATTGTAAAAGATCTAAAATAAATCTTTGTTGAACTGTAGATAAATCGGAATCCCTTTCCAAAAAGTGTTTGACGGAGGAAATCCCCCATACATGTGGTATAATAGTATATAGGGACGTGACGTCCGCAGTAACCAACCATAAGCCCTCCTCGTATGAAAAATCCTTGATGATATTGATAACATGTTTACTATCTCGGATAAAGGCTGGCAGAGCTCTAACAAGTGGTTGTAAGTATCCATCTATATATTTTCCTGCCCTAGACGAAATAGAATTAATTCCACTTATAATAGGTCTCCCTGGTGGATGAATCGGGTCTTTATGGATCTTAGGCAGGTAATAGATCACTGGGATCCTAGATGATGCTGGAATGAGAAAAGCTTTCTCTTTTTTATTCAGCACACCTGATTTAAATCCTTCCTTCACTATTTTAGACAGAACTTTTCTATATGAAGACCGGGGATCTCTAGAGAGGGGCAAATAGGTATCCCTATCCCCAACTAAAAGACCGAGTTCATTTAGATAGTCAGTCTTGTTAAGTATCACTATTCCGCCCCCTTTGTCAGCGGGGCGGATAACAATACGTTTCTCTTCGCAAAGTTGATCAAAACCTTTTTTCAAAGAGTTATTAAGTTTAGTCTTTTTAATATTAACCTTCTCAAGGTCTCTCAGGAGTACATCTCTGAAGACCTTGATATTAGGTGCCAAACCTCCCGGAGGATTGAACAGGGAAGCATTGGAAAGGTTAGAGTGTTGAACCTCAGTACCTGCACTCGTATCAATACTCATAGGTTCTCTAATCGGTTTAGAGAGAAAGAATCTTTTCATACTCAATTTTCTAGAGAATTTATGTATATCCATGTGAGTATCAAATTTGTTTAAAGACTGGGGGGTGCAAACTTCAATCCTTTGTCAAGAAGACTGATCTCCTCTGGAGTCAGCGTGACAGTGCTGAGATTGAAGATCCCCTGTCCTGTTATACTCTTTTCCTTTTTGGTCTTTGATTTCCTCCCCCCTCTAGTTCCTCTCTTTTGTCGCCCATTCTTTGATGGTTTTGGTTGGACCCGGGAAAATCCTTATATTGATTAGTTTCCCTGTCCCTCCATTGGTCCTGTTGGTAAGGAAAATCATATGAATTAGAGGGCCTAGGAGGGTAGAAAGGGGAAGGGGGAGGGGGAAAAGGGTAATAGTATGGCAGCCTTTCATCTCTATTCCATCCATTATGGGTCGCCAGCTGTTGATACGATCCCCCAAATGGGCGGAATTCCTGAAGGGGTTGGAACCGGTTGGTCACCGGGATGGAATAATTATATCGCATGTCATCTTGGGACCTCCAAGGTAATCTCTCAGAGACATTGGTTTCACGATGAGAGGAATCATTTTTGCGATTTTTAGATTTATTTCTCCAACTTGGAGATTTAGTAGATGGACCTGTATTATGGTTATCCCTAGATTTTGGAGGGTGGAAAGGTTGAGACTGTCTCTCTCTTACGGGAGATTTATACGAGACTTTCCTTGGACGTAGGATTGGTCTACTGGGCACATGAGAAGGTGGTATGGGGTTAATCGGATTCCCCAAATTTTGATTCGTAACTGGAATCGTATCCATCTCTAAAATATCCCCCCCACCTTCCTGGATTTTACTTTGCCATTCAAATACTGAACCAGATTTATAATCTCCTACATCTCTATTAAACTTTTTCTTTTTCTTGTTTTTTTGTTCAGTCTCTTCTTTTTCCAACAACTTTTTAAGAGCCAAGGATCGCTCCTTGTACTCCTCACTGCTGGTGAGAGGACATAATTTTTCTTTAATAAGTTTTATCTCAACATCCAGGCGAGTCAGTTTACTCTTCTTGCGCTGTGCCAAGAATTGCAAAAAATTGACACCAGCATTATTAAAATATTGATACCATTCAGCTAGCTCTGATTCGCCTTTTTGGGGGCTAACGTCCCATCGTAGGCTTCTCGGGACCATAGAGTCGGCTGTATATTGATCTAACAGTGCGATATCCCATTGTGTATGTAATTCAGCTACCATGAGATTTTTAAGTCTCATGAACATACCCCCCAGGTCGCTGTCTGTATCTTTATTGATCTCAAACACACCCTCTTTAGCAATCATGCGTGTGGAACGATATTCGAATATGTCCATAGTGAAGGACTAACCAATATGAAGCAGCAAGGAATTTAAATATATCAAAAATAAGAGAGTTCAATCCAAAGGGGAAAAACTCCTCGCGCTAACAAAAATAAATTGAATTAAATTACTAATTGAATAAATAAATTTAGATAATATAGTGAAATAAATAAATATGATGGTGTCCAGCAGCAACACAAAAATATGTGATATACATAAAAAGCAAAAATAAAGACAGAAAAGTTGCGCTTAGAGGCACAATGTGATATTGTGAAGGGAATTAAATGTGTCTATATATATAAATAAAAAACTAACATATGCAGTATAATCATAAAAATGAATAAATTAAAATTATATCAAGGTGAATATATATTTAAATATATAAATAACGTCCATGTGGGCTGAAAATAAAAAGCATGAAAAGTTCTCTGAAGTCCTTCTGATAGGGTAATGAGAAAAAATAAATATATATATAGCAGCTTTCCGAGTTGAATCACAAAGGTAATAACTGTAGATTGTAGAGGTCCTGTGTAAGTCCACCACCAGTTACACAATATTACTTCCAATATGGTGAGGTAAATAAGGATGTACTCTTACCAGATATAAGAGGGATTCAGGCATATCACTCCCAATACGTCTGGAGTAGGACGCTTCTGGATCTTACACTCTGGATCAATGCGATCTCCACTGGACCAGCAAAAGTATTCAGCAACAGCAGCAAGCTCAGCATCCCGTTCGGATCAAAGAAAAAAGAAGAAACCGGGGACTCGCCATAGTGAAAGTATTTCCAGGAAGTTTAATTCAAATTGTGCAGCATATACACAAATAATTTAAAATTGCCGGCTAAAAACATGCAAGATAACGAAAGGAAAGAAAATACAAACGTGCGCCCGTGCTTCCGGGGTCAGGTGACAAAACGCGGTGACGTAGTGCGTGGCTCCGCCCTGACCGGTTTCGTCAGAAAATGACGTTGTCAAAGGGCATATTTTTTTATGCAAGTTTATATGCTTACCTTGACATTTAATGTGTATATGCATCTTGCGCGTTTTTTTTCCATTTTTAGTAATGGTAACTAATGTGTATATATGTATAAAGACATGTTGTGCGCATAGGCCTATTAATTAATGGGTCGCGCACGTTTAGCTAGATTGTTAGTGACGACTAAAATTAAATTATAGTATGTCCATTAGAGATAAGTATATGTCTTTTAACTGTCTACCTCTGGACATATGGATATTGGTGACAGACAATGTTCTTAGGTAACCAGTTTTTTGTATTTACTTATTCATTCGTCGGAGGACCGGGAACCAGTGACTGTGCCCTTTCAGGCCGGATCGGACCTTGAGTGACGCAGGATATGCCTATCTGCATCACACAGATCTCGCTGGTAGCGCGCTTCCTGTTTCTCCCGGTCTACTCCCACTTCCGCCTTCTTCACTATTCTTCAATGAAGGTGATGAATCGAAAGAGAGGCTTGGTTGCGTCTCTATCTACTTAAGAGGTGAACGTTCAGTGCGTCGCCCGTGCCCTTTGACAACGTCATTTTCTGACGAAACCGGTCAGGGCGGAGCCACGCACTACGTCACCGCGTTTTGTCACGTGACCCCGGAAGCACGGGCGCACGTTTGTATTTTCTTTCCTTTTGTTATCTTGCATGTTTTTAGCCGGCAATTTTAAATTATTTGTGTATATGCTGCACAATTTGAATTAAACTTCCTGGAAATACTTTCACTATGGCGAGTCCCCGGTTTCTTCTTTTTTCTTTGATCCGAACGGGATGCTGAGCTTGCTGCTGTTGCTGAATACTTTTGCTGGTCCAGTGGAGATCGCATTGATCCAGAGTGGAAGATCCAGAAGCGTCCTACTCCAGACGTATTGGGAGTGATATGCCTGAATCCCTCTTATATCTGGTAAGAGTACATCCTTATTTACCTCACCATATTGGAAGTAATATTGTGTAACTGGTGGTGGACTTACACAGGACCTCTACAATCTACAGTTATTACCTTTGTGATTCAACTCGGAAAGCTGCTATATATATATTTATTTTTTCTCATTACCCTATCAGAAGGACTTCAGAGAACTTTTCATGCTTTTTATTTTCAGCCCACATGGACTTTATTTATATATTTAAATATATATTCACCTTGATATAATTTTAATTTATTCATTTTTATGATTATACTGCATATGTTAGTTTTTTATTTATATATATATAGACACATTTAATTCCCTTCACAATATCACATTGTGCCTCTAAGCGCAACTTTTCTGTCTTTATTTTTGCTTTTTATGTATATCACATATTTTTGTGTTGCTGCTGGACACCATCATATTTATTTATTTCACTATATTATCTAAATTTATTTATTCAATTAGTAATTTAATTCAATTTATTTTTGTTAGCGCGAGGAGTTTTTCCCCTTTGGATTGAACTTAGTTACAATGTTTCCAGATATTTTCTTTAGACAGCTGAACGTCTCTCCACTTGTTATATGAAAGAATCAGCAAACTCTGCATTGGAGATGTCAGGGGGGTTGAATCGAGATCACAATTTTTTAACGATTAATTGTGCAGCTCTAGCACGGTACTGTTTCAATCATTAAAAAAAACACTAAAGTTAGCACGATTTTTTTTGGTATCCTAAGCGATGCTTTAAAAAATTTTTAGGTTACATGTTTAGAGTGTTAATAATAATATATTGCGCTAACTAAAAATAAAATAAATGGATAAAGTCAGGCAGCCAACACAGCAAAATGGAAATTTTGTAAGTGTAAATGTGTATAAAGTGTAGCGCCAATAGGGGGCCCTAATCAAAAGGACTCTCCTGTAGGCTCAGTGATTGAAATCAACAAAACCTTAATGTGAATATACAAATGGAATGACCTACAGTGCGGAAAATAAGTATTTGAACACCCTGCTATTTTGCAAGTTCTCCCACTTGGAAATCATGGAGGGGTCTGAAATTGTCATCGTAGGTGCATGTCCACTGTGAGAGACATAATCAAAAAAAAAATTCCAGAAATCACAATTTATGAATTTTTAACTATTTATTTGTATGATACAGCTGCAAAGAAGTATTTGAACACCTGTCTATCAGCTAGAATTCTGACCCTCAAAGACCTGTTATGGCCCATACACACGATCCGAATATCGGACGAAAACGATCGTCCGATGATGGATCGTACGATTTTCGGATCGTGTGTACACTACTTTCGACAGCCGATCTTGACCGTTCATCCGATATTATTCGATCGGACAAGCTCGAAAATTTTCCTCGTACGATGTCAGATCGTACGATTTTCGTTTAGTCAGTACAGCCGTCGTCCGACAATACAATACAAATACATTACAAAACATGACATCACTTCCGATCATTTTTTTCTATCGTACGATAATTTTCGTGAGTTTAATAACCTATTTTATTTTACTCGCGATTATTAAGCGAAAAAAGTCGTACGATCCGTCGGCCGATATTCGGATCGTGTGTATGGGCCATTAGTCTGCCTTTAAAATGTCCACCTCCACTCCATTTATTATCCTAAATTAGAAGCACCTGTTTAAGGTCATTAGCTGCATAAAGACACCTGTCCACCCCATACAATCAGTAAGAATCCAACTACTAACATGGCCAAGACCAAAGAGCTGTCCAAAGACACTAGAGACAAAATTGTACACCTCCACAAGGCTGGAAAGGGCTACGGAGAAATTGCCAAGCAGCTTGGTGAAAAAAGGTCCACTGTTGGAGCAATCATTAGAAAATGGAAGAAGCTAAACATGACTGTCAATCTCCCTCGGACTGGGGCTCCATGCAAAATCTCACCTCGTGGGGTCTCAATGATCCTAAGAAAGGTGAGAAATCAGCCCAGGACTACACGGGAGGAGCTGGTCAATGACCTGAAAAGAGCTGGGACCACCGTTTCCAAGGTTACTGTTGGTAATACACTAAGACGTCATGGTTTGAAATCATGCATGGCACGGAAGGTTCCCCTGCTTAAACCAGCACATGTCAAGGCCCGTCTTAAGTTTGCCAATGACCATTTGGATGATCCAGAGGAGTCATGGGAGAAAGTCATGTGGTCAGATGAGACCAAAATAGAACTTTTTGGTCATAATTCCACTAACCGTGTTTGGAGGAAGAAGACTGATGAGTACCATCCCAAGAACACCATCCCTACTGTGAAGCATGGGGGTGGTAGCATCATGCTTTGGGGGTGTTTTTCTGCACATGGGACAGGGCGACTGCACTGTATTAAGGAGAGGATGACCGGGGCCATGTATTGCAAGATTTTGGGCAACAACCTCCTTCCCTCAGTTAGAGCTTTGAAGATGGGTCGAGGCTGGGTCTTCCAACATGACAATGACCCGAAGCACACAGCCAGGATAACCAAGGAGTGGCTCTGTAAGAAGCATATCAAGGTTCTGGCGTGGCCTAGCCAGTCTCCAGACCTAAACCCAATAGAGAATCTTTGGAGGGAGCTCAAACTCCGTGTTTCTCAGCGACAGCCCAGAAACCTGACTGATCTAGAGAAGATCTGTGTGGAGGAGTGGGCCAAAATCCCTCCTCCAGTGTGTGCAAACCTGGTGAAAAACTACAAGAAACGTTTGACCTTTGTAATTGCAAACAAAGGCTACTGTACCAAATATTAACATTGATTTTCTCAGGTGTTCAAATACTTATTTGCAGCTGTATCATACAAATAAATAGTTAAAAAAATCATAAATTGTGATTTCTGGAATTTTTTTTTTGATTATGTCTCTCACAGTGGACATGCACCTACGATGACAATTTCAGACCCCTCCATGATTTCCAAGTGGGAGAACTTGCAAAATAGCAGGGTGTTCAAATACTTATTTTCCGCACTGTGGCCTAGATTCACAAAGCGATTACGCCTGTGTAAATGTTGTTAGACTGGAGTAATTTCGACTTACGGGCGTTTTTACGCTAGTCGAAATCCTCAAACCATGAAAAGACACCTGCGGGCTTCATTTCGACTGTATTACGTGTTAGTACGCCTTCAGATCTACGCTGCCAGAAAATTGCGGCCACTGGGCGGACTTCCTGTTGTTTTTCGCCGTCAGGGTATGCTAATGAGCTTTTGCCTGCAATCCACAAAATTTCGCACTTTCAACGCAATCTCTTACGGCACCTTTAGTCATCTTTTTTTTCCGTTTCACTATACCTGCTTTTTGCTGGTCTAATATTAGACAGCCCATGTTAAGTATGGCCGTCGTTCCCGCGTCGAATTTCAACGTTTTCCCGATGTCTTTTATTATTTTTAACGTAAGTCGTCCGGGGAATAGGAATGTTCGTAAACGCCGCTACTCAAACAACGAATGACGTCACGACGTGATTTCGCGCAATGCACGGCGGGAAATTCCTGAACAGAGCATGCGCAGTTCGATCGTCGCGGGGACGCGCTTAATTTAAATGCTTCACGCCCCCTAATCACGTATTTCTATTGCGCGGCGGAAAAAAAATACGACACAATAGCGTACGCGCAAAAAAACTACCTGAATTCGGTGTAGAGTCTGGTGAAATACGGCAGCGTACCGTATTTCGATTACGCAGCGGAATATTACGTCTTTGTGAATCTGCCCCTGTATGTCTACAATAAAGCAGATGAGATCTTAAAGGGAAAGGGGTTACTCAAAACACTCCCTTCTTAATGGTGGCTTACTGAGTCAAAAAAATATAACAAAAATGTGTAAGTGTATATGTATATTAAATGGGTGTGTAGACCCGTTTAGGAAACCAATAAAGGTGAAAAATCTATACCAGTGTGATCACTCACAATATAAAACCAAATGAATCTACATAGGTGTTCAAACCCATTAAAAAAACTACGTAAAAGGTCTATGATCGTGCAGTCAATAGCAATGTAAAATGGTAAATCATAAGGTGAAAAACATATATATCGTAACGTCCACTGTGATTATGTAGAAGCAATCAATCAAATGAATATCAGTCCATACACCCAAAAAAGGTGTAGCGAATGTATTCTCCTTCTGAGGTGTCCGTTTATGAAGCAGTGAAATCTATTCACTGCTTCTTTCTCCGGCATTCACAGTGAAGATTTTTCTCCTCTGTGTGCCTGTTTATGAAGCGGAGAAGATCGCTTCACCCTTGGAGGAGTGAAGTGATCTACCAACGCTTCAAACAGTGGAGAACGGCCCCTGATACTGAAATCTCGTGAGACTTCACGAGATTACAGTATCAGAAATTCACTGAAATACGGAGATGTCAGTTTATTGAGCAGTGATAAAATATCACCACTCATTACACTGACAGACGGCGTGGTTAATGTATTTAAAATAACGAGTCCCCCTACATAATATATATATGTATACACACACATATACACTATATATACATGTATATACACACACATTATATATATGAACATGTACACATTATAAATATGTATGTATATATATGTATACACTAGGGCTGCGGAAATTAACGATTAATTGTTCGATTAATCGTTAATTTCTTTGATCGACTAAAAAAATTTTGATCGACGATCCGCGGAGTGAGCTCCGCGGTCTCGCCGATAGGAAAGACCGCGGCTTCGGCCTAGCTCCGGAGCCGCGGCCATCTTGGTCCACCCGGCGTCAAGCAAGTAGCGGCGCGCTGACGTCATCATCACCCGCAGCATCCGGTATCCTCCTTCTCCCCCCTCAGCGCCAAGTTCCCCTACATGTAGCTCCGCGCTACTTCCAGGTATTTCCGGGTTTCCTCATCGGGTCGGCTCTAGGTATGGTGGACTGGTGGAGCAGGAGGCGGCAGAGGGGATTGTGCTGGTGGTGGTGCTGCGGGACCTGGCTGGGACACCCAAGATGTGAACAGGAGGCTGAGCCGTGAACAGGTGGAGGGAGAGATGTGCGAGGCAGTGCTGCAGCTGCTGGGGAGAAGGTAATGCTGGTGCACAGAGAGCTGTGTATGTGATGTCGGATGAGCTGTATTATATGTCACACTTCTCCCCGTCACACTGCTCCTTCACCTGACACACTGCTCCCCGACCTGACACACTGCCCCCCCCCCCAGAACTGCTCCCCCACCTGACACACTGCTCCCCCACCTGACACACTGCTCCCCCACCTGTCTGCTCCCCCAAATGTCACACTGCCCCCCCCCCCTGACACACTGCCCCCCCCCAGAACTGCTTCCCCACCTGACACACTGCCCCCCCCCAGAACTGCTTCCCCACCTGACACACTGCCCCACCTGTCACACTGCTCCCCTACCTGACACACTGCTCCCCCACCTGACACACTGCTCCTCCACCTGTCACACTGCCCGCCCCCCAGAACTGCTCCCCTACCTGACACACTGCCCCCCCCCAGAACTGCTCCCCCACCTGTCACACTGCTTCCCCACCTGTCACACTGCTTCCCCACCTGACACACTGCCCCCCCAGAACTGCTCCCCCACCTGTCACACTGCTTCCCCACCTGACACACTGCTTCCCCACCTGACACACTGCTTCCCCACCTGACATACTGCCATACTGCCCCCCCCAGAAGTCACACTGCCCCCCCAGAACTGCTCCCCCACCTGTCGCACTGCTCCCCCACCTGACACACTGCCCCCCCAGAACTGCCCCCCCAGAAACTGCTCCCCCACCTGTCACACTGCCCCCCCAGAAACTGCTTCCCCACCTGTCACACTGCTCCCCCACCTGTCACACTGCCCCCCCCCCAGAACTGCTCCCCTACCTGACACACTGCCCCCCCAGAACTGCTCCCCCACCTGTCACACTGCTTCCCCACCTGTCACACTGCTTCCCCACCTGACACACTGCTTCCCCACCTGACACACTGCTTCCCCACCTGACATACTGCCCCCCCCCAGAACTGCTCCCCACACCTGTCACACTGCCCCCCCAGAACTGCTCCCCCACCTGACACACTGCCCCCCCAGAAACTGCTCCCCCACCTGTCACACTGCCCCCCCCAGAAACTGCTTCCCCACCTGACACACTGCCCCACCTGTCACACTGCTCCCCTACCTGACACACTGCTCCCCCACCTGACACACTGCTCCTCCACCTGTCACACTGCCCGCCCCCCAGAACTGCTCCCCTACCTGACACACTGCCCCCCCCAGAACTGCTCCCCCACCTGTCACACTGCTTCCCCACCTGTCACACTGCTTCCCCACCTGACACACTGCTTCCCCACCTGACACACTGCCCCCCCAGAACTGCTCCCCCACCTGTCACACTGCTTCCCCACCTGACACACTGCTTCCCCACCTGACACACTGCTTCCCCACCTGACATACTGCCCCCCCCAGAAGTCACACTGCCCCCCCAGAACTGCTCCCCCACCTGTCGCACTGCTCCCCCACCTGACACACTGCCCCCCCCAGAACTGCCCCCCCAGAAACTGCTCCCCCACCTGTCACACTGCCCCCCCAGAAACTGCTTCCCCACCTGTCACACTGCTCCCCCACCTGTCACACTGCCCCCCCCCAGAACTGCTCCCCTACCTGACACACTGCCCCCCCAGAACTGCTCCCCCACCTGTCACACTGCTTCCCCACCTGTCACACTGCTTCCCCACCTGTCACACTGCTTCCCCACCTGACACACTGCTTCCCCACCTGACACACTGCTTCCCCACCTGACATACTGCCCCCCCCCAGAACTGCTCCCCACACCTGTCACACTGCCCCCCCAGAACTGCTCCCCCACCTGACACACTGCCCCCCCAGAAACTGCTCCCCCACCTGTCACACTGCCCCCCCCAGAAACTGCTTCCCCACCTGTCACACTGCTCCCCCACCTGTCACACTGCCCCCCCCCCCCAGAACTGCTCCCCACCTGTCACACTGCCCCCCCCCCCCCCCCCCCTTTGACAAACTGCTCCCCCCCACCTGTCACACTGCTCCCCTGGCTGTGTCTACCCCCCCTACCGCCCCTGGCTGTGTCTAACCCCCTCCCTACCGCCCCTGGCTGTGTCTAACCCCCCCTACCGCCCTGGCTGTGTCTAACCCCCCCTACCGCCCCTGGCTGTGTCTAACCCCCCCTACCACCACCCCTGGCTGTGTCTAACCCCCCTACCACCACCCCTGGCTGTGTCTAACCCCCCTACCACCACCCCTGGCTGTGTCTAACCCCCCTACCACCACCCCTGGCTGTGTTTAACCCCCCTACCACCACCCCTGGCTGTGTCTAACCCCCCTACCACCACCCCTGGCTGTGTTTAACCCCCCTACCACCACCCCTGGCTGTGTCTAACCCCCCTACCACCACCCCTGGCTGTGTCTAACCCCCCTACCACCACCACCCCTGGCTGTGTCTAACCCCCCTACCACCACCCCTGGCTGTGTCTAACCACCCCTGGCTGTGTCTAACCCCCCCCTACCACCCCTGGCTGTGTCTACCCCCCCTCCCCTACCACCCCTGGCTGTGTCTAACCCCCTACCACCCATGGCTGTGTCTAACCCCCCCTACCACCCATGGCTGTGTCTAACCCCCCCTACCACCCCGGGCTGTGTCTAACCCTCCCTACCACCCCTGCCTGTGTTTAACCCCCCCCACCACCCCTGCCTGTGTCTAACCCCCTCCCTACCACCCCTGGCTATGTCTAACATGCCTACCACCCCTGTCTCCTGTGTAACACCCCTACAAACCCTGTGTCTTACCCCCTCTTTAGCACCCCTCTGAGAAGCACGCGGCGGCGGCGGAATGGCGGAGCCTGCTGCATCCAGGCAACACAACGTTCACAGGGGAGTCGGGGATAGAGAGTGTGACAGACAGCCCAGCCGACAGTGATAGGTGATGGTGGCAGAGGGGGATACGATGGAGGTAGGGGGTGATGGTGGCACCGCAGGAGGAGATTGGAGGCAGGGGAGATTGTGGCACCGCAGAGGGGGGTGAAGGCAGCTGGTGTTGGTGGCAGAGGGGATAGAGGCAGGAGGTGATGTGACTAAATCATTTGCCCTTATTATATTGATATTATGTTTGTTTACCTTAATGTCTATTACATTTTATTTAGTAACTTTTGCGAAATGCCAGTAAAAACGTGGCTGTGCCAGTAAATTTCGGATGTCGTGAAAGTAAATTTCAATCTGGTAGGTTGGCAACATTGGGGGGGCCCTTCATGGTTTCATGCATCGGGGCCCTGAAGGTTCTAGTTACGCCACTGCGCCCGCCTGCTTGCATCGTGCACGTGTCAGTGTCAGCTACTCTGCGGACGGGTCCTCCTGCCTTAAGAAGGTAAGAGACGACAACCATCATGTATAGCATGCGGGCAGATGTGTATATGAAAGCATGCAGGCAGATGTGTATATGAAAGCATGCAGGCAGATGTGTATAGGAAAGTATGGGGGCAGATGTGTATATGAAAAGCATGGGGGCAGATGTGTATATGAAAAGCATGGGGGCAGATGTGTATATGAAAAGCATGGGGGCAGATGTGTATATGAAAAGCATGGGGGTAGATGCTGTAATATACACATCTGCCCCCATACTGCAAGAATATACACATCTGCCCCCATGCTGCCCCCACCACATTTACCACTGACTAATGCAGAGTTGCAATGCAAGGAGATCAGCTAAAAGTAGTTGTATCTGTATGTGCGTTAATTAATCGAAATTAGTCGATTAATCGATTAAAAAAAAAAACGATTAATCGAACACAAAAATTTTAATCAGTCACAGCCCTAGGGGCCAGATTCACGTATTCCAGAGCATCTTTGCTCTGGAGTAACGCTTCTGATTTGCGTTGCGCTGCCGAAATTTTAGGAGCAAGTGCTGTCATTCACGAAGCACTTGCTCCTAAAGTTGCGGCAGCGCATCACAAATGAGCCGGCGGAATTCAAATGTCGCGGGTACGGGGCGTGTAGTATGCTAACTACGCGCGATCCCGCCGCCAACGTACTGCGCATGCGTCGAGTGTCAAAACATCCCCGTGCGCATGCTCCAAAATCTGTGAATGAACGTCAATGACGTCACATTCCCATTCATGACCGTTTTAACGCAAGCGACGTTTTTTTTTTTTTTTTTTTCCGACGCGATGACGACGCCTATACCTAACATAGGATACTCCAACCCCATGTAGGTATATCTATGCGCCGCGTATCCCGTCCGGAAACGTCGTATCGTCATTGCGTCGCGCCGGATTTCGATCGTGAATTGCCGATTTCCGCTCATTAACATATTTTTTGAGCGGAAATCGGCGCCATTTTTAAGTTAAAGTAACGATGCGATGGCGAAACTCAGTTACGCTGCTCGCATCGGAACTTCAACCCGGCGTTTCTTGTTTTCTGGTTACAGAAAACAGAAACGCCGGCTCAAAGCCACAGTTAGGCTGGCGGATCACTCGATCCGCCAGCGTAACCTTTCCTGAATCTGGCCCCTAGTATACACATAAATATTACAGGGGGACATGGTTACAGTGTTGGGGGGTCTGAACGAGGTAGAAGGTAGTTAAAAATCTTCCTCCTTCCTCCTCAGAACCCCCTGGATTCCCTCTTCACTCCCCGCTTCACCAGCTCTGAGAGGGTGAATCGGGGAGTGTGAATTCTGACACAGATCGCCAGTGAAGCTCTCAGATCACAGCTTCATAAACTGGCCGTTTCTGTGTCAGTCTATGAGACTTCACTGTGTGTAGAGATAATTGGCGGGAGAACAAATTCAAACACTTCTCCCCCCGATTATCACTGTTTCATAAACTGTTTATGGGCTGTGATCAGTGGTGATCCCTGGGATCACCGCTGTTCACTGCTTCATAAACGGACACCTGAGATGCTTGAATGGGATGGATGATCCAAGAAAATAGGTACCCTTACCGGATCAGGTGGACCCTCAACTCACCATACGGTGGGGGGTCTTTAAGGCTTGTAAAGGCCGATTGCCTAATCAGGTTGGTATCCAGATAGTAGTTCCAGGCAGAGATGGTATCCGGAAAACCAGAGGGTGGCTTTTGATGTTATAATAGCTCCGTGGTGGTATGCACTCACTCCCAAGCATAGGAAGGGAAAAAATAAGAAAAACGGCTCCTCATAGTGTAAAACCACCATTTTAATAAAAATTAAATAAAAGTTCCACTACATCACACTTGTGACAGGAATCACTTATAAAAATGAGAATACAAAATCACACGTGAAAAGAAAAAGCAAATAGCTTGTATATGATAACAGCAACTCTCCCCCTTGATGGGTGGACAGGGGTATTCCCAGAGGGAAAAAAGTGCAGTAAAGACTTTAGCAAGTCAGCGACCCGACCGGTTTCGTCTCATATAGACTTCAACTGGGGTATCTTGTTACGATATATATCTTTGTTACATAAATATAAAAGTGAATTTGCGCAAAAAAACACACATCAATCCATATCAAACATAAGTGATATAAATATAAATATAGTGAAAAAGTAGAAAAAATCAATTAAATAGAATAGAAAAGTCCATATGTGTTGGAAAAGTCCATGTAATGCAAGCGTGCAGTGCACAAAAATAACTTTCAGTGAAGCTGTAAAGCTGGCGATAAAGTGCTAGTGCTCCTCCGTGCATTCAGCCTCTCAGGCCTCTCACCTTAGTGGCATATATAAATGCCGTGATAATAAGTCGTGCCACTCCCAACACACAGCCTCACAGGCCTCTCACCTCCAAGTAGAACAATATAAGCCTCCAAACAAATCCTCTGGGTAAATTCAAAGATAGTGGGCGACACCAGGAGCTATTCAATCATCTCTATGTCTTGTAGTACCCCTTCGCTGTATCAATACATATGAATCTATAGATAAGGATGGGAATAGATTCATATGTATTGATACAGCGAAGGGGTACTACAAGACATAGAGATGATTGAATAGCTCCTGGTGTCGCCCACTATCTTTGAATTTACCCAGAGGATTTGTTTGGAGGCTTATATTGTTCTACTTGGAGGTGAGAGGCCTGTGAGGCTGTGTGTTGGGAGTGGCACGACTTATTATCACGGCATTTATATATGCCACTAAGGTGAGAGGCCTGAGAGGCTGAATGCACGGAGGAGCACTAGCACTTTATCGCCAGCTTTACAGCTTCACTGAAAGTTATTTTTGTGCACTGCACGCTTGCATTACATGGACTTTTCCAACACATATGGACTTTTCTATTCTATTTAATTGATTTTTTCTACTTTTTCACTATATTTATATTTATATCACTTATGTTTGATATGGATTGATGTGTGTTTTTTTGCGCAAATTCACTTTTATATTTATGCTTCACTTGTGTATAGTAAACACTATTAGTTTTTGCTGCAATCTGAGCATTGTTATATAGTCACATTGATTGTTTTTAGCGCGAAGGATTTCACAATTTTATCTTTGTTACATGTTTAGAGTTACAGAGGAGGTCTAGTGCTAGAATTATTGCTCTCGCTCTAACAATCGCAACGTATGTAACCTGTGTGTATCTGGCTCTGATACTAGCCAGTGCCTACCCAGCCACTGACTGGTATCTCTCCCCAGCCTGTCCCCACACACCCTCTCACCTGCTGACCTGTAGATGGGGGAATCACTCCTGCAGTGTTATTGTGTTCTGCCAGTGAGTACAATGATCAGTGTTGCTAACTATAGCTGGCAGCACTGATTGTTTTGGGAAAAACCGGACAGGCTGGTTGTATACAAGTCAGACAATAGATTGACTTGTGTAAAACCAGCTAGCCCATACATAGATCGACTATGGCTGGTCTCTGCATAATTGGCATAATTTCAATCCATGTATGTACTGCTTAACCACTTAAGACCCGGACCAATACGCTGGCAAATGACCCAAGGGGTTTTTGCGATTCGGCACTGCGTCGCTTTAACAGACAATTGCGCGGTCGTGCGACGTGGCTCCCAAACAAAATTTGCGTCCTTTTTTTCCCACAAATAGAGCTTTCTTTTGGTGGTATTTGATCACCTCTGCGGTTTTTATTTTTTGCGCTATAAACAAAAATAGAGCGACAATTTAAAAAAAAATGCAATATTTTTTTACTTTTTGCTATAATAAATATCCCCCAAAAATATATAAAAAAACATTTTTTTTCCTCAGTTTAGGCCGATACGTATTCTTCTACCTATTTTTGGTAAAAAAAATCGCAATAAGCGTTTATCGGTTGGTTTTCGCAAAATTTATAGCGTTTACAAAATAAGGGATAGTTTTATTGCATTTTTATTAATTATTTTTTTTTTTACTACTAATAGCGGCGATCAGCGATTTTTTTCGTGACTGCGACAATATGGCGGACACTTCGGACAATTTTTACACATTTTTGGGACAATTGTCATTTTCACAGCAAAAAATGCATTTAAATTGCATTGTTTACTGTGGAAATGACAGTTGCAGTTTGGGAGTTAACCACAGGTGGCGCTGTAGGGAATGTGTACCTAATGTGTGTGTTTACTACTGTAGGGGGGTGTGGCTGTAGGTGTGACGTCATCGATCGCGTCCCCCTATTACAGGGATGACGCGATCGATGCTCCGGCCACAGAGAAGCACGGGGAAGCCGTGTGTACACACGGCTCTCCCCGTTCTTCCGCTCCAGGGACGGATCGCCGCACTGCAGCGGCGATCGGGTCCGCGAATCCCGCGGTCCCGGTCCTGAAGCTTCGGACCGGGTCACGGGCGCGCGCCCGCGGGCGCGCGCCCCGCGACCCACGGCTGGGTACTAAAACCAACGTATATATACGTTGATGTGCCCAGCCGTGCCATTCTGCCGACGTAAATCTGCAGGAGGCGGTCCTTAAGTGGTTAAAGAGGAGGTTCACCCTAAATATACTCTTTCCCATGTGATCCAGCATACTGGCGTCAGCGCCAGTATGCTGTTTTTTTTTTAAATGCCCCACTTACTGTGTAATCTTTCATTTTGATTTATTTCCCCCGTGGTGGATGGCGCCTGTATAGCCCGTCGCAGCTTCCGAAAATACCCGATTTAGGACTCGGATATTTCAGGCGCTATGCGGCGCCAGCGCACAGACCTAGGAGCTGACTGCGCAGGCGCTGTATTTCTCCGAGTTCTATTTCGGCGCGCCATAGCCATAGGACTCAGAGAAATACGGCGCCTGCGCAGTCAGCTCCTTGGTCTGTGCGCAGGCGCCGTAAATACCCGAGTCCTAAATCGGGTATTTTCGGAAGCCGTGACGGGCTATACAGGCGCCATCCACCGCAGGGGAAATAAATCAAAATTAAAGATTACACAGTAAGTGGGGCATTTAAAAAAAAAAAAAACAGCATACTGGCGCTGACGCCAGTATGCTGGATCACATGGGAAAGAGTATATTTAGGGTGAACCTCCGCTTTAACCACTACGCATTTCCTAAACATCCGTTCACAAATCTTTACATTTTCCTTCCCAGATTCCTTCATCCTCCTCACCTATACATACTCTTCACACTTCTCTCCTGTACATACTGCTCACCGTCATACCCTCCACACTTCTCTTCTATACATAGTGCCCGTTGTCATACCCTACACACTCCTCTCCTGTACAAAGTGCCCGCTGTCATACACTTCTCTCCTGTACATAGTGCCCACTATTGCACTCTCCACATTCTTCTCCTGTACATACTGCTCACTGTCATACCCTCCACACTTCTCTCCTATACATAGTGCCCGTTGTCATACCCTACACACTCCTCTCCTGTACATAGTGTCCGCTGTCATACACTTCTCTCCTGTACATAGTGCCCACTATCCCACTCTCCACACTCCTCTCCTATAAAGGGAAAACCGCCGCTCCAGACGACACTCTTCAGTGGTGAGTAAAGTTCAAAAACCCAAATGGGTGCAGGCAATGCGTGGTGCATGACTAAGCATCGGTTGTCAATGTGAAACGCGTCAGCTTTTGTTACCCCACAGTTTGCTGTTTTTGCTGTTTCAGTTTTTTTTTTTTTTTTTTAATATTTTTATTGGAGTTTGTACAGTAAAATAAGATGACGTAACGTGAACAAATAATAAAAAGACAATGTATACAAAACCATGTACACGGGAAAGCAGTATACATATCAAATCACAGAGAGATATGGAAAGGCTAGTGAAAACTTGAAACAGAAGAAAATAACCATACAAGCAGAAAATAAAAATAACCACAAAGAAAATAAATAATAAAAAAAACAATGGAAAACCAGAAGCAGGAATTGAAGTAAGAACAATACAGAACTATAAAACCACTAATACCTGTGTATCACAATTACACCTACAGGGGGTTGCGGATATACAACCCTGTGTTAGTATCAGCTTAAGTTACAATCGGTGCAATAGGACTATGAACAAGAGCTAGCATGGCCGACCAAAGAAGAACCTCAGATTTGAACTGGCAGGTGACGGATCATTGGGTGTAAAGCACTGTGGAGGGTATGAAAAAGGTAAGAACGCTAAGGGGCTAGTAGCTACGGCTGCTTGGTTCATGGTGGCAGAAAGGCCGAAGGGTCCGATAGATTCAACAGTTTAAGGTTACCCAAGGAGTTTGCGAGGTCCCTATGGAGATACCATTCGGTGTATCGGAATGGATGCATGAGAGTTTGTAGTTCCGTTTGGTCAAACGTGTGTTCCATGAACTTGCGCCATCTCATAAAGAACCGTGGGGTAGAGCGAAAGTTGAAGACAATGGTATCCAGTCTCTCTAAGTAGAAAAGTGACGAGAGGGCCTTTCTGACCGCTGGTAGCCTCGGCGGATTTGGGCTGATCCAATGAGACATGATAGTCCTACGGGCCACTAGGAGGCATAGGTGAGCCCATTGGGGGGTGGAAAGCGAGCCCCCAGTTGTTGCGGGAGTAGGGGGAGGCGGCGGTTCGCAGCCAAACAGGCAGATTAGGTAGTCCCTCGGGATCAGTGTGTCGGTAACTTCATTTACATAGGCAAGTACAGAGTCCCAGTATTCAACAATAGGTGCGCATTCCCATAGGCGGTGAAGCAGAGTCGGGCGGGGGGTAGAGCACCAAGGGCAATTTTCCAGGGTAGGGTCAGCCTTATTAAAACGGAAAGGGTAATACGCCCTGTGGATGATTTTGAATTGCGTCTCCCGCCATGTTTCTGATACGGTTAATTTGTGCCCTCGAGGATTGTGGTGGAGAGAGTGTCATCCTCAAATATTTGTGCCCATTTCTGAAATGGTTTGAGATGGTATTTGGCAGCCTGGTGCTCAATAAGATGAGAATAGAGGGTGGAGATGGAGTAATCGTTGTTGCGTAGGACTACATCAATGAAGGATTTTTGCAGGGGATTTGAGTCGGGGGCACAACAAGATCGTAAATAACTGACCATTTGGTGATAGTAAAAGACATGTGACGCTGGCAAACAGTATTCCCTTGACATGGTTTGAAAGGATTTGAAGACGCATTGGGTGGCTAGGTACATTGAAGCGACACTGGTAAGTCCCTTGGCGTTCCATTGTTCAAAGGCTTTGTGCAGAGTGGACGGTGGGAACATTGGGTTGCCAAGTACCGGCAAGTGACAGGAAACACTAGAAGGCAACCCCAATAATCTACGGACCTCTCTCCATGCTATAACTGTATCCCTGATGAGGATACTGGACTTCATGTAGGTCGGTAGTTTGTTGGGGTTCGAATGTAGGATGGCAGGTAGAGTGTATGGAAGGGTCGAGGCTCCTTCTAGTACGGTATTGGAGTATTTGGATCTGCCTGATAGCCAGTCCAGGCCTTGTCACAGCAAGCAAGCCAAATTGTAAAAACGTATGTTGGGCAGGCCTGCCCCACCCTCAGACTTCGGGAGACATAGTTTTTGCAGCGCAATGCGAGATTTTTTGCGAGACCAGAGAAAGGCAGACAATGCCTTATGTAATGTAGTTACATCAGAGTGTTTAAGTAGAAGAGGTATGGTCTGCATGGGATAGAGTAGGCGCGCAAACGACACCATTTTAAATAAGTGGCATCTCCCAAAGAGTGAGAGGGGGAAGGCCGCCCAAACATCCAGCTCCTTCACAATTTTAGAGATTAGCGGTGGGAAGTTGAGTAAGTACAGAGTGGAAGGGTCTCTGCCTATGTGTATGCCCAAGTAGGTGATATGTTTGTTCGCTATGGCGAAAGGAGAGTGACCCACCCATTTGGCAGCTAATCTGGGGTGGAGCGATAAGATCTCGCTCTTGTCAAAATTAATTTGAAAACCTGAGCATAGTCGGAAGGAGTGAAATAGTTGTCGAAGTCTGTCAAAGTCCGCAAGGGGTCGTGTGGAGAATAACAATATGTCGTCTGCGAATAGGGCGGAGCGGAGAGAATGAGAACCTATTGGAATGCCACTAACTCCGTCGGGGGAATTGAGTATTCGGGATAAAGGCTTGATAGCTATATTAAAGAGTAATGGGGAGAGTGGGCACCCTTGTCTAGTCCCCTTCATCAGAGGAATTGTGTCGGAGATAAAGTCGGGGGTCACCAGTCGCGCAGTTGGGGATTCATACATTCGTCGTAGAAACTGCATAATCGGGCCCGAGAAACCAAAGTCCGTCATCACCCGGAACAGCCAGGACCAACTAATATTGTCAAAAGCCTTTTCGGCATCGAGCGACAGGGCGGCAACGTCCTGTTCTGGGTGTAGTTTTGCATATTCCAATGCCATTAGGACCTTGCGTATATTTAGAGTGGCCGATCGTCCCTGAACAAATCCTGACTGTGCCGGGTGAAGCATAGAGGGTAACATTTGGGCTAAGCGAGACGCCACAATCTTTGATAATATTTTAACATCGACATTAATCAATGAGATTGGGCGGTAAGAGCCCGGAAGCGAGGGGTCTTTACCTTTTTTAGGAATTATTCTAATATGCGCCTGGGATCCTGTAGGAAGATAGGGGCCCCCATCCCACATATTTGCGTAGACATGACGTAGGGTGTCGGGAATGAAGTCTTTAGTCAGTTTATAGAATTCGGCAGTGTAGCCGTCCGGGCCTGGGGCTTTAGCAGAGGACAATGAGGTGATCGTCTGTTTGACATCTTCAACGGTTATGGGAGCGTTGAGAGTCTCTAAGTGTTCCCTCTGAAGTTTGGGGAGGTGGACCCTAGCCAGGAAAGCGTCGGCCTCGAGTTGGTCTGTAGGATCCGCCGAGTATAACTGCGTATAATAGTCGACTAAGACTTTACTAATCTCAGTAGGCGAAGTGACTAACGTGCCAGCTGAGTTTTTCAGGGCAGAGACATGGGTAGGGCGTCTGGGTCCCGCGCACAGCCTCGCTAGGAGTTTGCCGGCCTTGTTACCATATCTGTGGAAGTGTAAGCTAGCGTACGAATTCTTAGCCAATTCTTGTTGTTCCGCCCAAAGGTCGAATTCACGCTTGGCTTTTCTCCAATCATGTATATTGTCAGATGTGCGGTTAAGTGTCAGGAGTTCATGAGCCGAGCGCAGAGCCCCACTCGCTCGTAGATAGCTTTGTCTGGCATGTCTCTTAAATTGCGCGGTGTATGAGATTATTTTACCTCTCAGGAAGGCCTTTCCTGCTTCCCAAAACAGGTTGGGGTTTGTGAGGTGTGGTTCGTTGTTAGAGGTGTATTCCTCCCATGCCACAGAGAGCATGTGTCGGAAGTCCCCACTGTTTGCCAGGTATGAGGGGAACCGCCATACGCGAGGGGAAGAGGAGGGTTGGGCGTTTATCAGATGTATGGCAATGGGACTATGGTCAGAGATTCTAGCATCGGCAATTACTGAGTCACTGAGCATGGGGAAAAGTGCAGGGGAGGCAAAAAAGTAATCGATGCGGGAGAATGAGTTATGGGGTGGGGAGTAGAAGGTATAGTCGCGGTCAGTCGGATGTTCCAACCGCCATACGTCAAGGATGTGTATGGAGTCCATGGCCTGTGTGAGCAACGACGGGGCTGAAGTCGGAGAGGTATGCCTGGGTAGAGTGCGCTTCGTGTCGCTTACCCGGTCAATAGTTGCGGACATAACCGAGTTAAAGTCCCCACCCACCAGATGTAGGGATCCCGGAGCAGCTAGAATCCATGTCACCATGTCTTGGAAGAATGAGATGTCAGGTGAGTTGGGCGCATATATGTTGGTAATGGCTATGTCTTTGTCCGCTAGGGTTAGGTGAATAGTAATTTTACGGCCCATCGAGTCGGTCTGTACGTCCCTAAGAGTATGTCTCAGGTTTTTGTGTAGGAGTATGGCCACCCCAGCTTTGCGTCCTATGGCAGGGGAGCCATATACAGTCCCCACCCACAACTTACGTAGACGAGTTAAGTCACCTGTGGAGAGATGGGTCTCTTGAAGTAGTGCCACATCTGCCCGAAGACGCTTTAAGTGTCTAAGAATGGACATGCGTTTGTTCGGAGATCGCAGCCCCTTAACGTTCCATGAAACAACCTTTAGGTGATTCCCAGTCGCTGAAGAGGCCATATCTGAGCCGGAGTTATGTATTGAGCTAGTGGTGGGAAGCATAGTCCCCCTCCAAGAGTCACGTCAGCAGCCTGAGGGTCACCCAAACATTGCAAACTTTCTGAGGATACGGGTAAAACACAGGCAATCATATATAGTGCGAACATTAAGTAAGAACAAGGAAAAAATAAGAAAATAGCATAAAAACAATAATAACATAAAGGCCTAAACTCTAGGCATCTAACAAATAGGAGGGACTTCACTTTTTTCCACATGAAAGTGAGACGCATTCTGTTTTAGTTTTTTGACTGGAATAAACAGGCACTATTTTTAAGTCTTTTTATCCATTGGAGTGCGGCTGTCCATTTTTCTTTCCTTATATTACTCCTCTCCTATACATAGTGCCCACTATCCCACTCTCCACACTCCTCCTATACATAGTGCCCACTATCCCACTCTCCACACTCCTCTCCTATACATAGTGCCCACTATCCCACTCTCCACACTCCTCCTATACATAGTGCCCCCACTATCCCACTCTCCACACTCCTCTCCTATACATAGTGCCTACTGTCATACCCTCAACACTCCTCTCCTATACAAAGTGCCCACTGTCATACCCTCTACTCTCCTCTCCTATACATAGTGCCCACTATCCCACTCTCCATACTTCTCTCCTATACATAGTGCCCACTATCCCACTCTGCACACTCCTCTCCTATACATAGTGCCCACTATCCCACTCTCAACACTCCTCTCCTATACATAGTGCCCACTGTCCTACCCTCTACGCTCCTCTTCTATACATAGTGCCCATTGTCATACCCTCTACACTTCTCTTCTATACATAGGGCCCACTGTCATACCCTCACACGTCTCTCCTGTACATACTGCCCACTGTCATATGCTCCTCACTCATCTCATGTACATACTGCTTAGTATCATACCATCCACACTCCTCTCCTGTACATACTGCTCGCTCTCATACCCTCTACACTCCTCAGGTACATGCTGCCCACATTCATAAACTCCTTTATTGTACATAGTGCCAGCTGTCATACCCACAACACTAGTCCCCTGTGCATACTGCTCACTATCATACCCTCCACACTCCTCTTCTGTACATAGTGCCCACTATTAGACCCTCCACATCCCTCTCCATCACCTGCACATACTTCCCACTTTTATACCATCCATACTCCTTTCCTATGCCTCTTACCCACAAAAACAGTCTTTTAAAATGATACTGAATACCCTCAATGTGACCAGCTCTAGAATGGGAGACACTTTTGTTAGTTCAACTAAAGGAAATTTTCTCAGTCCTCATATTTGTTCTGCCCCATTATTAGAACTTATTTAATGTTGTGATTACTACTGTGATGTACAGAGGAACATAGGGGATCTCAGCTACTCTAAATATAGCACTGGTAAAAAAAAAGTGTCCCTTAAAAAAAAGGGACACCAGGTCAATAGGGGGCCCCGTGAGAGGCTCCAGGGATCAATGAGGCGTGGCATGGAGGAGATTAGCCTAGGGTCACTGCTGAGGTGTTATGAAAGTCCAGGTTACTTTGATGGCAGCCTTCGTCTCCTCTGTATTGTTGGGTCTAGTGTCTCTCATCTTCTATCTTTCACAGATTCTCTATGGGGTTTAGGTCAGGCCAGTTTGCTGGCCAATCAAGCACATTGATCCCCATGATCATGTGACCAGGTATTGGTCGTTTTGGGAGTTCCTTGGTCTTCATGGCAGTGTTTGGTTAATGGTGCCTCTTGCTTAGGTGTAGCCGTCTCTGGGGCCTTTCACAAAGGTGTGTCTATGTAATGACGGATCATGTGACACTTAGATTGCACACAGTGTGGGAGGTGCCGAGTCCTGCTGGAAAATGAAATCGGCATCTCCTTGAAGTTGGTCATCAGAGGGAAGCATGAAGTGCTCTAGAATTCCCTGCTAGAGGGCGCCGTTGACTTTGGACTTGATGGATCAACACCAGCAGATGATACGACTCCTACCAAATCATCACAGGACCTCATGGACCTTGGATTCTGTGCCTCTCCACTCCTCCTCCAGACTCTGGGACCGCAGTTTGCAGTCAGTGAATATTTGGGGAGTCGTGTCATCTGCTGGTGTTGGTCCATAAAGTCCAAAGTCAGGGCAGCTCTCTAGCAGGAAATTCTAGAGCACTTCATGCTTCCCTCTGCTGACCAGCTTTATGGAGATGCCAATTTAATTTTCCAGCAGGACTTGGCACCTCCCACACTGCCAAACCTACCAATACCTGGTCACATGATCATGGGATCACTGTACTTGATTTGCCAGCAAACTGGCCTGACCTAAACCCCATAGAGACTCTGTGGAAGAGTAAGGTGAGAGACATCAGACCCAACAATGTAGACGAGGTGAAGGCCGCTATCAAAGCAACCTGGACTTCCATAACACCTCAGCAGTGCCTCCATGCCACACCCCATTGATGCCATAATTCATGCAAAAGGAACCCCGACCGAGTATTGAGTGTGTACTATACTGTACATGGACAGACTTCTCACTAAGATAACATTTCTGGATTTATAATACTTTTTTTTTTTTTATTGATCTTATGTAATGTAATTTTCTGAGATACAGAATTTTGGGGTGTCACTGTAATTCACAATCATAAAAATGAAAAGAAAGAAATGCTTGAGATCTATCACTCTGTGTGTAATAATTGTATATATAAAATATGAGTTTCACTTTTTGAATTGAATTGCTGAAGAAAATAACTTTTTGATGATATTCTAATTCTATGAGATGCTCCTGTATACAGGAAACTTCCTCCAAAGCCAGAACGCTACATATCAGAGTGCAGTTATAGACGGAGACCACTGGGTGGCGGTGTGGATTCTCCGCTGGTTTCACCCATACACCTAGTGCCATGTCCTAGTTACTTATCAGCCAGAAAGTATTTATTATGGACTTTCTGGGCACACAACACTCTCTTAACCACTTGCTTACTGGCCACTTAAAACCTGAGAAGGAAATATACACCCCATAAAATAAATGTGATCTCATCCAACGCCGGCTTCTCTGTCCCCCTAATTTCCACCTACTGGGGGCGCAAATCCACAGGGCTGCTACTAAACTGTGAGGTTGTGGTGAAACAGTAAAGGGGGGGGGGGCTCTGATGGAACCCTGATGATAGAAGGGTAACCAAAGAGAGAAAATATGGGATGCCCACCTAGTTTTGAAAAAACGTAGTACTCACCGATATTATCGGGGGGTGCAATCCAAATTACAATGTAGCACAACAATAAAAAACAAAAAACAAAATAGACTGCTGCACACCCTTAAGAGTTAACTACAACAATTTATTAGAATAAGTATCAAAAAAGAACACATGTATGTCAGGTATAAAAACTCAGGTCCACTATGATATGGTAGACCAACCCAGGGATGGTCCCCCTGGATGCCCACTCAAAAACGGCTTATACCAGTAACTAATGCTCGATCATCCCAAGGGGATTTTGAAGGGGACTTTAGACATATAAAAGGACACCGAAGAGGACTCAGATGTACACATACATCACAGTCCTTGTACACATCTAAATGCCCTTCAGAGTCCTTCTATACATCTGAGTCCCTTTCAAAGGATTCTGAAGTGGACTCCGACATAAAGGAGGACTCTGAAGGGGACTTCCATACTCCCATACATCTAAGTCCTCTTCAGAGTCCTTCTAGTCCCTTTCAAAGGACTCTGAAGGGGACTGGGATGTTTAGAAGGACTCTGAAGAGGACTCAGGCATAAGGGAGGACTTTGAAGGGGACTCGGACAGAAAAGGGGACTTTGAAGGGGACTCAGATGTTTAGAAGGACTCTAAAGGGGACTCGGATGTCCCTATTCGGAGTCCCTGTATAAATGCGAGTGCCCTTCGGAGTCCCTGTTTACATGCGAGTGCCCTTCGGAGTCCCTGTATACATGCGAGTGCCCTTCAGAGTCCCTGTATACATGCGAGTGCCCTTCGGAGTCCCTGTATACATGCAAGTCTCCTACAGAGTCCCTGTATACATGCGAGTGCCCTTCAGAGTCCCTGTATACATGCGAGTGCCCTTCAGAGTCCCTGTATACATGCGAGTGCCCTTCAGAATCCCTGTATACACGCGAGTGCCCTTTAGAGTCCCTGTATACATGCGAGTGCCCTTCGGAGTCCCTGTATACATGCGAGTGCCCTTCAGGGTCCCTGTATACATGCGAGTGCCCTTCAGAGTCCCTGTATACACGCGAGTGCCCTTCGGAGTCCCTGTATACATGCGAGTGCCCTTCGGAGTCCCTGTATACACGCGAGTGCCCTTCGGAGTCCCTGTATACACGCGAGTGCCCTTCGGAAGTCCCTGTATACACGCGAGTGCCCTTCGGAAGTCCCTGTATACACGCGGGTGCCCTTCGGAAGTCCCTGTATACACGCGAGTGCCCTTCGGAGTCCCTGTATACACGCGAATGCCCTTCGGAGTCCCTGTATACACACGAATGCCCTTCGGAGTCCCTGTATACATGCCAGTGCCCTTCGGAGTCCCTGTATACATGCGAGTGTCCTGCATAGACTATAGATAGTATAGATTGTGAGGCAGAAAAACACTTCTTCTGAATAGAGCAGATCCTCCAGCCCCGGATAACAGGAAAGAATTCCCTGTATATTGTGTGAGGGGAATGTGTAGGAATAGAACATTCTGAAGGGGACTGGGATGTTTAGAAGGACTCTGAAGAGGACTCAGACATAAGGGAGGACTTTGAAGGGGACTCGGACAGAAAAGGGGACTTTGAAGGGGACTCAGATGTTTAGAAGGACTCTAAAGGGGACTCGGATGTCCCTATTCGGAGTCCCTGTATAAATGCGAGTGCCCTTCGGAGTCCCTGTTTACATGCGAGTGCCCTTCGGAGTCCCTGTATACATGCGAGTGCCCTTCAGAGTCCCTGTATACATGTGAGTGCCCTTCGGAGTCCCTGTATACATGCAAGTCTCCTACAGAGTCCCTGTATACATGCGAGTGCCCTTCAGAGTCCCTGTATACATGCGAGTGCCCTTCAGAGTCCCTGTATACATGCGAGTGCCCTTCAGAATCCCTGTATACACGCGAGTGCCCTTCAGAGTCCCTGTATACATGCGAGTGCCCTTCGGAGTCCCTGTATACATGCGAGTGCCCTTCAGGGTCCCTGTATACATGCGAGTGCCCTTCAGAGTCCCTGTATACACGCGAGTGCCCTTCGGAGTCCCTGTATACATGCGAGTGCCCTTCGGAGTCCCTGTATACACGCGAGTGCCCTTCGGAGTCCCTGTATACACGCGAGTGCCCTTCGGAGTCCCTGTATACACGCGAGTGCCCTTCGGAGTCCCTGTATACACGCGAGTGCCCTTCGGAGTCCCTGTATACACGCGAGTGCCCTTCGGAGTCCCTGTATACACACGAATGCCCTTCGGAGTCCCTGTATACATGCCAGTGCCCTTCGGAGTCCCTGTATACATGCCAGTGCCCTTCGGAGTCCCTCTATACATGCGAGTCCCCTTCGGAGTCCCTGAATACACGCGAGCGCCCTTCGGAGTCCCTGTATACACGCGAGCGCCCTTCGGAGTCCCTGTATACACGCGAGCGCCCTTCGGAGTCCCTGTATACACGCGAGCGCCCTTCGGAGTCCCTGTATACACACGAGCGCCCTTCGGAGTCCCTGTATACACACGAGCGCCCTTCGGAGTCCCTGTATACACGCGAGCGCCCTTCGGAGTCCCTGTATACATGCGCGTAGCCTTCGGAGTCCCTGTATACATGCGCGTAGCCTTCGGAGTCCCTGTATACACACGAGCGCCCTTCGGAGTCCCTGTATACACACGAGCGCCCTTCGGAGTCCCTGTATACACACGAGCGCCCTTCGGAGTCCCTGTATACATGCGAGTGCCCTTTGGAGTCCCTGTATACATGCGAGTGTCCTGCATAGACTATAGATAGTATAGATTGTGAGGCAGAAAAACACTTCTTCTGAATAGAGCAGATCCTCCAGCCCCGGATAACAGGAAAGAATTCCCTGTATATTGTGTGAGGGGAATGTGTAGGAATAGAACATTTATTACTAATGGATATAAAATTCCCTGAGAAGGTGATATATTTTCCTAGTAAAGGGGAATGTTTCATTTCTGGATGTAATTGTATCTCCTGTTCTTGGGGTGAAGACCCCTGATGTCTCCATTGAGAGGACCTTGTTGTCACCACTGTCACATAAGGGGCTTGTCAGTACATAACTGTATATACATGGTTAGGATACATGTTAATACATAAACACCTATTACACATCCCCACACCAGAAGTGGAAGAAGTAGCCATAGAGCCCCCCTTCCAGCCTTACAAATGTGGCCTGGGCATCCAAGTGGTCATGAAAGGATTAAATAAAAGAGGAAGCAATTCAAATGTAAATATACCAATTTTTTTATTGTGTGTTATATGAAAGTATAATTCTGGATCTAGACACATTTTTTTTCCTTTTCCAACTATATACACTCTGAATAAACCAAGAGTCCTTTGGTAAAATCAATTGGCCAGAAGTGAAGATCTAGCGATCCTCTAGCCCATTCGCTGACACACTTTTGACCAAGAGATTCCAAGCCTGCCCACCACGGCAAGGTAGACTCTTCTAGGGCAGGACCTACACTAAGCTAGCCTACTGGATGCTAGTCATCCTTCTTCTAATGTTGTGTGTGTGTTTGTAGTACGGCCTCATCCTATAATCTGTGTGTGCCATCTACTTTCTCCTAATTGGGTTGTCTGTCTGTGTGCATCTTTCTAAAGCATGGAGCGGTCAGTTTATGTACTGTTAGTGTAGATCAGTGCATGCCGGTCATTGTATGTTGGCCAGTGTGTTAGTAAATAAATGTTAGTCCTGTTTTTACCTGGGCATGTAGCCCAACTTATCTGCAAGGCACCCAATTTTCTCTGGACCCTCTTAGTGGTAGATGAGTGCATATAGGTGGGGCCAGTGGGTAGTGCCATTACGCTGGGTGTGGGGGAGTGAGGGCAGATGAAACTTGGGGGGAAGTTCCACTGGCTACACTCACCCCATACCCAGGGTGGTAGCGTCCCCTCTTGGTGGTAGATGAGTGCATATAGGTGGGGCTAGGGGGTAGCACCATTACGCTGGGTGTGGGGGAGTGAGGGCAGATGAAACTTGGGGGAAGTTCCACTGGCCACACTCATCCCATACCCAGGGTGGTAGCATCCCCTAGTGGTGGTAGATGAGTGCATATAGGTGAGGGCAGGTGGTATTAACAGTATGCTGGGCGTGGGGGAGTGGGGACAGATGAAACTTGGGGGGAAGTTCCACTGGCCACACTCACCCCATACCCAGGGTGGTAGCATGCCCTCTTGGTGGTTGATGAGTGCATATAGGTGAGGGCAGGTGGTATTACCATTACGCTGGGTGTAGGGGAGTGAGGGCAGATGAAACTTGGGGGGAAGTTCTACTGGCCACACTCACCCCATACTCAGGGTGGTAGTGTCACCGCTTGGTGGTAGATGAGTGCATGTAGGTGAGGGCAGGTGGTATTAACAGTATGCTGGGCGTGGGGGAGTGAGGCAGATGAAACTTGGGGGAAGTTCCACTGGCCACACTCATCCCATACCCAGGGTGGTAGCATCCCCTAGTGGTGGTAGATGAGTGCATATAGGTGAGGGCAGGTGGTATTAACAGTATGCTGGGCGTGGGGGAGTGGGGACAGATGAAACTTGGGGGGAAGTTCCACTGGCCACACTCACCCCATACCCAGGGTGGTAGCATGCCCTCTTGGTGGTTGATGAGTGCATATAGGTGAGGGCAGGTGGTATTACCATTACGCTGGGTGTAGGGGAGTGAGGGCAGATGAAACTTGGGGGGAAGTTCCACTGGCCACACTCACCCCCTACCCAGGGTGGTAGCATCCCCCCTTGGTGGTAGATGAGCAGGTGTATTGGGTTGTGAGGCAGTTGATCCAGAGGAAGGCGAAAAACCCCAGCAAAGCATGATCAATGTGCTCCAGCTGGGGAAAAAATTCCTTCCTGATCCCCCGATCGAGGCAATCGAAAATTTCCTGGATCGGCCCTGTGTGTGGGGGAGGGCAGGCAATTGAAGCCCCACCCTCGGTGGTAAGTGAGTGGAGATGTGGGTGTCGGTGTGTGGAGAGTGGGGGAGGAGGGACCATCCCCCACACAGAGCTCCAGAGGGAGGAGCCATTGTCCGGACTACAGGTGAGTCACGGTGTGTCTGTGTAATAGACCCTCTTGGTGGTAGATGAGTGCATATAGGTGGAGCCAGTGGGTAGTACCATTACGCTGGGCGTGGGGGAGCATGGACAGATGAAACTTGGGGGGAAGTTCCACTGGCCACACTCACCCCATACCCAGGGTGGTAGCATGCCCTCTTGGTGGTAGATGAGTGCATGTAGGTGAGGGCAGGTGGTATTACCAGTACGTTGGGCGTGGGGTAGTGAGGGCAGATGAAACTTGGGGGGAAGTTCCACTAGCCACACTCACCCCATACTCAGGGTGGTAGCGTCCCCTCTTGGTGGTAGATGAGCAGGTGTATTGAGTTGTGAGGCAGTTGATCCAGAGGAAGGCGAAAAACCCCAGCAAAGCATGATCAATGTGCTCCAGCTGGGGAAAAAATTCCTTCCTGATCCCCGAGAGGCAATCGAATATTTCCTGGATCGGCCCTGTGTGTGGGGGAGGGCGGGCAATTGGAGCCCCACCCTCGGTGGTAAGTGAGTGGAGATGTGGGTGTCGGTGTGTGGAGAGTGGGGGAGGAGGGACCATCCCCCACACAGAGCTCCAGAGGGAGGAGCCATTGTCCGGACTACAGGTGAGTCACGGTGTGTCTGTGTAATCTGCCGCCTCAGCTCAGGCTCTAAGGAACTACAACTCCCAGCAGTCTATGTCCGCATGGGGAACTACAACTCCAAGCATGCACTGTGTAAGTAGTGGGGGTTCAGCTCTCAGCCTGGAATAAGATGCTGTGGGACTACATATCCCAGCATGATTTTTTCTATGGGGATATTACAGGTCCCAGTGATCTCTACATATCCTAGCCTGCTCCCCCTCCTCATGGGGGATTGCACCCCCCCAGTCCCGCCACCCCACTCATCTCCCACCGCCCTTTACCCCTCCCCGCAGGCCCAACCGGCCCACCCTTTTCCTGGGGGGAGGGGACCCACCACCCTTGGTGGGAGAGGAGTGTGGGGTGAAATTACCCCTGAGGAGGGGGAGGGGAGTAGTCTGGGGTATGTAGAGATTGCTGGGACCTGTAGTACATCTATAGAAAAAAATCATGCTGGGACATATAGTGCTGTAACATCTTATTCCAGGCTGGGAGCTGAAGCCCCATTACATACACAGTGCATGCTGGGAGTTGTAGTTCCCAATGCGGACAGAGATTGCTGGGAGATGTAGTCCCCTTCCCACTGCGTCCCTCCGGCCTACAGACAAGAATTTTCTCCTCACAAGATGGAACAGCGAGGGAAGATGAAATTTCGGTTTAGAATTCTGGCAAGAAGCATCTTTGGGTCTATGGGATTGTACGATATTTATTTTTATTTTATTTTTTTATGGTTGAACTGGATGGTCTTGTGTCTTTTTTCAACCTGACTAACAATGTAATAACACTAAACTACAATAACACACTATAATAACACTGCACTACAACAACACACTATAATAACACTGCACTATTTATAATATAATATAATAACTAACATAGGTTGAAAGAAGATACAAGTCCATCCAGTTCAACCATAAAAATAATAATAAATAAAATAAAAAATATCGTACAGTCCCAATTCTATACCCACAGTTGATCCAGAGGAAGGCAAAAAAAAAAACCCCAGCAGAGCGATGATCCAATGTGCTCCAGCAGGGGAAACAATTCCTTCCTGATCCCCCGAGAGGCAATGAAAAGTGAAGATCCGGTTTAAGATTCCTGGTGGTCCTCCTTGGTTGCCTTGCGCTTCTTCACTAGCCGGAATAATTCCCGTAGGTGAAGACGGGTCTGATTACTGCGAGTTTCCCCATTGGGTACAACAGCCAGTGTTGCCCTTTGTTGGCTAATGCTGGAATCCAATAGCATATTGATGTCATCAGTCACTGGTGACATAAGGGAACTCGGTAATGAGAGGCGACCGCCATTCTGTGGGGTGACGTTGCTTTGATCCCGAGGAGGCGTGACACTGGCAATGGGAACGTCGGTCTCCTCCATGGCGCTCGCTGCATTTTTGCTTGTTGGTGAAATGATGACATCACTCAGTGGGGTGATGTCACTCTTTCGTGGGAAGATATTCCCGTTCCCGATCACCATTTTTGATTTGAGCTTCCCTATACTCTGGCTTAGCTCAGCACGAAGGGAAGCTCGAGGAGTTGTTACGCTGGGAACGGGAACGTCGGTCTCTTCCATAGAGCTGTCCATATTTTTCCTACGAGGGGCGAGGCTGGGATGGACAATAACTGTTCTCCATTGTGGACTAAGACCGGAATCCATTGCTGGGGTCCTGTGCTCGGCCACCATTTCTGATTCAAGCTTCTCTATATGTTGGCTTAGGCTAGCACTATGGGAAGCTTGAGGAGGTATGACGCTGGGAATGGGAACGTCAGTCTCCTCCATAGAGCTGTCCACATTTTTCCTACGACGTAAGATGCTGGGATGGACAAAAAACGTTCTCCATTGTGGCTCAAGGCTGGTATCCATTGCTGGGGTGGTTGGAAGGATCTCGGAACTCCAAGGCTTAGTGTTATTCCTGGTAGATGCGATGCTGGGAATTGGAACGTCGGTCTCCTCCATAGGGCTGTCCACATTTTTCCTACGACGTGCGATGCTGGGATGGACAAAAAACGTTCTCCATTGTGGCCCAAGGCTGGAATCCATTGCTGGGGTGGTTGGAAGGATCTCAGAACTCCAAGGCTTAGTGTTATTCCTGGTAGATGCGATGCTGGGAATGGGAACGTCGGTCTCCTCCATGGCGATTGCTGCATTTTTGATTGTCGATGGGGTGATGTCACTCTTTCGTGGGAAGATTTTCCTGTGCCTGGCCACCATTTTTGTTTTGAGCTTCTTTATTCGCTGCCTTAGCCTAGCAATAAAAGAAGCTCGAGGAGGTGCGACTCTAGAAACGGGAACGTCAGTCTCTTCCATAGAGCTGACCACATTTTCACTTGTTGGAAGGACGCCATTGCTCGGTGGGAATATGTTGCTATCCCTAAACACTTTGGTTGCCCTGTGCTGCTTCATTGGCCGGCATGAATCCCGTATGTGATCCCAGATGTTAAACCTATGAGGTGCGACTCTGGGAATGGGAGAGCCGGTCATAGCACTCTCTCCATTTTTGCTCATTGGTGGAATGATGGCGGCATTTGCTGGTAGAGTGACGTCACGTGTTGGTGGAATGGTGTCATCACCCAGTGGGATGACGGCATGCTTTTGTAAAAAGATTATATTTTTGAGCTCGGCGGCTATTCGTGGTTTACTTCTCTTCATTCGCCGGCGTAGCGGGGCACGTAGGTAATTGGTTTGCCTGCGCTTCTTCACCTGCCGGCAGAAATTCCATTGGTAAGCACCAATGTGATCCTCCATGGTGCTCTCCACATTCTCACTGGTTGGTGGGGTGATGTTGCTACTTGTTGGTCGGAACAGTCGGTAGAATGGCTTGAAATATATTAGGAGCAGTGCCACCAGCATCATGATAACCCCCAGAATGCATTCTAACCGGTGCTCAGTAACAATATCGATAAGCAGGGGTGGGACTGTGTCCTCAAAGGCCACACACCCCTTGGACCAGACTGCCCAGAGCCTGGCGACCACCCTATGGTACCAATCACCAGCATTTATATACAGGGGTAGGATTATGTTCTCGAAGGCTGGCCCCCGTCTGTTCCAGATATCGATCAGTAGATAAACAACTCCACTCAGCTGCAGGAACTTCAAATAGTATTCTAATATTCTGGCCAGGTAACTTTGGTGCAGGATGTGCTTCAGGACGAGAACGCAGAACAGGACTGCCCAGCTAAGCCAGAATGGAGGGCGGGTCAGGAATGAAAACCAGCTGATGGGTTCTAGGGTTAGGTCCTCGAAGGATGTCCCCCTGCTGTTCCAGACATCGATCAGTAGATAAATGAATCCGCACAGCTGCAGGAACTCCAAATGGTATCCTAATATTGTGGCCAGGTCATTTTGGTGCAGGAGGCGCTTCAGAATGAAAACACAGATCAGACCTAGCCAGTTAAACCACGATGGAGTGCGGGTCAGGAATGAAGCCAAGCTGATGAGTTCCAGGATTAGGTTCTCAACGGATGTCCCCCTGCTGCTCCAGATACCGATCACTAGATAAATGAACCCACACAGCTGCAGGATCATCAAATAGCGTCCTAATGCTCTGGCCAGGCGATTTTGGTGCAGGACGTACTTCAGAATGAGAACACAGGTCAGGAGCGCCAAACTAAACAAGAATGGCGTGCGGGTCAGGAATAAAAACCAGTTGATGAGTTCTTGGATTATGTCCTCGAAGGATGTCCCCCTGATGCTCCAGATATCGATCAGTAGATGAATTAATCCGCTCAGCTGCAGGAACATCAAATAGCGTCTTAATATTCTGGCCAGGTCATTTTGGCGCAGGACGTACTTCAGAATGAGAACACAGATCAGGAATGCCCAGCTAAACCAGAATGGAGGACGGGTCAGGAATGAAAACCAGCTGATGGGCTCTGGACGGTCATTTTCAATTCCTCTTACCGTTTCCTCCACTGGCTGTTCCACCGTCTTCGTGTTCTCTTCCTCCATTTCTGGGGCCCCTACGATGACATTCCTGGGCTCCTCCATGGGGGTCTCTTGGGCCCCCCGGATGTAATCTCTGGGGACAGCCCATGGGTACAAGATTCTGAATACAAGCGGAATCTTCGCTGGCTGCGGTGTTGTTTCCACAATCTCTTCCTTCTCCTCCATGCGGGTGTCTGGGGCCCCTACAATGACATTCCTGGGCTCCTCCATGGGGGTCTGTGGGACCCCTCTGACAACATCTCTAGGTACAGCCCATGGGTACAAGATTCTAAATATCAGCGGAATCTTCGCTGGCTGTGGTGTTTTTTTCACAATCTCTTTCTCCGTCTCTGGGGACTCTACGATGACATTCCTGGGCTCCTCCATGGGGGTCTCTGGGACCCCTTTGACGACATCTCTAGGTACAGCCCATGGGTAAAGGATTTTAAAAATCAGCGGAATCTCCACTGGCTTCTGTGTTGGTTCCACAATCCCCTCCCCCTCCTCCTGATCCACGTGGTGGACCTCCGGGGATTGTATGACGGTATTTCTTCTGTTGAGTTCCCAAGGAACCAACAGAACAAGAATCACGGCGAGGATTTCGTTCCTCATTTTTGCTTGTAGAAAATAACTGACAAGAAATGCCAATTACTAATAATAGATCAGACAATTAATGCCAATCAATCAATCGACTCTCAATTCCAATCACTGGAGATAATGTGATGAAATGCGAATCTATCAGACAGGAGCTCTGCAAGAGAGATGCTTCTGCTGTGAAGACCTATTGTCAACTGACAAATCCTCCTCCTGCACGGCTATTTATTTACTGGCTGCAGCTGTGACATCACAGTGCTTGTTACCATGGTAACATCACAGTGTTTGTTTTCTCCAGTGTGCAGCTATTTTTACACTGCAGGTCACATGACCAGCACTGAGAAAATTGTGTCTGTGCCTCTAAAACAACTTCTCCCTTGCAGCCGATCAATCCGATCAATTCCTTTTATTATTAGATATTATTTTATGTAATTAAATTCATTATAGTTATTCAGAGATAATCCTGTATTTTATATCAGTAAAATATTATTAACATGTAATAATTCTGTATGTTTGATTCGTTTTATTTGTATTTAATATTATAAATGAATATGAATTGTATTATTATTATTATTATTATATTAGATATAAATACACTTTATAGTAATAATAAGAAGAATATTACCAACATTATTACAATTATAATAAATATGAATACACTTAATAATATTAGTGATGAGAAGAAGGATATTACCAATATTATTAAAATGATAATAAATAGATTTTTTTGTATTGGGTCTGTAGATCTTCCACTGCCTGTAATACTCCCGGGTGCCGCTAGAGGCCAGCACTTCCTATAGAGTGCGATCATTAGACAGTCCTTCCGGTGATCACCGTAGAGCTCCGTCCCCGGGCCGGAAGTGATCGGTGTGACTCTCACACATGAATACGGGGAGTTCCGGTAGCCGGTGTTGTGATGGGGAAGTCGGCGAAGCTGCGCCCGGGAAGGGGAAGCGCTGGGAGGAGGGGCATAGCTGTGACTGCAACACCGAGGAGAGGAGACACCGGGAGGCCGCACGTAGCCGGTTCTTCATCCGGCCCTCCGGTGAGAGAGGGGGAGGGGAGAGACTCGGGATTATCACTGTCATTATGTTTGGCTTCGTTATTTAAATAAGAATTATGATGATTATTATTATGAATTATATTATTATTATTATTATTATAAGAATTATGATGATATTGTTCCCCCTGTTTTTTGTCTTTTTTTCTTTTGTGATGCCTTTGCCCCCCCCTACCCCGCCTTGCGTGATTCCTGTGCCCCCCCGCCTTGCGTGATTCCTGTCCCCCCCCCCCCCTGCGCCTTGCGTGATTCCTGTGCCCCCCCCCCCCGTGCCTTGCATGATGCCTGTGTCCCCTCCCCCCCGCCTTGCATGATTCCTGTGCCCCCCCCCCGCCTTGCGTGATTCCTGTGCCCCCCCCGCCTTGCGTGATTCCTGTGCCCCCCCCCGCCTTGCGTGATTCCTGTGGCCCCCCCCCGCCTTGCGTGATTCCTGTGGCCCCCCCCCCCCGCTGTTACGTGATGCCTGTGCCCCCCCTCCCGCCGTTACGTGATGCCTGTGCCCCCCCTCCCGCCGTTACGTGATGCCTGTGCCCCCCCCTCCCGCCGTTATGTGATGCCTGTGCCCCCCCCTCCCGCCGTTACGTGATGCCTGTGCCCCCCCTCCCGCCGTTACGTGATGCCTGGGCCCCCCCTCCCGCCGTTACGTGATGCCTGGGCCCCCCCTCCCGCCGTAATGTCATGCCTGTGTCCCCCCCCTGTCTTATGTGATGCCTGTGTCCCCCCTCCGCCATGCCTGTGTCCCCCCTCCTCCCTCTGCCATGCCTGTGTCCCCCCCTGCCATGCCTGTGTCCCCCCCTGCCATGCCTGTGTCCCGGGGGGGTAAATGGGGCAAGGGACAAGAACACTGGGGGGGGTAATGGGGCATGGGACACGAACACTGGGGGGGGGGGGGATAGGGCAAGGGACAAGAACACTGGGGGGAGGGGGGTTAATGGGGGCAAGGGACAAGAACGCTGGGGGGGGATGGGGCAAGGGACAAGAACACTGGGGGGGGATGGGGCAAGGGACAAGAACACTAGTGGGGGAGGATGGGGCAAGGGACAAGAACACTGGGGGGGGGAGGATGGGGCAAGGGAGGGGACAAGAACACTGGGGGGGGGGGGGGGAGAATGGGGCAAGGGACAAGAACACTGGGGGGGGGTGGGGCAAGGGACAAGAACACTGGGGGGGATGGGGCAAGGGACAAGAACACTAGTGGGGGAGGATGGGGCAAGGGACAAGAACACTGGGGGGGGGGAGGATGGGGCAAGGGACAAGAACACTGGGGGGGGAGGATGGGGCAAGGGACAAGAACACTGGGGGGGGAGGATGGGGCAAGGGACAAGAACACTGGGGGGGGGGGAGGATGGGGCAAGGGACAAGAACACTGGGGGGGGGGGGGTGGGGCAAGGGACAAGAACACTGGGGGGGGGAGGATGGGGCAAGGGACAAGAACACTGGGGGGGGGTGGGGCAAGGGACAAGAACACTGGGGGGGGGGGTGGGGCAAGGGACAAGAACACTGGGGGGGGGGAGGATGGGGCAAGGGACAAGAACACTGGGGGGGGGAGGATGGGGCAAGGGACAAGAACGCTGGGGGGTGAATGGGGGCAAGGGACAAGAACGCTGCGGGGGGGGGGTGGGTGAATTGGGGCAAGGGACAAGAACGCTGGGGGGTGAATGGGGGCAAGGGACAAGAACGCTGGGGGGGGGGGGTGAATGCGGGCAAGGGACAAGAACGCTGGGGGGGGGGGATGAATGGGGGCAAGGCACAAGAACGCTGGGGGGGGGGGGTAAATGGGGGCAAGGGACAAGAATGCTGGGGGGGGTGAATGAATGGGGCAAGGGACAAGAACGCTGGGGGGGGTGAATGCGGGCAAAGGACAAGAACGCTGGGGGGGGGGAATGGGGGCAAAGGACAAGAACGCTGGGGGGGGGGAATGGGGGCAAGGGACAAGAATGTTGGGGGGGGGGGTATGGGGGCAAGGGACAAGAACGCTGGGGGGGGGGGGGGAATGGGGGCAAGGATCAAGAACGCTGGGGGGGGGGGAATGGGGGGGGGGGTGGTGGCAAGGGACAAGAACGCTGGGGGGGGTGACTGGGGGGATGGGGAAGGGCAAGAACGCGCGGGGGGGGGGGAATGGGGACAGGACGCTGGTGGGGGGGTGGGAAATGGGGACAAGAACAGGGGGGGGGGGCAAGGGGGCAAGGGACAAGAACGCTGGGGGGGGGCCAGGGTTAAGAACTCAGTTTTCCTGATCACCGCCACACACCAGTTATAGATAACGCTGTACTGCACTGGTGACAGGATGGAAAAATAATTCACATTTTTTTTTTTTTTTTTTTAAACATTCTGACAAAATACTTAAACAAAAACCTCACAGGGCCTCTTACTAAACACATTGGGACGGTCTACTTTCCAAATAAAGGGGTCATTTGGGGGTGATGTTTGTGCTGTCCTGACATTTTTAGGCCTCCAGAAATCGGGATTGATGCATTTTCAGATCGGTATCCCGTAATTTGTGGACTCGATATTTTGCGTCACGCGGTATTTGTGCGGCGGGGTTTTTAAAAGCAACTTTCTGGGGGAAAATGTTACTTTCTTGAATTATAAAATGAAAAAGGAAAGTTGGCACAATTTTTTTGTATAATATAAAAGATGATGTCACGCCGAATACATAGATACCAAACATGTCACGCTTAAAAATCGCACGCGTTCGTGGAATGGCGACAAACTACGGTACCTAAAAATCTCCATAGGCGACGCTTTCTTTTTTTTTTAAGGTTACCAGGTTAGAGTTACAGAGGAGGTCTAGCGCTAGAATTATTGCTCTCTCTCTGACGATCGCGGCGTTACATATGAGGGCGCGACTTCATATACGTTTTCTTTGCTGCGCGGGGACGGGGGCGATTTAAAACGTTTTTATTTTTTATTTATTATTATGTTTAAAAAAAAACGATGTCACTTTTTTTGTTGCTGTCACATGGAAAAATTTAAACATCCCTTGTGTCAGTAATAGGAGGTGACAGGTCCTCTTTATGGAGGGATCTGGGGTCTAAAAGATCCCAAATCCCTCCTTTATTGTTTGCAATACTCTGGGCATACTCTGCAATACTCTGGGCATATACTCTGCAATACTCTGGGCATATACTCTGCAATACTCTGGGCATATACTCTGCAATACTCTGGGCATATACTCTGCAATACTCTGGGCATATACTCCGCAATACTCTGCAATACTCTGGGCATACTCTGCAATACTCTGGGCATACTTCGCAATACTCTGGGCATACAGCGCCCCTGTCCCCGTGAGCTTGCATGCAGAAGCGAATGCATACGCAAGTCCCGCCCCCATTTGAAAACGGTGTTCAAACCACACATGTGAGGCATCTCTGCGAACGTTAGAGCGAGAGCAATAATTTTGGCCCTAGACCCCCTCTGTAACTCAAACATGTAACCAGTAAAAATATTTAAAGCGTCGCCTATGGGAATTTTTAAGTACCGAAGTTTGTCGCCATTCCACAAGCGTGAGGAATTTTGAAGGGTGACAAAAAGGGGTCATTTGGGGGGTATTTGTACTTTTCTGGCATGTTGGGGTCTCAAGAAATGAGAGAGGCTGTCAGTACATCAGATGTGATGAAATTGATCAATTTTCAGTAATTGGTACCATAGCTGGTAGACCCCATAACTTTCACCCAGACTAAATAATATCCAACATTTATTTTTATTTTTTTACCAAAGATATGTAGCAGTATACATTTTAGGCCAAATGTATGAAGAAAAAATACTTTTTTGCAAAATTTTATAATAGAAATGAAGAAAAATTATTATTTTTTGCAAAATTGTGTTCTTTTTTCATTTAAAGCAAAAAACAAACAAAAAAAAAACGCAGAAGTGATCAAATACCACCAAAAGAAAGCTCTATTTGTGGGGAAAAAAAGGACAGCGGCGGAGGCGATCGGATGTGTGCGGCGCCTCTGCTGGGATACGAGTGAGGGAAAAATGTCCCTCACCCAACCCCATAGCTCTGCTGGGCGGAAGTGACGTCAAAACGTCAGTCCCGCCCAGCGTCTTAACCGCTTGCCGACCAGAGGCCGCAGTTATACGGCGGCAGGTCGGCTCCCCTGGGCAAGAGCCCGTAGCTCTACGTCGGGACTTCTGCGGCCACTAGGGGGCGCGTGCGCGCCGCCGCCGGCCCGCGCCCGTGCGCGCGCCGCCGCCGGCCCGCCGTGCGCGCCCCCCCGCCCCCCCGCTCGCCCCCGAGTCCCGCGCGCGTGCCCGGCGGGCACGATCGCCGCCTGGCACACGCGATCGTTCGGTACAGAGCGGGGAACGAGAGCTATGTGTGTAAACACAAAGCTCCCGGTCCTGTCAGCGGGGGAAACGCTGATCTTCTGTTCATACAATGTATGAGCAGAAGATCAGTGATTTCCCCTAGTGAGGCCACCCCCCCATACAGTTAGAACACACCCAGGAACACACTTTACCCCTTCCCCGCCCCCTAGTGTTAACCCCTTCACTGCCAATGGCATTTTTATAGTAATCCAAAGCATTTTTATAGCATTGATCGCTAGAAAAATGCCAATGGTTCCAAAAATGTGTTAAAAGTGTCCAAAGTGCCCGCCATAATGTCGCAGTACTGAAAAAAAACGCTGATCGCCGCCATTAGTAGTAAAAAAAAAGAATAATAAAAATGCCATAAAACTATCCCCTATTTTGTAAATGCTATAACTTTTGCGCAAACCAATCAATAAACGCTAATTGCGATTTTTTTTTTTTTTTTTTTTAAGAAAAATATGTAAAAGAATACGTATCGGCCTCAACTGAGGAAAAAACGTTTTTTTTATATATTTTTGGGGGATATTTATTACAGAAAAAAGTAAAAAATATTGAATTTTTTTTAAAATTGTCGCTCTATTTTTGTTTATAGCGCAAAAAATAAAAACCGCAGAGGTGATCAAATACCACCAAAAGAAAGCTCTATTTGTGGGAAAAAAAGGACGCCAATTTTGTTTGGGAGCCACGTCGCACGACCGCGCAATTGTCAGTTAAAGCGACGCAGTGCCGAATCGCAAAAAAAGTGCTCTGGTCATTGGGCAGCGAAATAGTTCGGGGCTAAAGTGGTTAAAGAAACCATTTTTTTTTGGGTCATTTCAAAAAATTACATTTTACATTTTTTATTATTTTTTTGCATTTTAGTGTAAATATGAGATGTGACGTCTTTTTGACCCCCATATCTCATATTTAAGAGGACCTGTCATGATTTTTTCTATTATAAGGGATGTTTACATTCCTTGTAATAGGAATAAAAGTGATCATTATTATTTTTTTTTTAATTTCAGTGTTAAAAATTGGTAAAATAAATAAAAATAAATACGAAAACAAAAATTTTTTTTTTTTAAAGCGCCCCGTCCCGCCCAGCTCGCGCGCAGAAGCGAACGCTAACGCGAGCAGCGCCCGCATATGAAAACGGTGTTCAAACTACACAAGTGAGGTATCGCCGTGATCGTTAGAGCGAGAGCAATAATTCTAGCCCTAGACCTCCTCTGTATCTCAAAAAATGCAACCTGTAGAATTTTTTTAAACGTCGCCTATCGAGATTTTTAAGGGTAAAAGTTTGACGCCATTACTCAAGCGGGGGCAAATTTATTGTTGTCTTATTTTTTAATTTTAAAAAGTGAATTTTTTCCAAAAAAAAGTGCGCTTGTAAGACCGCTGCGCAAATACGGTGTGACAAAAAGTATTGCAATGACTGCCATTTTATTCTCTAGGGTGTTAGAAAAAAAAAAAAAATATATATATATATAATGTGAATGTGAATATATAAGCTGTTCAGCTTTGATGTTGTTAACACATTCTGCCTAGTCACTCCTAAAGGAAGGCTAATACCCACTTTGTTAAGATTAAGGCTGTGTCCGTCCATGAACGAAAGAGAAAAAAAAAAAAGACGTACATTTTGTTTGGGAGCCACGTCGCACGACTGCGCAATTGTCTGTTAAAGTGTTGCAGTGCCGAATCGCACCGGGGCTTAAGTGTTTAAATCTTAACTATGTATCTGAATGAATAACATGACAACACGGGCTAAACAGGAGCATTCAGGATAACATTCAGGGTTCCAGTAGCTGCCGACACAACCTGCAGGTGAGGAGACAAAAGAGGCAGTTCTTAGAGGTGGAGGAGAGGCGAGGGAGACGACCCACAGACAGGTCACTCTGCAATCTGCAACCACAAAACAAACACGGCGTTATAACATGTGACAATAAAACCAGTGACATCACTGAGAATACAGCCTATCCAATCACTAGAGAGCAGTGACATCACTGAGAATGCAGCCTATCCAATCACTAGAGAGCAGTGACATCACTGAGAATGCAGCCTATCCAATCAGTAGAGAGCGGTGACATCACTGCGAATGCAGCCTATCCCTTCACTAGAGAGCGGTGACATCACTGAGAATGCAACCTATCCAATCACTTCTGGTTTACTTGGCTGCCAACGGCACCGGATTTAAAAAAACAATATACAGTATTCAGAATCGCCGTTTTCAGCGATCTGAATACTTTAACCACTTAAGCCCCGAGCCTGGGTGACGGGCTGATTTCCAGATCCTTGTAGTCTACCCAGTTTTGGCCATCGAGTGTGTGCCGACCATAGCTATGCGCTGGGTTGTCCTTGACATGCCCGTCGCTCTATGGGGGCCGGTGAGCTTATACGCTCCAGGGCATGCATATGACCGACCGGTCTATAGGGCCGAGTCGCAGCAGCCGGGCCGACAGTCGCCTCGGTCACCATGCGGAAGAGGGTCTGTCTGGGATGCTTCAGCACAATCCCGCAGGAAGGGTAAGTAGTAATCCCCTGCTTCGGCAGGAAGACAGAGCTGGTCATTCCTGGAGAGGTAAGGGGTCTATTCTTCTTTCACCCCTCCCTTCCTTCCCTCCTCCCTACCTTCCCTCCTCCCTAGGCTCCCTGAGCTAGGCTGCTTGCTGGGGTGGGGGTTCACCTGGGGGGGGGGGGATTCACCTGTGGGGAGCTGTGCATGTACGTCCGCTAAATAAGATGAGCTGCCATAAAGAGATTTGCTTACCTGTGTGTTCTGCTCCATGCTGTCGGCGACCATTTTTGCTGTGATCAATACTGTGTTTTTTTTCTGTCTGCACTGACGCCCATGTTTTTGTGGTCCGCACTGTGTTTTGCCTCTAGCAGGTGCTCGGCAGCCATTTTTCTTGTGATCCAGGCGGTGTTTGGCCATCTACGCTTGGCGGCCATGTTTTTGTGGCCGCACTGCGTTTGGCCTCTAGCGGACGCTTTTTATGCGCTCCATGCTCTATCTACGCTCGGCGGCCATGTTCTTGTGACCCGCGGCGTTGTTTTGCCTCTATCGGCTCCTCCGCAGCCATGTTTCCACTGATCAGACAGCATTTAAATGGTGCAAACCTACAGACACATGCTGCAGACTGGTCCGACAAGGTATAGCCGACAAGGAAGCAGCTTTACTAGGTAGTGGACGGCAGTCATACTACTGTTCCAGGCCGGCGAGTCCTCTGGGGGGAACCCCCTCGTCTCTGCTGCAGCTAGGAGGGTTGGCTACTGTACCTTGCCTGGGGAGTCCCTGTGTGTGAGTCAGGCGCGTGAGTCAGCATGGCGTCAGAGGCATATGCCTTTTCCTCTATTCTAGATGCCTTTGTTGCCAAAGTGGAAGCAGCGCAGTGGTGCAGTGAGTAGCACTTTCGCCTAGCAGCAAAAGGGTCACTGGTTCGAATCCCGACCACGACACCATCTGCCTGGAGTTTGCATGTTCTCCCTGTGTCTGGGTGGGTTTCCTCCGGGTACTCAGGTTTCCTCCGACACTTCAAAGACATGCTGGTAGGTAAATTGGATCTCGTCCAAAATTGGCCCAGTATATATGTATATATGTGTGTTTCTTGCGTGTCAAGATCCTACGGGGTAAAAATGACCGCGCCAGCCTAGCAGACACTGGCTGGAAAAAGCGCCCAGAGGCTATTCAGTTTGCATGCGTTGCGCTATACAAGTCAGTCAGTCATTCATTCATTCAGCGCGTGGGAAAACGGGGGCTAGAAAGCGCCCCCGCCATCTTCTGGGGACGACTTGGATGCGGAGCCAGGTCCAGCTACAGCTTATGGCCCTGGCTCTGATGTATCTGAGGATGCGGACCGAGATCGGCCAGACAGTGAGGAAGACTCCGGGTCAGCACACGATGGGGCTCTCGTAAGTGACCTTATCATTGCAGTGCGATACACTCTAAAAATAGAGGGGTCTGCAGAAGCGATTGTCCCTTTTGGGTTCCGTAAGGCGACCCGCACTGCTAAGGTCTTTCCTTATGTGTGTCTTACATAGACAAACTTTTATACAAGAAGTGGGACAAGCCACAGAAGGTTTTGACGGTCCCAAAAGGCTGAGGCGGTCATCCGCAAGAAGGCTGAGGCGGTCACCCGCAACCTGTACAGCGTAGTGGGTTCGGCTGTGCGCCCAACCATAGTTGGGGCCCTGGTGTCTCAGACACTCACTGAATGGGCAAAGATGCCGCACAATGGGTTAAAAACACGTTGGGCTTCTCTGGACGAGGTAGCTCTAGCTGACCAACTGGTACAGGGCCTAAAATTTGTTTACGAATCAGCCTCAGACATGATTCCTCTGCTAGCCAGAGCTTCAAGCCATGCGGTGGTGTTACGCCGCCTGATTTGTTTAAAAAAATTGGTGTGCGGAACCAATCTTCCAAGAAAGCCCTGATGGATTTGCCCTTTAAGGGCGACAGACTTTTTGGAGCTTCCCCGGATGGCATTATTAAAGAGGCCACAGGAGGTAAGAGCACGCTGCTCCCACAATCCAAAAAGGAGAAGGAGCCACGCCGTGGGCATAGGGCCCTTCTTTACCGCGCATGATCCGCCCCGTGGCGGCATGTAAAAGACCTCAGGCGGATAAAGCGCCTGCTCAGGGACAGAGACTTCCCTGGTTTTGCAAACCCAACACAAGCCTGGAAACAAATGTCCGTATGAAGGTCTGCCCCCACCCATCTCTCGGGTGGGGGGACGTCTTCGTGAATTCGTGACCCGGTGGACATCTCAGGTCCCCGATTGGTGGGTTTGCCAAGTCATTTCTTCAGGGTACAAGATAGGAATTCTATCTTGCACACCAAACAGATTTTTCCCCTCCAACCTCCAGCTACAGCCGACTTGTCAGGAAGCCCTACTTGGGGCAGTTCAAGACCTGCTGAAACGCGGTGTGGTTATCCCTGTCCCAGTGCAGGAACGGTTTCAGGGGCTTTACTCGAATCTGTTCATAGTACCAAAGAAGGAGGGCGTTCGTCCAATCCTGGACCTTGGGGCCCTCAATTGCTTTGTGAAGGTACAAAGATTCCGGATAGAATCGGTTCGCTCTGTGGTCACTGCCCTCCAGCCGGGGGACTTCCTGGCATCCTTGGAGATCAGGGACGCCTATTTGCATGTCCCCATATGCACCAGGAATCCGATGTCTGCGGTTTGCGGTCGGGTGGTTCTGCGTCCGCAGCCTTCTTTTCTGCCTGAGGTAATTTTGACTTTTTATCTCATGGAAGACCTTGTACTGCCATCCTTTGTGTCCCCATCCATCGAATCCTAAGGAGACGATGTGGCATTCCTTAGACACTGTCAGAGCCCCGAGAGTATACTTGTCTGTTACTGCTCCGTTCCGGAGTTCAGACTCGCTGTTTGTTTCGGTGGCCGGTCCCAAGCAGGGCCCAGCGGTCTCATCGGCCACCATTTCAAGGTGGATCCCATAGATCCTGATCAGGCTTGTGCCATAAAGGGTCAGGCGCCTCCCTGTCACGATGCATTCGACCAGGGCAATGGTGCCTCTTGGGGTTTCTGACATCAAGCGTCTGTTTCCCAGGTGTGTAAGGCGGCGACGTGGTCACCCGCTCACACTTTCACTAAACTTTACAAGTTGATGTGAGTGCATCTTCGGATGCTTCTTCGGCCACAAAGTTTTGCAGGCGGCTGTTACAACTCCTCGGTTGAGGAGCTCTGTTTTGGGATGAAGTTTAATTTTATGCTGTTCCCACCCCTCGTTTTGACACTGCTTTGGAACCTCCCACTTTGTCATGATTAACCACTTAAGGACCGCCTAACGCCGATATACGTCGGCAGAATGGCACGGCTGGGCACAATCACGTACTGGTACGTGATTGGTTAATGCCCAACCGTGGGTCGCGGGCTCGCGTCCGCGACCCGGTACGAAGCTCTGTGACCACGGGACCCGATCGCCACTGGAGTCCCGCGATCGGTCCCCGAAGTTTAAGAACGGGGAGAGCTGTGTGTAAACACGGCTTCCCCGTTCTTCACTGTGGCGCCGTCATCGATTGGGTGATCCCTTTTATAGTGAAACCCAATCGATGACGTCACACCTACAGCCACACCCCCCTACAGTTGTAAACACATATGAGGTCACACATAACCCCTTCAGCGCCCCCTTGTGGTTAACTCCCAAACTGCAATTGTCATTTACACAATAAACAATGCATTTTTTTGCTGTGAAAATGACCATGGTCCCAAAAATGTGTCAAAATTGTCCGAAGTGTCCGCCATAATGTCGCAGTCACGAAAAAAAATTGCTGATCGCCGCCATTAGCAGTAAAAAATAATTCATAAAAATGCGATAAAACTATCCCCTATTTTGTAAACGCTATAATTTTAGCGCAAACCAACCGATAACCGCTTATTGCAATTTTTTTTTTTTTTTAACAAAAATATGTAGAAGAATACGTATCGGCATAAACTGAGAGATATTTATTACAGCAAAAAGTAAAAAATATTGATTTTTTTTTTTCAAAATTGTCGCTCTATTTTTGTTTATAGCGCAAAAAAATTAAACCGCAGAGGTGATCAAATACCACCAAAAGAAAGCCCTATTTGTGGGGGGGGAAAAGACGCCAATTTTGTTTGGGAGCCACGTCGCACGGCGGCACAATTGTCAGTTAAAGCGACGCAGTGCTGAATCGCAAAAAGGGGTCTGGTCCTTTACCTGCATTTTGGTCCGGGTCTTAAGTGGTTAAAGGAGTTGTAAAGGAAATTTTTTTTGCCTAAAATGAATGTAGACAGACAGAATAGTGTAATGATTCTGTTAACAAACGAGTAAATACCTATTAAATTCCTTCATCTATATCACCTCCGGCTTTCTAGTTTCTGTTCTCTCTGGTTTGCGGCGATCGTTCATGTAAGAACTACATTTCCCAGTATGCATTGCCGCACGCCCAGTAATTCACACCTCCTTGAAGTCTCTAACACGTAGAGAGCGTCCTGCCACACAGATGTAGTTCCCAGGAGGGGGGCGAGCACGTCACTGACCACCGCAGTAAAGCCTCCCTTCACGGTGGTGAGTAACAATCAGACAAGCAGGAAGTGAACAAAACAGAGAAGAAATAGAGCAACTTCTGAGCAAAAACGAACACTGAGGAAGTGAAAAGAGGAATGTCTGCAGGTAAAGGATGCCTATTATGAAAAAAAATTCCTTTACAGCCCCTTTAAGGCTGCTTCCCACTCTGTTGTGACACGCCAGCCCTGCTCTGCTGTGACATGCCCCCGCCATGTTTATTGTGGAGCTCAGACTGAGCGGACTTGCTTCCATCAATCACCTCCACTGTGACACTCCCCCCGATCTGCTGTGACACACCACACCCCCCCCCTGTGTACTTGCGGGCGGTCCGTGGCTTCAGGAGCGATCCGTGCTGAGGGGGGAGGTGGTTTATTTTTGTCACCCCCTCCGGATCACTCCCAGCAATCCCGCACTCCCCCGTAAACACAGGAAGGGGGAAGTGATGCAATCTCTCCTCTCGGTGGTATTTTCAACCGCTGCTGAGGAGAGAAGACTCACAAAGTAAGTCTGCACCAACACTACATTGACACACACACACACATAGTCACATTAACCCCCCCCGTCACAAGTGTCACTGAATTGCAGTGGTGGATATATATGTTTGTATGCATTTAGTGTCAG